>CP136066.1:122983183-123583183 GCA_032622095.1 Siphonodentalium dalli
GGATATCTATAGATGTATGTGGTGGGGAGACCTATATATGTATGTGGTGGGGAGACCTATATATGTATGTGGTGGGGATACCTATAGATGTGTGTGGCGGGGATACATATAGATGTGTATGGTGGGGATACCTTTATATGTATGTGGTGGGGATACCTATAGATGTATGTGGTGGGGATACCTATATATGCGTGTGGTGGGGATACCTATAGATTCGTGTGGTGGGGATACCTATAGATGTATGTGGTGGGGGTGAACTATATATGTGTGTGGTGGTGATACCTATATATGTATGTGGCGGGGATACCTATATATGTGTATGGTGGGGATACCTATATATATGTATGTGGTGGTGATACCTATATATGTATGTGGTGGGGATAAATATAGATGTGTGTGGTGGGGATACCTATATATGTTTCTGGTGGGGATACCTATATATGTATGTGGTGGTGATACCTAAATATGTATGTGGCGGGGATACCTATATATGTATGTAGAGGGGATAGCTATATATGTATGTGGTGGGAATACCTATGTATGTGTTGGGGATACATATATATGTATGTGGTGGTGATACCTATAGATGTATGTGGTGGTGATACCTATATATGTGTGTGGTGGGGATACCTATAGATGTGTGTGGTGGGGATATCTATAGATGTATGTGGTGGGGAGACCTATATATGTACGTGGTGGGGATACCTATATATGTGTGTTGCGGGGATACCTATATATGTATGTGGTGGGGATACCTATATATGTGTGTGGTGGGGATACCTATATATGTATGTGGTGGTGATACCTATATATGTATGTGGTGGGGATACCTATAGATGTGTGTGGTGGGGGATACCTATATATGTATGTGGCGGGGATACCTATATATGTGTGTGTGGCGGGGATACCTATATATGTTTGTGGTGGTGATACCTATATATGTGTGTGGTGAGGATACTTATATATGTATGTGGTGGGGATACCTAAAGATGTGTGTGGTGGGGATACCTATATATGTATGTGGTGGGGATACCTATATATGTATGTGGTGGGGGATACATATATATGTATGTGGTGCGGATACCTATAGATGTGTGTGGTGGGGATACCTATAGATGTATGTGGTGGGGATACCTATATATGTATGTGGTGGGAATACCTATTTATGTATGTGGTGGGGATACCTATATATGTATGTGGTGGGGATACCTATAGATGTGTGTGGTGGGGATATCTATATATGTATGTGGTGGGGATACCTATATATGTATGTGGTGGGGGGTACCTATAGATGTGTGTGGTGGGGATACCTATAGATGTGTGTGGTGGGGATACCTATATATGTATGTGGTGGGGATACCTATATATGTATGTGTGGGGATACCTATATATGTGTGTGGCGGGGATACCTCAACATGTATGTGGCGGGGATACCTATATATGTATGTGGTGGGGAGACCTATATATGTATGTGGTGGGGATACCTATAGATGTGTGTGGTGAGGATAACTATATATGTTTGTGGTGGGGATACCTATATATGTATGTGGTGGGGATACATATATATGTATGTGGTGCGGATACCTATAGATGTGTGTGGTGGGGATACCTATATATGTATGTGGTGGGGATACCTATATATGTATGTGACGGGGATACCTATACATGTATGTGGTGGGGAGACCTATATATGTATGTGGTGGGGGTACCTATAGATGTGTGTGGTGGGGATACCTATAGATGTGTGTGGTGGGGATACCTATATATGTATGTGGTGGGGATACCTATATATGTATGTGTGGGGATACCTATATATGTGTGTGGCGGGGATACCTCAACATGTATGTGGCGGGGATACCTATATATGTATGTGGTGGGGAGACCTATATATGTATGTGGTGGGGATACCTATAGATGTGTGTGGTGAGGATAACTATATATGTTTGTGGTGGGGATACCTATATATGTATGTGGTGGGGATACCTATATATGTGTGTGGTGGGGATACATATAGATGTGTGTGGTGGGGATACCTATATATGTGTGTGGTTGTGATACCTATAGATGTGTGTGGTGGGAATACCTATATATGTGTGTGGTGGGGATACATATATATGTATGTGGTGGGGATACCTATATATGTGTGTGGTGGTGATACCTATATATGTGTGTGGTGGGGATACCTATATATGTGTGTGGTGGGGATACCTTTAGATGTATGTGGCGGTGATACCTATATATGTATGTGGTGGGGATACCTATATATGTATGTGGTGGGGATACCTATATATGTATGTGGCGGGGATACCCATATATGTGTGTGGTGAGGATAACTATATATGTGTGTGGCGGGGATACCTATATATCTGTGTGGTGGGGAGACATATATATGTGTGTGTCGAGGATACCTATATATGTATGTGGTGGGGATACCTATATATGTATGTGACGGGGATACCTATATATGTATGTGGTGGGGAGACCTATATATGTATGTGGTGGGAATACCTATATATGTTTGTGGTGAGGATACCTATATATGTATGTGGTGTGGAAACCTATAGATGTATGTGGTTGGGAGACCTATATATGTGTGTGGTGGGGAGACCTATATATGTGTGTGGCGGGGATACCTATATATGTATGTGGCGGTGATACCTATATATGTGTGTGGTGGGGATACCTATATATCTGTGTGGTGGGGATACCTATATATGTGTGTGGTGGTGATACCTATATATGAGTGTGGTGGTGATACCTATATATGTATGTGGTGGGGAGACCTATATATGTATGTGGTGGGGATACCTATATATGTGTGTGGTGAGGATACCTATATATTTATGTGGTGGGGATACCTATAGATGTGTGTGGTGGGGAGACCTATATATGTGTGTGGCGGGGATACCTATATATGTATGTGGCGGTGATACCTATATATGTGTGTGGTGGGGATACCTATATATGTATGTGGTGGGGATACCTATATATGAGTGTGGTGGTGATACCTATATATGTATGTGGTGGGGATACCTATAGATGTATGTGGTGGGGATACCTATAGATGTGTGTGGTGGGGAGACCTATATATCTGTTTGGCGGGAATACCTATATATGTATGTGGCGGGAATTCCTATATATGTATGTGGCGGGGATACCTATATATGTATGTGGCGGGGATTCCCATATATGTGTGTGGCGGGAATACTTATACATGTATGTGGTGGGGATACCTATATTTGTATGTGGTGGGAATACCTCTACATGTATGTGGTGGGGATACCTATATATGTATGTGGTGGGGATACCTATAGATGTTTGTGGTGGGGATACCTATATATGTATGTGGTGGGGATACCTATATATTTATGTGGTGGGGATACCTATATATGTATGTGTTGGGGATACCTATATATGTATGTGTCGGTGATACCTATAGATGTGTGTGTTGGGATACCTATATATGTATGTGGCGGGGATACCTATATATGTGTGTGGCGGGGATACCTACATATGTATGTGGTGGTGATACGTATATATGTATGTGGTGGGGATACCTATAGATGTATGTGGTGGGGAGACCTATATATGTATGTGGTGGGGATACCTATATATGTGTGTGGTGGGGATACCTATATATGTGTGTGGTGGTGATACGTATAGATGTATGTGGTGGTGATACCTATATATGTATGTGGTGGGGATACCTATATATGTATGTGGTGGGGATACCTATAGATGTATGTGGCGGGGATACCTATATATGTGTGTGGTGAGGATACCTATATATGTGTGTGGCGTTGATACCTATAAATGTGTGTGGTGGGGAGACCTATATATGTATGTGGGGAGACCTATATATATATGTGGGGAGACCTATATATGTATGTGTTGGGGATACCTATATATGTATGTGGTTGTGATACCTATAGATGTGTTTGGTGGGGATACCTATATGTGTTTGGTGGGAATACCTATATGTATGTTGCGGGGATACCTATATGTGTGTGGTGGTGATACCTATATATGTATGTGGTGGGGATACCTATATATGGGTGTGGTGGGGATACCTATATATGTATGTGGTGGGGATACCTATAGATGTGTGTGGCGGGGATACATATAGATGTGTATGGTGGGGATACCTTTATATGTGTGTGGTGGGGATACCTATAGATGTGTGTGGTGGGGATACCTATAGATGCGTGTGGTGGGGATACCTATAGATGCGTGTGGTGGGGATACCTATAGATGTATGTGGTGGGGAGAACTATATATGTGTGTGGTGGTGATACCTATATATGTATGTGGCGGGGATACCTATATATGTGTATGGTGGGGATACCTATATATATGTATGTGGTGGTGATACCTATATATGTATGTGGTGGGGATAAATATAGATGTGTGTGGTGGGGATACCTATATATGTTTCTGGTGGGGATACCTATATATGTATGTGGTGGGGATAACTATATATGTATGTGGCGGGGATACCTATATATGTGTATGGTGGGAATACCTATATATATGTATGTGGTGGTGATACCTATATATGTATGTGGTGGGGATAAATATAGATGTGTGTGGTGGGGATACCTATATATGTTTCTGGTGGGGATACCTATATATGTATGTGGTGGGGATACCTATATATGTATGTGGTGGGGATACCTATATATGTATGTGGAGGGGATAGCTATATACATGTATGTATGTGGTGGGAATACCTATATATGTATGTGTTGGGGATACATATATATGTATGTGGTGGTGATACCTATAGATGTATGAGGTGGTGATACCTATATATGTGTGTGGTGGGGATACCTATAGATGTGTGTGGTGGGGATATCTATAGATGTATGTGGTGGGGAGACCTATATATGTATGTGGTGGGGAGACCTATATATGTATGTGGTGGGGATACCTATAGATGTGTGTGGCGGGGATACATATAGATGTGTATGGTGGGGATACCTTTATATGTGTGTGGTGGGGATACCTATAGATGTATGTAGTGGGGATACCTATATATGCGTGTGGTGGGGATACCTATAGATTCGTGTGGTGGGGATACCTATAGATGTATGTGGTGGGGTGAACTATATATGTGTGTGGTGGTGATACCTATATATGTATGTGGCGGGGATACCTATATATGTGTATGGTGGGGATACCTATATATATGTATGTGGTGGTGATACCTATATATGTATGTGGTGGGGATAAATATAGATGTGTGTGGTGGGGATACCTATATATGTTTCTGGTGGGGATACCTATATATGTATGTGGTGGTGATACCTAAATATGTATGTGGCGGGGATACCTATATATGTATGTAGAGGGGATAGCTATATATGTATGTGGTGGGAATACCTATGTATGTGTTGGGGATACATATATATGTATGTGGTGGTGATACCTATAGATGTATGTGGTGGTGATACCTATATATGTGTGTGGTGGGGATACCTATAGATGTGTGTGGTGGGGATATCTATAGATGTATGTGGTGGGGAGACCTATATATGTACGTGGTGGGGATACCTATATATGTGTGTTGCGGGGATACCTATATATGTATGTGGTGGGGATACCTATATATGTGTGTGGTGGGGATACCTATATATGTATGTGGTGGTGATACCTATATATGTATGTGGTGGGGATACCTATAGATGTGTGTGGTGGGGATACCTATATATGTATGTGGCGGGGATACCTATATATGTGTGTGTGGCGGGGATACCTATATATGTTTGTGGTGGTGATACCTATATATGTGTGTGGTGAGGATACTTATATATGTATGTGGTGGGGATACCTAAAGATGTGTGTGGTGGGGATACCTATATATGTATGTGGTGGGGATACCTATATATGTATGTGGTGGGGATACATATATATGTATGTGGTGCGGATACCTATAGATGTGTGTGGTGGGGATACCTATAGATGTATGTGGTGGGGATACCTATATATGTATGTGGTGGGAATACCTATTTATGTATGTGGTGGGGATACCTATATATGTATGTGGTCGGGATACCTATAGATGTGTGTGGTGGGGATATCTATATATGTATGTGGTGGGGATACCTATATATGTATGTGGTGGGGGTACCTATAGATGTGTGTGGTGGGGATACCTATAGATGTGTGTGGTGGGGATACCTATATATGTATGTGGTGGGGATACCTATATATGTATGTGTGGGGATACCTATATATGTGTGTGGCGGGGATACCTCAACATGTATGTGGCGGGGATACCTATATATGTATGTGGTGGGGAGACCTATATATGTATGTGGTGGGGATACCTATAGATGTGTGTGGTGAGGATAACTATATATGTTTGTGGTGTGGATACCTATATATGTATGTGGTGGGGATACATATATATGTATGTGGTGCGGATACCTATAGATGTGTGTGGTGGGGATACCTATATATGTATGTGGTGGGGATACCTATATATGTATGTGACGGGGATACCTATATATGTATGTGGTGGGGAGACCTATATATGTATGTGGTGGGGGTACCTATAGATGTGTGTGGTGGGGATACCTATAGATGTGTGTGGTGGGGATACCTATATATGTATGTGGTGGGGATACCTATATATGTATGTGTGGGGATACCTATATATGTGTGTGGCGGGGATACCTCAACATGTATGTGGCGGGGATACCTATATATGTATGTGGTGGGGAGACCTATATATGTATGTGGTGGGGATACCTATAGATGTGTGTGGTGAGGATAACTATATATGTTTGTGGTGGGGATACCTATATATGTATGTGGTGGGGATACCTATATATGTGTGTGGTGGGGATACATATAGATGTGTGTGGTGGGGATACCTATATATGTGTGTGGTTGTGATACCTATAGATGTGTGTGGTGGGAATACCTATATATGTGTGTGGTGGGGATACATATATATGTATGTGGTGGGGATACCTATATATGTGTGTGGTGGTGATACCTATATATGTGTGTGGTGGGGATACCTATATATGTGTGTGGTGGGGATACCTTTAGATGTATGTGGCGGTGATACCTATATATGTATGTGGTGGGGATACCTATATATGTATGTGGTGGGGATACCTATATATGTATGTGGCGGGGATACCCATATATGTGTGTGGTGAGGATAACTATATATGTGTGTGGCGGGGATACCTATATATCTGTGTGGTGGGGAGACATATATATGTGTGTGTCGAGGATACCTATATATGTATGTGGTGGGGATACCTATATATGTATGTGACGGGGATACCTATATATGTATGTGGTGGGGAGACCTATATATGTATGTGGTGGGAATACCTATATATGTTTATGGTGAGGATACCTATATATGTATGTGGTGTGGAAACCTATAGATGTATGTGGTTGGGAGACCTATATATGTGTGTGGTGGGGAGACCTATATATGTGTGTGGCGGGGATACCTATATATGTATGTGGCGGTGATACCTATATATGTGTGTGGTGGGGATACCTATATATCTGTGTGGTGGGGATACCTATATATGTGTGTGGTGGTGATACCTATATATGAGTGTGGTGGTGATACCTATATATGTATGTGGTGGGGAGACCTATATATGTATGTGGTGGGGATACCTATATATGTGTGTGGTGAGGATACCTATATATTTATGTGGTGGGGATACCTATAGATGTATGTGGTGGGGATACCTATAGATGTGTGTGGTGGGGAGACCTATATATGTGTGTGGCGGGGATACCTATATATGTATGTGGCGGTGATACCTATATATGTGTGTGGTGGGGATACCTATATATGTATGTTGTGGGGATACCTATATATGAGTGTGGTGGTGATACCTATATATGTATGTGGTGGGGATACCTATAGATGTATGTGGTGGGGATACCTATAGATGTGTGTGGTGGGGAGACCTATATATGTGTGTTGCGGGGATACCTATATATGTATGTGGCGGTGATACCAATATATGTGTGTGGTGGGGATACCTATATATGTATGTGGGGGATACCTATATGTGTGTGTGGTGGTGATACCTATATATGTATGTGGTGGGGATACCTATATATGTGTGTGGTGGGGATACCTATATATGTAAGTGGTGGGGATACCTATAGATGTGTGTGGTGAGGATACCTATAGATGTGTGTGTGGGGATACATATATATGTGCGTGGCGGGGATACATATATATGTGTGTGGTGGGGATACCTATATATGTGTGTGGTGGGGATACCTATATATCTGTGTGGTGGGGATACCTATATATGTGTGTGGTGGTGATACCTATATATGAGTGTGGTGGTGATACCTATATATGTATGTGGTGGGGAGACCTATATATGTATGTGGTGGGGATACCTATATATGTGTGTGGTGAGGATACCTATATATATATGTGGCGGGGATACCTATATATATATGTGGCGGGGATACCTATATATGTATGTGGTGGTGATACCTATATATGTGTGTGGTGGGGCTACCTATATATGTATGTGGTGGGGATACCTATATATGTATGTTGTGGGGATACCTATATCTGTATGTGGTGGGGATACCTATATATGTGTGTGGTGGGGATACCTATAGATGTGTGTGGTGGGGATACCTATATATGTGTGTGGTCGGGATACCTATAGATGTGTGTGGTGGGGAGACCTATATATCTGTTTGGCGGGAATACCTATATATGTATGTGGCGGGAATTCCTATATATGTATGTGGCGGGGATACCTATATATGTATGTGGCTGGGATACCCATATATGTGTGTGGCGGGAATACTTATACATGTATGTGGTGGGGATACCTATATTTGTATGTGGTGGGAATACCTATATATGTATGTGGTGGGGATACCTATATATGTATGTGGTGGAGATACCTATAGATGTTTGTGGTGGGGATACCCATATATGTATGTGGTGGGGATACCTATATATTTATGTGGTGGGGATACCTATATATGTATGTGTTGGGGATACCTATATATGTATGTGTTGGTGATACCTATAGATGTGTGTGGTGGGGATACCTATATATGTATGTGGCGGGGATACCTATATATGTGTGTGGCGGGGATACCTACATATGTATGTGGTGGTGATACCTATATATGTATGTGGTGGGGATACCTATAGATGTATGTGGTGGGGAGACCTATATATGTATGTGGTGGGGATACCTATATATGTGTGTGGTGGGGATACCTATATATGTGTGTGGTGGTGATACATATAGATGTATGTGGTGGGGATACCTATATATGTATGTGGTGGGGATACCTATATATGTATGTGGTGGTGATACCTATAGATGTATGTGGCGGGTATACCTATATATGTGTGTGGTGAGGATACCTATATATGTGTGTGGCGAGGATACCTATATATGAGTGTGGTGGGGAGACCTATATATGTATGTGGTGGGGATACCTATATATGTATGTGTTGGGGATACCTATATATGTATGTGGTTGTGATACCTATAGATGTGTGCGGTGGGGATACCTATATGTGTTTGGTGGGAATACCTATATGTATGTTGCGGGGATACCTATATGTGTGTGGTGGTGATACCTATATATGTATGTGGTGGGGATACCTATATATGGGTGTGGTGGGGATACCTATATATGTATGTGGTGGGGATACCTATATATGTGTGTGGTGGGGATACATATAGATGTGTATGGTGGGGATACCTTTATATGTGTGTGGTGGGGATACCTATAGATGTGTGTGGTGGGGATACCTATAGATGCGTGTGGTGGGGATACCTATAGATGCGTGTGGTGGGGATACCTATAGATGTATGTGGTGGGGAGAACTATATATGTGTGTGGTGGTGATACCTATATATGTATGTGGCGGGGATACCTATATATGTGTATGGTGGGGATACCTATATATATGTATGTGGTGGTGATACCTATATATGTATGTGGTGGGGATAAATATAGATGTGTGTGGTGGGGATACCTATATATGTTTCTGGTGGGGATACCTATATATGTATGTGGTGGGGATACCTATATATGTATGTGGTGGGGATACCTATATATGTATGTGGAGGGGATAGCTATATATGTATGTGGTGGGAATACCTATATTTGTATGTGTTGGGGATACATATATATGTATGTGGTGGTGATACCTATAGATGTATGTGGTGGTGATACCTATATATGTGTGTGGTGGGGATACCTATAGATGTGTGTGGTGGGGATATCTATAGATGTATGTGGTGGGGAGACCTATATATGTATGTGGTGGGGATACCTATATATGTGTGTTGCGGGGATACCTATATATGTATGTGGTGGGGATACCTATATATGTATGTGGTGGTGATACCTATATATGTATGTGGTGGGGATACCTATAGATGTGTGTGGTGGGGATACCTATATATGTATGTGGCGGGGATACCTATATATGTGTGTGTTGCGGGGATACCTATATATGTTTGTGGTGGTGATACCTATATATGTGTGTGGTGAGGATACTTATATATGTATGTGGTGGGGATACCTAAAGATGTGTGTGGTGGGGATACCTATATATGTATGTGGTGGGGATACCTATATATGTATGTGGTGGGGATACATATATATGTATGTGGTGCGGATACCTATAGATGTGTGTGGTGGGGATACCTATAGATGTATGTGGTGGGGATACCTATATATGTATGTGGTGGGAATACCTATATATGTATGTGGTGGGGATACCTATATATGTATGTGGTGGGGATTCCTATAGATGTGTGTGGTGGGGATACCTATAGATGTGTGCGGTGGGGATACCTATATATGTGTGTGGTGGGGTACCTGTATATGTATGTGTGGTGATACCTATATATGTGTGTGGCGGGGACACCTCAACATGTATGTGGCGGGGATACCTATATATGTATGTGGTGGGGAGACCTATATATGTATGTGGTGATGATACTTATATATGTGTGTGGTGAGGATAACTATATATGTTTGTGGTGGGGATACCTATATATGTATGTGGTGGGGATACCTATATATGTGTGTGGTGGGGATACATATAGATGTGTGTGGTGGGGATACCTATATATGTGTGTGGTGGGAATACCTATATATGTGTGTGGTGGGGATACATATATATGTATGTGGTGGGGATACCTATATATGTGTGTGGTGGTGATACCTATATATGTGTGTGGTGGGGATACCTATATATGTGTGTGGTGGGGATACCTTTTGATGTATGTGGCGGTGATACCTATATATGTATGTGGGGGGGATACCTATAGATGTATGTGGTGGGGAGACCTATATATGTATGTGGTGGGGATACCTATATATGTGTGTGGTGAGGATAACTATATATGTGTGTGGCGGGGATACCTATATATGTGTGTGGTGGGGAGACATATATATGTGTGTGTCGAGGATACCTATATATGAATGTGGTGGGGATACCTATATATGTATGTGGCGGGGATACCTATATATGTATGTGGTGGGGAGACCTATATATGTATGTGGTGGGAATACATATATATGTTTGTGGTGAGGATACCTATATATGTATGTGGTGTGGAAACCTATATATGTATGTGGTTGGGATACCTATAGATGTATGTGGTGGGGATACATACAGATGTATGTGGTGGGGAGACCTATATATGTGTGTGGCGGGGATACCTATATATGTATGTGGCGGTGATACCTATATATGTGTGTGGTGGGGATACCTATATATGTATGTGGGGGATACCTATATGTGTGTGTGGTGGTGATACCTATATATGTATGTGGTGGGGATACCTATATATGTATGTGGGGGATACCTATATGTGTGTGTGGTGGTGATACCTATATATGTATGTGGTGGGAATACCTATATATGGGTGTGGTGGGGATACCTATAGATGTATGTGGTGGGGATACCTATAGATGTGTGTGGAGAGGATACCTATAGATGTGTGGGTGGGGATACCTATATATGTGTGTGGCGGGGATACCTATATATGTGTGTGGTGGGGATACCTATATATGTGTGTGGTGGGGATACCTATATATGTATGTGGTGGGGATACCTATATATGTGTGTGGCGGGGATACCTATATAGGATAGGATAGGATAATTTATTTACAATATACACATGAATAATACAATGACAGTAACATATAATAATATAAATGCTGTATATATTGTTGGGGGTTAGCCTAGCCCTATCGGGCTGTCTTCCTGCTACCCCCTAAAACAAGTATCACTATAATTATTTGCATATATATATATGGCTTGTATTTTTTTTTTTTTATCCACGCATACGTACAGACTACATGTATTCTCGTGTATGAAACTAACTAGAAACTAGTTTTGGGGCATATCACAGACCAGTATTGGTGTGGTTGTGAGACAATCCAGACGAATTGTAAGATACCGCCGTCTTTAGTTAAATAAGTAAGATAGGAATTATCTATATATATCGCTGGAAAGTCTTTTTTTGTTTTGTTTGTTGAGTGAGGTGTTGGGATAATCAAATTAACAGTATTACATATATGTAATGTTTATATGTATGTTAGTGTCGAGAACAATTATGATTTTGCATCGAGTTTTACAATGAATATTCATATTATTTATAGAGCACAGTCTTTACAGCATACATTTTCTTGGTAATTTCTAAGCATTGCTATATGTAAGCGCTTCTTCAACGATGTATAGTCTTTTTCCATGTTGTTCCATGTTGTGGGGTAGGCGTGGTGTGGCAATTTACCTGACCAGTCAGTTCTAGGTAGTTCTAACAGTACGGGATTCGGGTGTCTTGGTGTTGATTTTGCTCGTTTATTGTACATCATTCCAAAAGACGCAGGCAGGCGGTTATAACACCAGTCATGCATGAAAATGGAGGAATTGAGGGTGTGTAAGTCATATATTTTCAAGATATTCTCTCTTTTAAAGAGTGGATCTGTGTGACTCCTATACTTCTTATTGCATATTATACGCATTGCTCTTTTTTGTAATAGGAATATTTTCTTGACTTCCGGAACATGACCCCATATTTGGATTCCATAAACTAAGTGGCTTTGAATCAGTGCATAGTACAATGTTTTCAATGCTTTACTTGGGAAAAAATGTTTCACCTTATTGATGCAGTAGATTGCATGTGATAATTTTGAGCAGATTATGGATATGTGCTTTTTGAATGTCAAGTTCTCATCAATGTGAATACCTATGAATTTTGCCGATGATTCATGTCCAAGATTCCCTATTCGGTTCAATTGAGTGTTATTTAGCTTTAATTTCAAAGTATTCCACTTTTGATCATTGTTTTGGGGGTGTAAAAGCATGTAGTTGCTTTTATTAATATTAATTGAGAGTTTATTACAGCAGCACCAGTCTGATACATTGGCTAATTCATTGTTGACGTAACTTTGTACCAGTTCGCCATCTTTACCGCTTGTAAACAGTGTTGTGTCATCGGCATACGATAAAATGTCTATTGTTGTAGAATTTACCATATCATTCACGTATATTAAGAAAATAATCGGCCCAAGAATTGAGCCTTGGGGGACCCCACAGGAAGTGTTCATAAGGTTAGAAATAGTCCCACCATATTCAACGTATTGCCTCCGCTCATTCAAATAACTATGGAACCATGACATTGCTACATCCCTGATGCCATAGTGTTCCAGTTTCGATATCAGTATGTCGTGGTCGATCGTATCGAATGCTTTAGATAAATCAATAAATACAGCTAAGGTGGAATCCCGTGTCGGTTTATCATTATTTTTAACGAGATGGTCTAGAAGGTGCAAAATCGGGTGAAAAGTTGAGTGATTTGGTCTAAATCCATATTGGTGTTTATACAAGATTTCATGTTCATTTAGAAAATCTACTAGTCGTTTTTGCATTATTTTTTCAAGTAGTTTAGAGAACGATGGCAGGATACTGATTGGGCGGTAGTTTGTTATTTCCTTTGAGTTATTTATTTTAGGAATGGGGACTACTTTGGAAACTTTCATTTTAGCTGGGAATATTCCCTGTTCGAACGATTTCCTGTATCGATGTAGGTTCGATTTCGAGTGCGTTTATTTGCCTGTCTCGAAGATAATCAGTGAAATTTGCATCGTTTTCAGTGTGTATGGAGTTGCTGGTGTTTCGACCGATTTTTGAAAAGTAGTCATTGAATTTTTCGGCTATTATGTTCGGGTCAGATAGCTCTGTATCGTTATCATTAAATGTCTGAGGGTAGTTACATGATTTTTGATTTTTATTGATTGCGTTTTTAAGAATTTTCCATGTGTTTTTTATATCATTCTTATTTTTTTCTAGGCTATCGCAGTAATAATTATTTTTACATTTCCTTATTAGTTTATTGTATAATTGACAATAATTTAAATAGGCGATTTTATTTGTTTCTGAAGGTGCCTTCAGTTTATTAGAGTATAATTCTTGCTTAGTAATAGAGGATTTAATGAGTCCAGATGTCATCCATGGTTCGCGTTTTATATACTTTTTGGGTACATTTCGTGTTATGAGAGGAAAGGCTAGATCATGTGCGTTCATATATATGTCTAAAAATAATTCATATGCCTTATCAGGGGAGTTACAACCGAGAACTGAGTCGAATTTACATGATTTTAACAAGTTTTTGAAAATATTGACATTGTTAGTGTTGTAGTTCCTGTACGTGAATTTTTTATGAGGGGGGTTTATGGGTTTGTGTTTGTTTGATTCAGATAGGAATATGCCGAAATGATCGGAGATGTCGCAAGTAATTATCCCTGTTTGATGACCAACTTGTACTTTGTTGGTATAGATGTGATCAATTAGGGTAGCAGAGTGCTCAGTCATTCTTGTCGGTTTCGTTATCATGGGCACGAATCCTCTCGTGAAGACATTGTTTATAAAATCGTTAGTTTTTTGATGCGTATCGAAATTTAAGAGGTCGATGTTGAGGTCTCCTATTATGTAAGACTTGGTATTGTTCACTTGTTCTAATATATTATCGAATTTCAACATAAATTTCTCCAAGTAGGCCTTTGGTGCTGTGTTCGGTCTATAGATACATCCTACTATATAATTATCGTTCGCTCCTCTGTTTATTTCTATAAATAATGTTTCTATTACATGTGGTATAAATACTGTTAAATCTGGTCTGGGTTTATATTGAAGATTTTCCTTTATATAAATGCCAACGCCGCCTCTGGCATCGTCGCCGTCAGGTCGAGATTTGAATTCTAAGGGGTGATATCCCGGAAGTGAAAAATCTGAGGGACTATGCACTTTGAATATTTCTGTTAGGGCAATAACATCAAACAAATTTTCTTGTTTTCAAGTCTCAAAGTAGATTTTTTAGATCTCCGTAATTTGCGTTAAGGCTTCTGCAATTTAGGCCGAAGATAGAGAATTTTATATTATTTGATAGCATCTTATTACCCTGTATAGGCGAAAAATATTGACATGTATTTTGATTCCAAAGTTGGATGCTATCGGGATTGAATTCATCTCCTTCTAATTGAGACCATTTCGCCGCGAAATCATGTGCCTGTGTATCCCGAACCTCACTCAAAGTTATTCTATTTGCAGACATTGTGGAAATTTCTAAATTGCTGTAATGTGCGCCCCGGTATCGCCATATGTTTATGTTGTCGTGCGGAAGATGATCGATATGTATGCGTGGAAATTAATACGAATATCATTTTTGCTAAACTTGAATTCAAGTTCTTTGGTGGAATTGTATCAATAAATGCTGATGTTAATATAAATATAGCATATATGATGTCAATATATTTTGTCAAATACAATTTATATAGATGAATAATTACTAACAAAGATGAATAGGCTGGTATACATATATTAGTCACAGGTGCATAAAATGTATATATCTATATTCCTACAAAAAAATATACATACAACGGTATATGTAAACGGTGTGTATACATGGTGATCAATAACCATTATTAGGTCTCCGCATTATCACCCCAACCACAACATGTACAGACGGACGGAGGCATGTTGACAGCCAGACAGCGATGAGAACAAACAGTGGAGACAGGGGTGCACACAGGCCACCTAGCTCTGACATGAGCAATATGTCAATTCCAGTCGTTTAGAAAAAGGAGTCTCACTTTAACACACACATATATATATATATATATATTGCCATGCATTTATCACTATTACAAGTCACACCACTGGTTTATATAATTTGGTCTAAACGTTGTTGAATATATTGAAAATTGTCAGTTCTGGCGCTTACTGTATCTGTCCATAATGATGATGTGCCCATCGGTCGTAAATATTATGATTGGTTTCGTCACCTGGTGCACGAATTTATCCTGCGTGTCGGACCAGTGAAGTGAAGCGTGACAGGAGGATGCGTGTAAGACCTGTTTCTCTGGACTGATGTATACAGAAATTGTCGTTTATCATATTATGTGCATTAAGAAACTTCTCAATTGGAATATAAAATTCAGTCAGTTATATTCGATGATATGTGTACATGTTGCGGATTGAGCTAGTAGGTGAATGCCAGAAGATTTGAGGAAGTAATAATTATCTTTGAATACCGTGTGCGTAGAAAGATTGAAGACAACAATAATTATGTGACAAACATGATTTATCCAACAGGCATTAATGCGTTTCTCGTAATGAAAATTCTGGATATTGGCTCCTTGCGGGATGGTAAGTAGAATTTGTGTGTGAAATAATAATCACTGATAATGTTCTAATACATGTATGCCATTAGGTCTATTGGGTACAGTGAGGCAATGAGATTAAGAATTTACCTAGAAATGTAGATCATGCCATCATGCATGATCATTATCCACTCTACACCTGCACGGAAGCCAGAGGAAATTTTGAACTAGTAATATAAACTGTGTGGTCAGATAGAGAAATTTTGAACTATTCATATAAACAATGTGGTTATAAACAATGTGGTTAGATCCCAAGGATTTTTACTAATGGAATCGGATGTAATGACATATTTTAATTTCCATCTCAAGCAATAATGACATGGAGCTGGTTTAAGTGTGGATATTTATGGACTTTCCAAATAAATAAATAATGGGGGATAACCCAACTTTATACTATTATAGCTAGCATAGGGTAGTATACTGATATGTTCCAATGTTTTCAAAAAATTGAGTATAAACAGATATTAATGGTTTGTAAATTGTACAGTAAGAGAGGCATTGATTTGTGCCAAGCCACATAAGTTACATGTACACCATGAATCTCCATTATGGCCATACATTAGCCAGACTAGAGATTCTGGACCAGGCATATAAACCATGTGGCTAGTGACACATTTTATGCACAGAATGAGATGCACTGAATTGCACCAAATTGAAGCTATGATGATCATACCAAAATTCTCCACTCTGGCTACACAATTATCATAGTAGGGACTGGACTAAATCTGTAAACTATGTGGCTAGTTATATAACCCAAACTCATACTAATATAGACTAGTATAGTGTAGTATACTATATTGTGGTACACCGTAATATGGCATAGTACCAGGAATCTCCTAGAATAGTTTGAGGACCCGTAGAGATGATCTATTTATTGTAAATATTCTATAGATAGCATTATTTCATGTCTATTTTTTTGTGTTTTTTTTGTTGTTGTGTGAAATAATTCATACCAGATATACTTGTTCCCATTACTATATACATATGTATACACATTCATACAAGTATATATGTACACATACACATATATATAAATATAAGCACATTTAGTGTTTCAGACATAAACTTTCTATAAATAGTAACGATTCATGTCCAGGTGTTATGGAAGATGAGATGAGATTTGGAAACAGTATATATATTTTTTCTCATAACAAGATAGACTTGTTTCCATATATAGTTTGAGTTTTGTTTCAATCACAAATGTTATAGCATACTATAAATAGTTATGTTTGCTGTCCAAGTTTGTGTAAGATGAAATTATTATTTTTATAGCCCTGATTCAATTCAGAGGCTATTTGGATTACAATAAATGTCATCTCTAATCTAAAGGCCCCGCAAAAGGTTCCAGATCTCAACACATGACATTGATATGACTGTAATAATATAACATGACATAGGTACCTGGTGTGAGTCTATTGATTTTGTGCTGTTTCGGTGGTTCTTCAGTGATGTATCTTTAAGAGGGATCTGTGGGTCGGAGAGGTCACAAACTTATTTACTTTGTGCTCCCACTATTATTGTACATTACCATATTTACTGCCAGCAATCAACTTATTTATCAGGGTGTTTGGTTGTTATTGAGTTATGTTATGGGCTAATAGTACCAATATTTATACATAAAAAAAAAAAAAAAAAAAAAAAAAAAAAAATGTATGTGGCGGGGATACCTATATATGTATGTGGTGGTGATACCTATATATGTGTGTGGTGGAGCTACCTATATATGTATGTGGTGGGGATACCTATATATGTATGTTATGGGCATACCTATATCTGTATGTGGTGGGGATACCTATATATGTGTGTGGTGGGAATACCTATAGATGTGTGTGGTGGGGATACCTATATATGTGTGTGGTGGGGATACCTATAGATGTGTGTGGTGGGGAGACCTATATATGTGTTTGGCGGGAATACCTATATATGTATATGGCGGGAATTCCTATATATGTATGTGGCGGGGATACCTATATATGTATGTGGCGGGGATACCTATATATGTGTGTGGCGGGAATACTTATACATGTATGTGGTGGGGATACCTATATTTGTATGTGGTGGGGATTCCTATATATGTATGTGGTGGGGATACCTATATATGTATGTGGTGGGGATACCTATAGATGTTTGTGGTGGGGATACCTATATATGTATGTAGTGGGGATACCTATAGATTTATGTGGTGGGGATACCTATATATGTATGTGTTGGGGATACCTATATATGTATGTGTTGGTGATACCTATAGATGTGTGTGGTGGGGATACCTATATGTGTGTGGTGGGATACCTATATGTACGTGGGGGGATACCTATATGTGTGTGTGGTGGTGATACCTATAGATGTATGTGGTGGGGATACCTATAGATGTGTGTGGTGGTGATAACTATAGATGTATGTGGTGGGGATACCTATAGATGTGTGTGGTGGGGATACCTATATATGTATGTGGTGGGGAGACCTATATATGTGTGTGGTGCTGATACCTATATATGTATATGGTTGGGATACTTATATATGTGTGTGGTGGGGATACCTATATATGTATGTGGTGGTGATACCTATATATGTATGTGGTGGGGATACCTATAGATGTGTGTGGTGGGGATACCCATATATGTATGTGGCGGGGATACCTATATATGTGTGTGGCGGGGATACCTATATATGTATGTGGTGGTGATACCTATATATGTGTGTGGTGGGGATACCTATAGATGTGTGTGGTGGGGATACCTATAGATGTATGTGGTGGGGAGACCTATATATGTATGTGGTGGGGATACCTATATATGTGTGTGGCGGGGATACCTATATATATGTGTGTGGTGGGGATACCTATATATGTATTTGGTGGGGATACCTATATATGTATGTGTCGGGGATACCTATATATGTATGTGGTGGGGATACCTATATATGTATGTGGTGCGGATACCTATAGATGTGTGTGGTGGGGATACCTATAGATGTATGTGGTGGGGATACATATATATGTATGTGGTGGGAATACCTATATATGTATGTGGTGGGGATACCTATATATGTATGTGGTGGGGATACCTATATATGTGTGTGGTGGGGATATCTATATATGTATGTGGTGGGGATACCTATATATGTATGTGGTGGGGATACCTATAGATGTGTGTGGTGGGGATACCTATAGATGTGTGTGGTGGGGATACCTATATATGTGTGTGGTGGGGATACCTATATATGTATGTGTGGGGATACCTATATATGTGTGTGGCGGGGATACATATATATATGTGTGGTGGGTATACCTATATATGTGTGTGGTGGGGATACCTATATATGTATGTGGCGGGGATACCTATATATGTGTGTGGTGGGGATACCTATATATGTATGTGGTGGGGATACCTATATATGTATGTGGTGGGGATACCTATATATGTGTGTGGTGGGATACATATAGATGTGTGTGGTGGGGATACCTATATATGTGTGTGGTGGGGATACCTATAGATGTGTGTGGGGGAATACCTATATATGTGTGTGGTGGGGATACATATAAATGTATGTGGTGGGGATACCTATATATGTATGTGGTGGTGATACCTATATATGTGTGTGGTGGGGATACCTATATATGTGTGTGGTGGGGATACCTTTAGATGTATGTGGCGGTGATACCTATATATGTGTGTGGTGGAGCTACCTATATATGTATGTGGTGGGGATACCTATATATGTATGTTATGGGCATACCTATATCTGTATGTGGTGGGGATACCTATATATGTGTGTGGTGGGAATACCTATAGATGTGTGTGGTGGGGATACCTATATATGTGTGTGGTGGGGATACCTATAGATGTGTGTGGTGGGGAGACCTATATATGTGTTTGGCGGGAATACCTATATATGTATACTAGAAGGTGACCCGACTTCGTCCGGGCTTTGACCTTGAATTGTCTATTTTGAAGGCCAAGGTCAAGTGGGGTCACGATTTGACCCGTCCAAAACACAGTGCCCGAACAAAAGTACCCGACAAAAGTACCCGTCGAAATCCATCCGGTTTTACCCGATTTGACCTTGAATTGACCATTTTGAAGGTCAAGGTCAGGTGGACCAACACCCCAAAAATGGTGGAAATCGGCCCAGCGGATACCGGGAAATCGGCCCAGCGGATACCGAGATACCCTATGCATCAAATTTCGTCCGAAAAAATCCGCCAGTTTAACCCGATTTGATTTCCACTGAAGTATATAAACGCGCCTCATATACACACGCTCATTAATTATCAAGTTTCAACGTAAAGATAAATTACCATCGGTGCCCGAGATATCGCCAAGACGTCTGAAACAGTCAAATGCATCGGCCGGAGAAGAGTTAACGTGATCTAACTTTATGACCTCTAACGACGTCATAGAAGTTACGCATTGTTTTTACCCTGATAGAAGATCGTACCACTTCTTCTTAATAATTGAGGCAGATAACTAAAACGGATACATACATATTATATATCGTTGGAAAGAGGAAACACGAAAGATTCTCATAGTGTCATTATTATGACTGGCATGTTATTATTCGCGCTGTTTCGAATCGATTTGTAAGCACCGAACTGAAATATATTAGCGCAAAACGGCGTAAAAACAGATTTGACCTCGGCACGTGAAAAGTTGACCTCGCACGGACAAATTAATAGGCCTATGTTCGTCCCCGGCCGAAAATACCCCCACATACCAAGTTTCATCGAAATCGGGTGGGCCGTTTTTGAGTTCATCGCGAACACACACACACACAGACACACAGATCTTCCAAAATATATAATAGATGGCGGGAATTCCTATATATGTATGTCGCGGGGATAACTATATATGTATGTGGCGGGGATACCTATATATGTGTGTGGCGGGAATACTTATACATGTAAGTGGTGGGGATACCTATATTTGTATGTGGTGGGGATACCTATATATGTATGTGGTGGGGATACCTATATATGTATGTGGTGGGGATACCTATAGATGTTTGTGGTGGGGATACCTATATATGTATGTAGTGGGGATACCTATAGATTTATGTGGTGGGGATACCTATATATGTATGTGTTGGGGATACCTATATATGTATGTGTTGGTGATACCTATATATGTGTGTGGTGGGGATACCTATATGTGTGTGGTGGGATACCTATATGTACGTGGGGGATACCTATATGTGTGTGTGGTGGTGATACCTATAGATGTATGTGGTGGGGATACCTATAGATGTGTGTGGTGGGGATAACTATAGATGTATGTGGTGGGTATACCTATAGATGTGTGTGGTGGGGATACCTATATATGTATGTGGTGGGGAGACCTATATATGTGTGTGGTGCTGATACCTATATATGTATATGGTTGGGATACTTATATATGTGTGTGGTGGGGATACCTATATATGTATGTGGTGGTGATACCTATATATGTATGTGGTGGGGATACCTATAGATGTGTGTGGTGGGGATACCCATATATGTATGTGGCGGGGATACCTATATATGTGTGTGGCGGGGATACCTATATATGTATGTGGTGGTGATACCTATATATGTGTGTGGTGGGGATACCTATAGATGTGTGTGGTGGGGATACCTATAGATGTATGTGGTGGGGAGACCTATATATGTATGTGGTGGGGATACCTATATATGTGTGTGGCGGGGATACCTATATATATGTGTGTGGTGGGGATACCTATATATGTATTTGGTGGGGATACCTATATATGTATGTGGTGGGGATACCTATATATGTATGTGGTGGGGATACCTATATATGTATGTGGTGCGGATACCTATAGATGTGTGTGGTGGGGATACCTATAGATGTATGTGGTGGGGATACATATATATGTATGTGGTGGGAATACCTATATATGTATGTGGTGGGGATACCTATATATGTATGTGGTGGGGATACCTACATATGTGTGTGGTGGGGATATCTATATATGTATGTGGTGGGGATACCTATATATGTATGTGGTGGGGATACCTATAGATGTGTGTGGTGGGGATACCTATAGATGTGTGTGGTGGGGATTCCTATATATGTGTGTGGTGGGGATACCTATATATGTATGTGTGGGGATACCTATATATGTGTGTGGCGGGGATACATATATATGTGTGTGGTGGGTATACCTATATATTTGTGTGGTGGGGATACCTATATATGTATGTGGCGGGGATACCTATATATGTGTGTGGTGGGGATACCTATATATGTATGTGGTGGGGATACCTATATATGTATGTGGTGGGGATACCTATATATGTGTGTGGTGGGATACATATAGATGTGTGTGGTGGGGATACCTATATATGAGTGTGGTGGGGATACCTATAGATGTGTGTGGTGGGAATACCTATATATGTGTGTGGTGGGGATACATATAAATGTATGTGGTGGGGATACCTATATATGTATGTGGTGGTGATACCTATATATGTGTGTGGTGGGGATACCTATATATGTGTGTGGTGGGGATACCTTTAGATGTATGTGGCGGTGATACCTATATATGTATGTGGTGGGGATACCTATATATGTATGTGGTGGGGATACCTATAGATGTATGTGGCGGGGATACCTATATATGTGTGTGGTGAGGATAACTATATATGTGTGTGGCGGGGATACCTATATATGTGTGTGGTGGGGATACCTATATATGTGTGTGGTGGGGATACCTATAGATGTGTGTGGCGGGGAGACCTATATATGTGCTTGGCGGGAATACCTATATATGTATATGGCGGGAATTCCTATATATGTATGTGGCGGGGATACATATATATGTATGTGGCGGGGATACCTATATATGTGTGTGGCGGGAATACTTATACATGTATGTGTTGGGGATACCTATATTTGTATGTGGTGGGGATACCTATATATGTATGTGGTGGGGATACCTATATATGTATGTGGTGGGGATACCTATAGATGTTTGTGGTGGGGATACCTATATATGTATGTCGTGGGGATACCTATAGATTTATGTGGTGGGGATACCTATATATGTATGTGTTGGGGATACCTATATATGTATGTGTTGGTGATACCTATAGATGTGTGTGGTGGGGATACCTATATGTGTGTGGTGGGATACCTAGATGTACGTGGGGGATACCTATATGTGTGTGTGGTGGTGATACCTATAGATGTATGTGGTGGGGATACCTATAGATGTGTGTGGTGGGGATAACTATAGATGTATGTGGTGGGGATACCTATAGATGTGTGTGGTGGGGATACCTATATATGTATGTGGTGGGGAGACCTATATATGTGTGTGGTGCTGATACCTATATATGTATATGGTTGGGATACTTATAAATGTGTGTGGTGGGGAGTCCTATATATGTATGTGGTGGTGATACCTATATATGTATGTGGTGGGGATACCTATATATGTGTGTGGTGGGGATACCCATATATGTATGTGGCGGGGATACCTATATATGTGTGTGGCGGGGATACCTATATATGTATGTGGTGGTGATACCTATATATGTATGTGGGGGATACCTATATGTGTGTGTGGTGGTGATACCTATATATGTATGTGGTGGGAATACCTATATATGGGTATGGTGGGGATACCTATAGATGTATGTGGTGGGGATACCTATAGATGTGTGTGGAGAGGATACCTATAGATGTGTGGGTGGGGATACCTATATATGTGTGTGGCGGGGATACATATATATGTGTGTGGTGGGGATACCTATATATGTGTGTGGTGGGGATACCTATATATGTGTGTGGTGGTGATACCTATATATGTGTGTGGTGGGGATACCTATATATGTATGTGGTGGGGATACCTATATATGTGTGTGGCGGGGATACCTATATATATGTGTGTGGTGGGGATACCTATATATGTATTTGGTGGGGATACCTATATATGTATGTGGTGGGGATACCTATATATGTATGTGGTGGGGATACCTATATATGTATGTGGTGCGGATACCTATAGATGTGTGTGGTGGGGATACCTATAGATGTATGTGGTGGGGATACATATATATGTATGTGATGGGAATACCTATATATGTATGTGGTGGGGATACCTATATATGTATGCGGTGGGGATACCTATATATGTGTGTGGTGGGGATATCTATATATGTATGTGGTGGGGATACCTATATATGTATGTGGTGGGGATACCTATAGATGTGTGTGGTGGGGATACCTATAGATGTGTGTGGTGGGGATACCTATATATGTGTGTGGTGGGGATACCTATATAATTATGTGTGGGGATACCTATATATGTGTGTGGCGGGGATACATATATATGTGTGTGGTGGGTATACCTATATATGTGTGTGGCGGGGATACCTATATATGTATGTGGCGGGGATACCTATATATGTGTGTGGTGGGGATACCTATATATGTATGTGGTGGGGATACCTATATATGTATGTGGTGGGGATACCTATATATGTGTGTGGTGGGATACATATAGATGTGTGTGGTGGGGATACCTATATATGTGTGTGGTGGGGATACCTATAGATGTGTGTGGTGGGAATACCTATATATGTGTGTGGTGGGGATACATATAAATGTATGTGGTGGGGATACCTATATATGTATGTGGTGGTGATACCTATATATGTGTGTGGTGGGGATACCTATATATGTGTGTGGTGGGGATACCTTTAGATGTATGTGGCGGTGATACCTATATATGTATATGGTGGGGATACCTATATATGTATGTGGTGGGGATACCTATAGATGTATGTTGCGGGGATACCTATAGATGTGTGTGGTGGGGATACCTATATATGTGTGTGGTGGGGATACCTATATATGTATGTGTGGGGATACCTATATATGTGTGTGGCGGGGATACATATATATGTGTGTGGTGGGTATACCTATATATGTGTGTGGTGGGGATACCTATATATGTATGTGGCGGGGATACCTATATATGTGTGTGGTGGGGATACCTATATATGTATGTGGTGGGGATACCTATATATGTGTGTGGTGGGATACATATAGATGTGTGTGGTGGGGATACCTATATATGTGTGTGGTGGGGATACCTATAGATGTGTGTGGTGGGAATACCTATATATGTGTGTGGTGGGGATACATATAAATGTATGTGGTGGGGATACCTATATATGTATGTGGTGGTGATACCTATATATGTGTGTGGTGGGGATACCTATATATGTGTGTGGTGGGGATACCTTTAGATGTATGTGGCGGTGATACCTATATATGTATGTGGTGGGGATACCTATATATGTATGTGGTGGGGATACCTATAGATGTATGTGGCGGGGATACCTATATATGTGTGTGGTGAGGATAACTATATATGTGTGTGGCGGGGATACCTATATATGTTTGTGGTGGGGATACCTATATATGTGTGCGGTGGGGATACCTATAGATGTGTGTGGTGGGGAGACCTATATATGTGTTTGGCGGGAATACCTATATATGTATATGGCGGGAATTCCTATATATGTATGTGGCGGGGATACATATATATGTATGTGGCGGGGATACCTATATATGTGTGTGGCGGGAATACTTATACATGTATGTGGTGGGGATACCTATATTTGTATGTGGTGGGGATACCTATATATGTATGGGATACCTATATATGTATGTCGTGGGGATACCTATAGATTTATGTGGTGGGGATACCTATATATGTATGTGTTGGGGATACCTCTATATGTATGTGTTGGTGCTACCTATAGATGTGTGTGGTGGGGATACCTATATGTGTGTGGTGGGATACCTATATGTACGTGGGGGGATACCTATATGTGTGTGTGGTGGTGATACCTATAGATGTATGTGGTGGGGATACCTATAGATGTGTGTGGTGGGGATAACTATAGATGTATGTGGTGGGGATACCTATATATGTGTGTGGTGGGGATACCTATATATGTATGTGGTGGTGATACCTATATATGTATGTGGTGTGGATACCTATAGATGTGTGTGGTGGGGATACCCATATATGTATGTGGCGGGGATACCTATATATGTGTGTGGTGGGGATACCTATAGATGTGTGTGGTGGTGATACCTATATATGTGTGTGGTGGGGATACCTATAGATGTGCGTGGTGGGGATACCTATAGATGTATGTGGTGGGGAGACCTATATATGTATGTGGTGGCGATACCTATATATGTGTGTGGCGGGGATACCTATATATATGTGTGTGGTGGGGATACCTATATATGTATTTGGTGGGGATACCTATATATGTATGTGGTGGGGATACCTATATATGTATGTGGTGGGGATACCTATATATGTATGTGGTGCGGATACCTATAGATGTGTGTGGTGGGGATACCTATAGATGTATGTGGTGGGGATACATATATATGTATGTGGTGGGAATACCTATATATGTATGTGGTGGGGATACCTATATATGTATGTGGTGGGGATACCTATATATGTGTGTGGTGGGGATATCTATATATGTATGTGGTGGGGATATCTATATATGTATGTGGTGGGGATACCTATATATGTATGTCGTGGGGATACCTATAGATTTATGTGGTGGGGATACCTATATATGTATGTGGTGGGGATACCTATAGATGTGTGTGGTGGGGAGACCTATATATGTGTGTGGCGGGGATACCTATATATGTCTGTGGCGGTGATACCTATATATGTGTGTGGTGGGGATACCTATATATGTATGTGGGGGATACCTATATGTGTGTGTGGTGGTGATACCTATATATGTATGTGGTGGGAATACCTATATATGGGTGTGGTGGGGATACCTATAGATGTATGTGGTGGGGATACCTATAGATGTGTGTGGAGAGGATACCTATAGATGTGTGGGTGGGGATACCTATATATGTGTGTGGCGGGGATACATATATATGTGTGTGGTGGGGATACCTATATATGTGTGTGGTGCTGATACCTATATATGTATATGGTTGGGATACTTATAAATGTGTGTGGTGGGGATACCTATATATGTATGTGGTGGTGATACCTATATATGTATGTGGTGGGGATACCTATATATGTGTGTGGTGGGGATACCCATATATGTATGTGGCGGGGATACCTATATATGTGTGTGGCGGGGATACCTATATATGTATGTGGTGGTGATACCTATATATGTGTGTGGTGGGGATACCTATTGATGTGTGTGGTGGGGATACCTATAGATGTATGTGGTGGGGAGACCTATATATGTATGTGGTGGGGATACCTATATATGTGTGTGGCGGGGATACCTATATATATGTGTGTGGTGGGGATACCTATATATGTATTTGGTGGGGATACCTATATATGTATGTGGTGGGGATACCTATATATGTATGTGGTGGGGATACCTATATATGTATGTGGTGCGGATACCTATAGATGTGTGTGGTGGGGATACCTATAGATGTATGTGGTGGGGATACATATATATGTATGTGATGGGAATACCTATATATGTATGTGGTGGGGATACCTATATATGTATGCGGTGGGGATACCTATATATGTGTGTGGTGGGGATATCTATATATGTATGTGGTGGGGATACCTATATATGTATGTGGTGGGGATACCTATAGATGTGTGTGGTGGGGATACCTATAGATGTGTGTGGTGGGGATACCTATATATGTGTGTGGTGGGGATACCTATATAATTATGTGTGGGGATACCTATATATGTGTGTGGCGGGGATACCTATATATGTGTGTGGTGGGTATACCTATATATGTGTGTGGTGGGGATACCTATATATGTATGTGGCGGGGATACCTATATATGTGTGTGGTGGGGATACCTATATATGTATGTGGTGGGGATACCTATATATGTATGTGGTGGGGATACCTATATATGTGTGTGGTGGGATACATATAGATGTGTGTGGTGGGGATACCTATATATGTGTGTGGTGGGGATACCTATAGATGTGTGTGGTGGGAATACCTATATATGTGTGTGGTGGGGATACATATAAATGTATGTGGTGGGGATACCTATATATGTATGTGGTGGTGATACCTATATATGTGTGGTGGGGATACCTATATATGTGTGTGGTGGGGATACCTTTAGATGTATGTGGCGGTGATACCTATATATGTATGTGGTGGGGATACCTATATATGTATGTGGTGGGGATACCTATAGATGTATGTTGCGGGGATACCTATAGATGTGTGTGGTGGGGATACCTATATATGTGTGTGGTGGGGATACCTATATATGTATGTGTGGGGATACCTATATATGTGTGTGGCGGGGATACATATATATGTGTGTGGTGGGTATACCTATATATGTGTGTGGTGGGGATACCTATATATGTATGTGGCGGGGATACCTATATATGTGTGTGGTGGGGATACCTATATATGTATGTGGTGGGGATACCTATATATGTGTGTGGTGGGATACATATAGATGTGTGTGGTGGGGATACCTATATATGTGTGTGGTGGGGATACCTATAGATGTGTGTGGTGGGAATACCTATATATGTGTGTGGTGGGGATACATATAAATGTATGTTGTGGGGATACCTATATATGTATGTGGTGGTGATACCTATATATGTGTGTGGTGGGGATACCTATATATGTGTGTGGTGGGGATACCTTTAGATGTATGTGGCGGTGATACCTATATATGTATGTGGTGGGGATACCTATATATGTATGTGGTGGGGATACCTATATATGTATGTGGCGGGGATACCTATATATGTGTGTGGTGAGGATAACTATATATGTGTGTGGCGGGGATACCTATATATGTGTGTGGTGGGGATACCTATATATGTATGCGGTGGGGATACCTATAGATGTGTGTGGTGGGGAGACCTATATATGTGTTTGGCGGGAATACCTATATATGTATATGGCGGGAATTCCTATATATGTATGTGGCGGGGATACATATATATGTATGTGGCGGGGATACCTATATATGTGTGTGGCGGGAATACTTATACATGTATGTGGTGGGGATACCTATATTTGTATGTGGTGGGGATACCTATATATGTATGTGGTGGGGATACCTATATATGTATGTGGTGGGGATACCTATAGATGTTTGTGGTGGGGATACCTATATATGTATGTCGTGGGGATACCTATAGATTTATGTGGTGGGGATACCTATATATGTATGTGTTGGGGATACCTCTATATGTATGTGTTGGTGATACCTATAGATGTGTGTGGTGGGGATACCTATATGTGTGTGGTGGGATACCTATATGTACGTGGGGGGATACCTATATGTGTGTGTGGTGGTGATACCTATAGATGTATGTGGTGGGGATACCTATAGATGTGTGTGGTGGGGATAACTATAGATGTATGTGGTGGGGATACCTATATATGTGTGTGGTGGGGATACCTATATATGTGTGTGGTGGGGATACCTATATATGTATGTGGTGGTGATACCTATATATGTATGTGGTGTGGATACCTATAGATGTGTGTGGCGGGGATACCCATATATGTATGTGGCGGGGATACCTATATATGTGTGTGGTGGGGATACCTATAGATGTGTGTGGTGGTGATACCTATATATGTGCGTGGTGGGGATACCTATAGATGTGCGTGGTGGGGATACCTATAGATGTATGTGGTGGGGAGACCTATATATGTATGTGGTGGGGATACCTATATATGTGTGTGGCGGGGATACCTATATATATGTGTGTGGTGGGGATACCTATATATGTATTTGGTGGGGATACCTATATATGTATGTGGTGGGGATACCTATATATGTATGTGGTGGGGATACCTATATATGTATGTGGTGCGGATACCTATAGATGTGTGTGGTGGGGATACCTATAGATGTATGTGGTGGGGATACATATATATGTATGTGGTGGGGATACCTATATATGTATGTGGTGGGGATACCTATATATGTGTGTGGTGGGGATATCTATATATGTATGTGGTGGGGATATCTATATATGTATGTGGTGGGGATACCTATATATGTATGTCGTGGGGATACCTATAGATTTATGTGGTGGGGATACCTATATATGTATGTGGTGGGGATACCTATAGATGTGTGTGGTGGGGAGACCTATATATGTGTGTGGCGGGGATACCTATATATGTCTGTGGCGGTGATACCTATATATGTGTGTGGTGGGGATACCTATATATGTATGTGGGGGATACCTATATGTGTGTGTGGTGGTGATACCTATATATGTATGTGGTGGGAATACCTATATATGGGTATGGTGGGGATACCTATAGATGTATGTGGTGGGGATACCTATAGATGTGTGTGGAGAGGATACCTATAGATGTGTGGGTGGGGATACCTATATATGTGTGTGGCGGGGATACATATATATGTGTGTGGTGGGGATACCTATATATGTGTGTGGTGGGGATACCTATATATGTGTGTGGTGGTGATACCTATATATGTGTGTGGTGGGGATACCTATATATGTGTGTGGTGGGGATACCTTTAGATGTATGTGGCGGTGATACCTATATATGTATGTGGTGGGGATACCTATATATGTATGTGGTGGGGATACCTATATATGTATGTGGCGGGGATACCTATATATGTGTGTGGTGAGGATAACTATATATGTGTGTGGCGGGGATACCTATATATGTGTGTGGTGGGGATACCTATATATGTGTGCGGTGGGGATACCTATAGATGTGTGTGGTGGGGAGACCTATATATGTGTTTGGCGGGAATACCTATATATGTATATGGCGGGAATTCCTATATATGTATGTGGCGGGGATACATATATATGTATGTGGCGGGGATACCTATATATGTGTGTGGCGGGAATACTTATACATGTATGTGGTGGGGATACCTATATTTGTATGTGGTGGGGATACCTATATATGTATGTGGTGGGGATACCTATATATGTATGTGGTGGGGATACCTATAGATGTTTGTGGTGGGGATACCTATATATGTATGTCGTGGGGATACCTATAGATTTATGTGGTGGGGATACCTATATATGTATGTGTTGGGGATACCTCTATATGTATGTGTTGGTGATACCTATAGATGTGTGTGGTGGGGATACCTATATGTGTGTGGTGGGATACCTATATGTACGTGGGGGGATACCTATATGTGTGTGTGGTGGTGATACCTATAGATGTATGTGGTGGGGATACCTATAGATGTGTGTGGTGGGGATAACTATAGATGTATGTGGTGGGGATACCTATATATGTGTGTGGTGGGGATACCTATATATGTATGTGGTGGTGATACCTATATATGTGTGTGGTGGGGATACCTATAGATGTGTGTGGTGGTGATACCTATATATGTGTGTGGTGGGGATACCTATAGATGTGCGTGGTGGGGATACCTATAGATGTATGTGGTGGGGAGACCTATATATGTATGTGGTGGGGATACCTATATATGTGTGTGGCGGGGATACCTATATATATGTGTGTGGTGGGGATACCTATATATGTATTTGGTGGGGATACCTATATATGTATGTGGTGGGGATACCTATATATGTATGTGGTGGGGATACCTATATATGTATGTGGTGCGGATACCTATAGATGTGTGTGGTGGGGATACCTATAGATGTATGTGGTGGGGATACATATATATGTATGTGGTGGGAATACCTATATATGTATGTGGTGGGGATACCTATATATGTATGTGGTGGGGATACCTATATATGTGTGTGGTGGGGATATCTATATATGTATGTGGTGGGGATATCTATATATGTATGTGGTGGGGATACCTATATATGTATGTCGTGGGGATACCTATAGATTTATGTGGTGGGGATACCTATATATGTATGTGGTGGGGATACCTATAGATGTGTGTGGTGGGGAGACCTATATATGTGTGTGGCGGGGATACCTATATATGTCTGTGGCGGTGATACCTATATATGTGTGTGGTGGGGATACCTATATATGTATGTGGGGGATACCTATATGTGTGTGTGGTGGTGATACCTATATATGTATGTGGTGGGAATACCTATATATGGGTGTGGTGGGGATACCTATAGATGTATGTGGTGGGGATACCTATAGATGTGTGTGGAGAGGATACCTATAGATGTGTGGGTGGGGATACCTATATATGTGTGTGGCGGGGATACATATATATGTGTGTGGTGGGGATACCTATATATGTGTGTGGTGGGGATACCTATATATGTATGTGGTGGGGATACCTATATATGTGTGTGGCGGGGATACCTATATATGTATGTGGCGGGGATACCTATATATGTATGTGGTGGTGATACCTATATATGTGTGTGGTGGGGCTACCTATATATGTATGTGGTGGGGATACCTATATATGTATGTTATGGGGATACCCATATCTGTATGTGGTGGGGATACCTATATATGTGTGTGGTGGGAATACCTATAGATGTGTGTGATGGGGAGACCTATATATGTGTTTGGCGGGAATACCTATATATGTCTATGGCGGGAATTCCTATATATGTATGTGGCGGGGATACCTATATATGTGTGTGGTGGTAATACCTATAGATGTGTGTTGTGGGGATACCTATATATGTGTGTGGTGGGGATACCTATAGATGTGTGTGGTGGGGAGACCTATATATGTGTTTGGCGGGAATACCTATATATGTATATGGCGGGAATTCCTATATATGTATGTGGCGGGGATACCTATATATGTATGTGGCTGGGATACCTATATATGTGTGTGGCGGGAATACTTATACATGTATGTGGTGGGGATACCTATATTTGTATGTGGTGGGGATACCTATATATGTATGTGGTGGGGATACCTATATATGTATGTGGTGGGGATACCTATAGATGTTTGTGGTGGGGATACCTATATATGTATGTCGTGGGGATACCTATAGATTTATGTGGTGGGGATACCTATATATGTATGTGTTGGGGATACCTCTATATGTATGTGTTGGTGATACCTATAGATGTGTGTGGTGGGGATACCTATATGTGTGTGGTGGGATACCTATATGTACGTGGGGGGATACCTATATGTGTGTGTGGTGGTGATACCTATAGATGTATGTGGTGGGGATACCTATAGATGTGTGTGGTGGGGATAACTATAGATGTATGTGGTGGGGATACCTATATATGTGTGTGGTGGGGATACCTATATATGTATGTGGTGGTGATACCTATATATGTATGTGGTGTGGATACCTATAGATGTGTGTGGTGGGGATACCCATATATGTATGTGGCGGGGATACCTATATATGTGTGTGGTGGGGATACCTATAGATGTGTGTGGTGGTGATACCTATATATGTGTGTGGTGGGGATACCTATAGATGTGCGTGGTGGGGATACCTATAGATGTATGTGGTGGGGAGACCTATATATGTATGTGGTGGGGATACCTATATATGTGTGTGGCGGGGATACCTATATATATGTGTGTGGTGGGGATACCTATATATGTATTTGGTGGGGATACCTATATATGTATGTGGTGGGGATACCTATATATGTATGTGTTGGGGATACCTATATATGTATGTGGTGCGGATATCTATAGATGTGTGTGGTGGGGATACCTATAGATGTATGTGGTGGGGATACATATATATGTATGTGGTGGGAATACCTATATATGTATGTGGTGGGGATACCTATATATGTATGTGGTGGGGATACCTATATATGTGTGTGGTGGGGATATCTATATATGTATGTGGTGGGGATATCTATATATGTATGTGGTGGGGATACCTATATATGTATGTCGTGGGGATACCTATAGATTTATGTGGTGGGGATACCTATATATGTATGTGGTGGGGATACCTATAGATGTGTGTGGTGGGGAGACCTATATATGTGTGTGGCGGGGATACCTATATATGTCTGTGGCGGTGATACCTATATATGTGTGTGGTGGGGATACCTATATATGTATGTGGGGGATACCTATATGTGTGTGTGGTGGTGATACCTATATATGTATGTGGTGGGAATACCTATATATGGGTGTGGTGGGGATACCTATAGATGTATGTGGTGGGGATACCTATATATGTGTGTGGAGAGGATACCTATAGATGTGTGGGTGGGGATACCTATATATGTGTGTGGCGGGGATACATATATATGTGTGTGGTGGGGATACCTATATATGTGTGTGGTGGGGATACCTATATATGTATGTGGTGGGGATACCTATATATGTGTGTGGCGGGGATACCTATATATGTATGTGGCGGGGATACCTATATATGTATGTGGTGGTGATACCTATATATGTGTGTGGTGGGGCTACCTATATATGTATGTGGTGGGGATACCTATATATGTATGTTATGGGGATACCCATATCTGTATGTGGTGGGGATACCTATATATGTGTGTGGTGGGAATACCTATAGATGTGTGTGGTGGAGATACCTATATATGTGTGTGGTGGGGATACCTATAGATGTGTGTGATGGGGAGACCTATATATGTGTTTGGCGGGAATACCTATATATGTCTATGGCGGGAATTCCTATATATGTATGTGGCGGGGATACCTATATATGTGTGTGGTGGTAATACCTATAGATGTGTGTTGTGGGGATACCTATATATGTGTGTGGTGGGGATACCTATAGATGTGTGTGGTGGGGAGACCTATATATGTGTTTGGCGGGAATACCTATATATGTATATGGCGGGAATTCCTATATATGTATGTGGCGGGGATACCTATATATGTATGTGGCGGGGATACCTATATATGTGTGTGGCGGGAATACTTATACATGTATGTGGTGGGGATACCTATATTTGTATGTGGTGGGGATACCTATATATGTATGTGGTGGGGATACCTATATATGTATGTGGTGGGGATACCTATAGATGTTTGTGGTGGGGATACCTATATATGTATGTAGTGGGGATACCTATATGTGTGTGGTGGGATACCTATATATGTACGTGTTGGGGTCTTGGGGATACCTATATATGTATGTGTTGGTGATACCTATAGATGTGTGTGGTGGGGATACCTATATGTGTGTGGTGCGATACCTATATGTACGTGGGGGGATACCTATATGTGTGTGTGGTGGTGATACCTATAGATGTATGTGGTGGGGATACCTATAGATGTGTGTGGTGGGGATAACTATAGATGTATGTGGTGGGGATACCTATAGATGTGTGTGGTGGGGATACCTATATATGTATGTGGTGGGGAGACCTATATATGTGTGTGGTGCTGATACCTAAATATGTATATGGTGGGGATACTTATATATGTGTGTGGTGGGGATACCTATATATGTATGTGGTGGTGATACCTATATATGTATGTGGTGGGGATACCTATAGATGTGTGTGGTGGTGATACCCATATATGTATGTGGCGGGGATACCTATATATGTGTGTGGCGGGGATACCTATATATGTATGTGGTGGTGATACCTATAGATGTGTGTGGTGGGGATACCTATAGATGTGTGTTATGGGGATACCTATAGATGTATGTGGTGGGGAGACCTATATATGTATGTGGTGGGGATACCTATATATGTGTGTGGCGGGGATACCTATATATATGTGTGTGGTGGGGATACCTATATATGTATTTGGTGGGGATACCTATATATGTATGTGGTGGGGATACCTATATATGTATGTGGTGGGGATACCTATATATGTATGTGGTGCGGATACCTATAGATGTGTGTGGTGGGGATACATATAGATGTATGTGGTGGGGATACCTATATATGTATGTGGTGGGAATACCTATATATGTATGTGGTGGGGATACCTATATATGTATGTGGTGGGGATACCTATTTATGTGTGTGGTGGGGATATCTATATATGTATGTGGTGGGGATACCTATATATGTATGTGGTGGGGATACCTATAGATGTGTGTGGTGGGGATACCAATAGATGTGTGTGGTGGGGATACCTATATATGTGTGTGGTGGGGATACCTATATATGTATGTGTGGGGATACCTATATATGTGTGTGGCGGGGATACATATATATGTGTGTGGTGGGGATACCTATATATGTGTGTGGTGGGGATACCTATATATGCATGTGGCGGGTATACCTATATATGTGTGTGGTGGGGATACCTATATATGTATGTGGTGGCGATACCTATATATGTGTGTGGTGGGATACATATAGATGTGTGTGATGGGGATACCTATATATGTGTGTGGTGGGGATACCTATAGATGTGTGTGGTGGGAATACCTATATATGTGTGTGGTGGGGATACATATATATGTATGTGGTGGGGATACCTATATATGTATGTGGTGGTGATACCTATATATGTGTGTGGTGGGGATACCTATATATGTGTGTGGTGGGGATACCTTTAGATGTATGTGGTGGTGATACCTATATATGTATGTGGTGGGGATACCTATAGATGTGTGTGGTGGGGATACCCATATATGTATGTGGCGGGGATACCTATATATGTGTGTGGCGGGGATACCTATATATGTATGTGGTGGTGATACCTATATATGTGTGTGGTGGGGATACCTATAGATGTGTGTGGTGGGGATACCTATAGATGTATGTGGTGGGGAGACCTATATATGTATGTGGTGGGGATACCTATATATGTGTGTGGCGGGGATACATATATTTATGTGTGTGGTGGGGATACCTATATATGTATTTGGTGGGGATACCTATATATGTATGTGGTGGGAATACCTATATATGTATGTGGTGGGGATACCTATATATGTATGTGGTGCGGATACCTATAGATGTGTGTGGTGGGGATACCTATAGATGTATGTGGTGGGGATACATATATATGTATGTGGTGGGAATACCTATATATGTATGTGGTGGGGATACCTATATATGTATGTGGTGGGGATACCTATATATGTGTGTGGTGAGGATATCTATATATGTATGTGGTGGGGATACCTATATATGTATGTGATGGGGATACCTATAGATGTGTGTGGTGAGGATACCTATAGATGTGTGTGGTGGGGATACCTATATATGTGTGTGGTGGGGATACCTATATATGTATGTGTGGGGATACCTATATATGTGTGTGGCGGTGATACATATATATGTGTGTGGTGGGGATACCTATATATGTGTGTGGTGGGGATACCTATATATGTATGTGTCGGGGATACCTATATATGTGTGTGGTGGGGATACCTATATATGTATGTGGTGGGGATACCTATATATGTATGTGGTGGGGATACCTATATATGTGTGTGGTGGGATACATATAGATGTGTGTGATGGGGATACCTATATATGTGTGTGGTGGGGATACCTATAGATGTGTGTGGTGGGAATACCTATATATGTGTGTGGTGGGGATACATATAAATGTATGTGGTGGGGATACCTATATATGTATGTGGTGGTGATACCTATATATGTGTGTGGTGGGGATACCTATATATGTGTGTGGTGGGGATACCTTTAGATGTATGTGGCGGTGATGCCTATATATGTATGTGGTGGGGATACCTATATATGTATGTGGTGGGGATACCTATAGATGTATGTGGCGGGGATACCTATATATGTGTGTGGTGAGGATAACTATATATGTGTGTGGCGGGGATACCTATATATGTGTGTGGTGGGGAGACATATATATGTATGTGGCGGGGATACCTATATATGTATGTGGTGTGGAGACCTATATATGTATGTGGTGGGGATACCTATAGATGTGTGTGGTGGGGAGACCTATATATGTGTGTGGCGGGGATACCTATATATGTATGTGGCGGTGATACCTATATATGTGTGTGGTGGGGATACCTATATATGTGTGTGGTGGGGATACCTATATATGTGTGTGGTGGTGATACCTATATATGTATGGGGTGGGGATACCTATAGATGTATGTGGTGGGGATACCTATAGATGTGTGTGGTGGGGAGACCTATATATGCGTGTGGTGGGGATACCTATATATGTGTGTGGTGGGGATACCTTTAGATGTATGTGGCGGTGATACCTATATATATATGTGGTGGGGATACCTATATATGTATGTGGTGGGGATACCTATAGATGTATGTGGCGGGGATACCTATATATGTGTGTGGTGAGGATAACTATATATGTGTGTGGCGGGGATACCTATATATGTGTGTGGTGGGGAGACATATATATGTGTGTAGCGGGGATACCTATATATGTATGCGGTAGGGATACCTATATATGTATGTGGCGGGGATACCTATATATGTATGTGGTGGGGAGACCTATATATGTGTGTGGTGGGGATACCTATAGATGTGTGTGGTGGGAATACCTATATATGTGTGTGGTGGGGATACCTATATATGTATGTGGTGGTGATACCTATATATGTGTGTGGTGGGGATACCTATATATGTGTGTGGTGGGGATACCTTTAGATGTATGTGGCGGTGATACCTATATATGTATGTGGTGGGGATACCTATATATGTATGTGGTGGGGATACCTATAGATGTATGTGGCGGGGATACCTATATATGTGTGTGGTGAGGATAACTATATATGTGTGTGGCGGGGATACCTATATATGTGTGTGGTGGGGATACCTATATATGTGTGTGGTGGGGATACCTATAGATGTGTGTGGTGGGGAGACCTATATATGTGTTTGGCGGGAATACCTATATATGTATATGGCGGGAATTCCTATATATGTATGTGGCGGGGATACATATATATGTATGTGGCGGGGATACCTATATATGTGTGTGGCGGGAATACTTATACATGTTTGTGGTGGGGATACCTATATTTGTATGTGGTGGGGATACCTATATATGTGTGTGGTGGGGATACCTATATATGTATGTGGTGGGGATACCTATAGATGTTTGTGGTGGGGATACCTATATATGTATGTCGTGGGGATACCTATAGATTTATGTGGTGGGGATACCTATATATGTATGTGTTGGGGATACCTATATATGTATGTGTTGGTGATACCTATAGATGTGTGTGGTGGGGATACCTATATGTGTGTGGTGGGATACCTATATGTACGTGGGGGGATACCTATATGTGTGTGTGGTGGTGATACCTATAGATGTATGTGGTGGGGATACCTATAGATGTGTGTGGTGGGGATAACTATAGATGTATGTGGTGGGGATACCTATAGATGTGTGTGGTGGGGATACCTATATATGTATGTGGTGGGGAGACCTATATATGTGTGTGGTGCTGATACCTATATATGTATATGGTTGGGATACTTATATATGTGTGTGGTGGGGTACCTATATATGTATGTGGTGGTGATACCTATATATGTATGTGGTGGGGATACCTATAGATGTGTGTGGTGGGGATACCCATATATGTATGTGGCGGGGATACCTATATATGTGTGTGGCGGGGATACCTATATATGTATGTGGTGGTGATACCTATATATGTGTGTGGTGGGGATACCTATAGATGTGTGTGGTGGGGATACCTATAGATGTTTGTGGTGGGGAGACCTATATATGTATGTGGTGGGGATACCTATATATGTGTGTGGCGGGGATACCTATATATATGTGTGTGGTGGGGATACCTATATATGTATTTGGTGGGGATACCTATATATGTATGTGGTGGGGATACCTATATATGTATGTGGTGGGGATACCTATATATGTATGTGGTGCGGATACCTATAGATGTGTGTGGTGGGGATACCTATAGATGTATGTGGTGGGGATACATATATATGTATGTGGTGGGAATACCTATATATGTATGTGGTGGGGATACCTATATATGTATGTGGTGGGGATACCTATATATGTGTGTGGTGGGGATATCTATATATGTATGTGGTGGGGATACCTATATATGTATGTGGTGGGGATACCTATAGATGTGTGTGGTGGGGATACCTATAGATGTGTGTGGTGGGGATACCTATATATGTGTGTGGTGGGGATACCTATATAATTATGTATGGGGATACCTATATATGTGTGTGGCGGGGATACATATATATGTGTGTGGTGGGTATACCTATATATGTGTGTGGTGGGGATACCTATATATGTATGTGGCGGGGATACCTATATATGTGTGTGGTGGGGATACCTATATATGTATGTGGTGGGGATACCTATATATGTATGTGGTGGGGATACCTATAGATGTGTGTGGTGGTGATACCCATATATGTATGTGGCGGGGATACCTATATATGTGTGTGGCGGGGATACCTATATATGTATGTGGTGGTGATACCTATAGATGTGTGTGGTGGGGATACCTATAGATGTGTGTGGTGGGGATACCTATAGATGTATGTGGTGGGGAGACCTATATATGTATGTGGTGGGGATACCTATATATGTGTGTGGCGGGAATACCTATATATATGTGTGTGGTGGGGATACCTATATATGTATTTGGTGGGGATACCTATATATGTATGTGGTGGGGATACCTATATATGTATGTGGTGGGGATACCTATATATGTATGTGGTGCGGATACCTATAGATGTGTGTGGTGGGGATACCTATAGATGTATGTGGTGGGGATACCTATATATGTATGTGGTGGGAATACCTATATATGTATGTGGTGGGGATACCTATATATGTATGTGGTGGGGATACCTATTTATGTGTGTGGTGGGGATATCTATATATGTATGTGGTGGGGATACCTATATATGTATGTGGTGGGGATACCTATAGATGTGTGTGGTGGGGATACCAATAGATGTGTGTGGTGGGGATACCTATATATGTGTGTGGTGGGGATACCTATATATGGATGTGTGGGGATACCTATATATGTGTGTGGCGGGGATACATATATATGTGTGTGGTGGGGATACCTATATATGTGTGTGGTGGGGATACCTATATATGCATGTGGCGGGGATACCTATATATGTGTGTGGTGGGGATACCTATATATGTATGTGGTGGGGATACCTATATATGTATGTGGTGGCGATACCTATATATGTGTGTGGTGGGATACATATAGATGTGTGTGGTGGGGATACCTATATATGTGTGTGGTGGGGATACCTATAGATGTGTGTGGTGGGAATACCTATATATGTGTGTGGTGGGGATACATATATATGTATGTGGTGGGGATACCTATATATGTATGTGGTGGTGATACCTATATATGTGTGTGGTGGGGATACCTATATATGTGTGTGGTGGGGATACCTTTAGATGTATGTGGTGGTGATACCTATATATGTATGTGGTGGGGATACCTATAGATGTGTGTGGTGGGGATACCCATATATGTATGTGGCGGGGATACCTATATATGTGTGTGGCGGGGATACCTATATATGTATGTGGTGGTGATACCTATATATGTGTGTGGTGGGGATACCTATAGATGTGTGTGGTGGGGATACCTATAGATGTATGTGGTGGGGAGACCTATATATGTATGTGGTGGGGATACCTATATATGTGTGTGGCGGGGATACATATATTTATGTGTGTGGTGGGGATACCTATATATGTATTTGGTGGGGATACCTATATATGTATGTGGTGGGAATACCTATATATGTATGTGGTGGGGATACCTATATATGTATGTGGTGCGGATACCTATAGATGTGTGTGGTGGGGATACCTATAGATGTATGTGGTGGGGATACACATATATGTATGTGGTGGGAATACCTATATATGTATGTGGTGGGGATACCTATATATGTATGTGGTGGGGATACCTATATATGTGTGTGGTGGGGATATCTATATATGTATGTGGTGGGGATACCTATATATGTATGTGATGGGGATACCTATAGATGTGTGTGGTGGGGATACCTATAGATGTGTGTGGTGGGGATAACTATATATGTGTGTGGTGGGGATACCTATATATGTATGTGTGGGGATACCTATATATGTGTGTGGCGGGGATACATATATATGTGTGTGGTGGGGATACCTATATATGTGTGTGGTGGGGATACCTATATATGTATGTGGCGGGGATACCTATATATGTGTGTGGTGGGGATACCTATATATGTATGTGGTGGGGATACCTATATATGTATGTGGTGGGGATACCTATATATGTGTGTGGTGGGATACATATAGATGTGTGTGATGGGGATACCTATATATGTGTGTGGTGGGGATACCTATAGATGTGTGTGGTGGGAATACCTATATATGTGTGTGGTGGGGATACATATAAATGTATGTGGTGGGGATACCTATATATGTATGTGGTGGTGATACCTATATATGTGTGTTGTGGGGATACCTATATATGTGTGTGGTGGGGATACCTATATATGTATGTGGTGCGGATACCTATAGATGTGTGTGGTGGGGATACCTATAGATGTATGTGGTGGGGATACATATATATGTATTATTGGGAATACCTATATATGTATGTGGTGGGGATACCTATATATGTATGTGGTGGGGATACCTATATATGTGTGTGGTGGGGATATCTATATATGTATGTGGTGGGGATACCTATATATGTATGTGATGGGGATACCTATAGATGTGTGTGGTGGGGATACCTATAGATGTGTGTGGTGGGGATACCTATATATGTGTGTGGTGGGGATACCTATATATGTATGTGTGGGGATACCTATATATGTGCGTGGCGGGGATACATATATATGTGTGTGGTGGGGATACCTATATATGTGTGTGGTGGGGATACCTATATATGTATGTGGCGGGGATACCTATATATGTGTGTGGTGGGGATACCTATATATGTATGTGGTGGGGATACCTATATATGTATGTGGTGGGGATACCTATATATGTGTGTGGTGGGATACATATAGATGTGTGTGATGGGGATACCTATATATGTGTGTGGTGGGGATACCTATAGATGTGTGTGGTGGGAATACCTATATATGTGTGTGGTGGGGTTACATATAAATGTATGTGGTGGGGATACCTATATATGTATGTGGTGGTGATACCTATATATGTGTGTGGTGGGGATACCTATATATGTGTGTGGTGGGGATACCTTTAGATGTATGTGGCGGTGATGCCTATATATGTATGTGGTGGGGATACCTATATATGTATGTGGTGGGGATACCTATAGATGTATGTGGCGGGGATACCTATATATGTGTGTGGTGAGGATAACTATATATGTGTGTGGCGGGGATACCTATATATGTGTGTGGTGGGGAGACATATATATGTATGTGGCGGGGATACCTATATATGTATGTGGTGGGGAGACCTATATATGTATGTGGTGGGGATACCTATAGATGTGTGTGGTGGGGAGACCTATATATGTGTGTGGCGGGGATACCTATATATGTATGTGGCGGTGATACCTATATATGTGTGTGGTGGGGATACCTATATATGTGTGTGGTGGGGATACCTATATATGTGTGTGGTGGTGATACCTATATATGTATGGGGTGGGGATACCTATAGATGTATGTGGTGGGGATACCTATAGATGTGTGTGGTGGGGAGACCTATATATGCGTGTGGTGGGGATACCTATATATGTGTGTGGTGGGGATACCTTTAGATGTATGTGGCGGTGATACCTATATATATATGTGGTGGGGATACCTATATATGTATGTGGTGGGGATACCTATAGATGTATGTGGCGGGGATACCTATATATGTGTGTGGTGAGGATAACTATATATGTGTGTGGCGGGGATACCTATATATGTGTGTGGTGGGGAGACATATATATGTGTGTGGCGGGGATACCTATATATGTATGCGGTAGGGATACCTATATATGTATGTGGCGGGGATACCTATATATGTATGTGGTGGGGAGACCTATATATGTGTGTGGTGGGGATACCTATAGATGTGTGTGGTGGGAATACCTATATATGTGTGTGGTGGGGATACATATAAATGTATGTGGTGGGGATACCTATATATGTATGTGGTGGTGATACCTATATATGTGTGTGGTGGGGATACCTATATATGTGTGTGGTGGGGATACCTTTAGATGTATGTGGCGGTGATACCTATATATGTATGTGGTGGGGATACCTATATATGTGTGTGGTGAGGATAACTATATATGTGTGTGGCGGGGATACCTATATATGTGTGTGGTGGGGATACCCATATATGTGTGTGGTGGGGATACCTATATATGTGTGTGGTGGGGATACCCATATATGTGTGTGGTGGGGATACCTATATATGTGTGTGGTGGGGATACCTATAGATGTGTGTGGTGGGGAGACCTATATATGTGTGTGGTGGGGATACCTATATATGTATATGGCGGGAATTCCTATATATGTATGTGGCGGGGATACATATATATGTATATGGCGGGAATTCCTATATATGTATGTGGCGGGGATACATATATATGTATGTGGCGGGGATACCTATATATGTGTGTGTCGGGAATACTTATACATGTTTGTGGTGGGGATACCTATATTTGTATGTGGTGGGGATACCTATATATGTATGTGGTGGGGATACCTATATATGTATGTGGTGGGGATACCTATAGATGTTTGTGGTGGGGATACCTATATATGTATGTCGTGGGGATACCTATAGATTTATGTGGTGGGGATACCTATATATGTATGTGTTGGGGATACCTATATATGTATGTGTTGGTGATACCTATAGATGTGTGTGGTGGGGATACCTATATGTGTGTGGTGGGATACCTATATGTACGTGGGGGGATACCTATATGTGTGTGTGGTGGTGATACCTATAGATGTATGTGGTGGGGATACCTATAGATGTGTGTGGTGGGGATAACTATAGATGTATGTGGTGGGGATACCTATAGATGTGTGTGGTGGGGATACCTATATATGTATGTGGTGGGGAGACCTATATATGTGTGTGGTGCTGATACCTATATATGTATATGGTTGGGATACTTATATATGTGTGTGGTGGGGATACCTATATATGTATGTGGTGGTGATACCTATATATGTATGTGGTGGGGATACCTATAGATGTGTGTGGTGGGGATACCCATATATGTATGTGGCGGGGATACCTATATATGTGTGTGGCGGGGATACCTATATATGTATGTGGTGGTGATACCTATATATGTGTGTGGTGGGGATACCTATAGATGTGTGTGGTGGGGATACCTATAGATGTTTGTGGTGGGGAGACCTATATATGTATGTGGTGGGGATACCTATATATGTGTGTGGCGGGGATACCTATATATATGTGTGTGGTGGGGATACCTATATAAGTATTTGGTGGGGATACCTATATATGTATGTGGTGGGGATACCTATATATGTATGTGGTGGGGATACCTATATATGTATGTGGTGCGGATACCTATAGTGTGTGGTGGGGATACCTATAGATGTATGTGGTGGGGATACATATATATGTATGTGGTGGGAATACCTATATATGTATGTGGTGGGGATACCTATATATGTATGTGGTGGGGATACCTATATATGTGTGTGGTGGGGATATCTATATATGTGTGTGGTGGGGATACATATATATGTATGTGGTGGGGATACCTATAGATGTGTGTGGTGGGGATACCTATAGATGTGTGTGGTGGGGATACCTATATATGTGTGTGGTGGGGATACCTATATAATTATGTGTGGGGATACCTATATATGTGTGTGGCGGGGATACATATATATGTGTGTGGTGGGTATACCTATATATGTGTGTGGTGGGGATACCTATATATGTATGTGGCGGGGATACCTATATATGTGTGTGGTGGGGATACCTATATATGTATGTGGTGGGGATACCTATATATGTATGTGGTGGGGATACCTATAGATGTGTGTGGTGGTGATACCCATATATGTGTGTGGCGGGGATACCTATATATGTATGTGGTGGTGATACCTATAGATGTGTGTGGTGGGGATACCTATAGATGTGTGTGGTGGGGATACCTATATATGTATGTGGTGGGGAGACCTATATATGTATGTGGTGGGGATACCTATATATGTGTGTGGCGGGGATACCTATATATATGTGTGTGGTGGGGATACCTATATATGTATTTGGTGGGGATACCTATATATGTATGTGGTGGGGATACCTATATATGTATGTGGTGGGGATACCTATATATGTATGTGGTGCGGATACCTATAGATGTGTGTGGTGGGGATACCTATATATGTATGTGGTGGGGATACCTATATATGTATGTGGTGGGAATACCTATATATGTATGTGGTGGGGATACCTATATATGTATGTGGTGGGGATACCTATTTATGTGTGTGGTGGGGATATCTATATATGTATGTGGTGGGGATACCTATATATGTATGTGGTGGGGATACCTATAGATGTGTGTGGTGGGGATACCAATAGATGTGTGTGGTGGGGATACCTATATATGTGTGTGGTGGGGATACCTATATATGTATGTGTGGGGATACCTATATATGTGTGTGGCGGGGATACATATATATGTGTGTGGTGGGGATACCTATATATGTGTGTGGTGGGGATACCTATATATGCATGTGGCGGGGATACCTATATATGTGTGTGGTGGGGATACCTATATATGTATGTGGTGGGGATACCTATATATGTATGTGGCGGCGATACCTATATATGTGTGTGGTGGGATACATATAGATGTGTGTGGTGGGGATACCTATATATGTGTGTGGTGGGGATACCTATAGATGTGTGTGATGGGAATACCTATATATGTGTGTGGTGGGGATACATATATATGTATGTGGTGGGGATACCTATATATGTATGTGGTGGTGATACCTATATATGTGTGTGGTGGGGATACCTATATATGTGTGTGGTGGGGATACCTTTAGATGTATGTGGTGGTGATACCTATATATGTATGTGGTGGGGATACCTATAGATGTGTGTGGTGGGGATACCCATATATGTATGTGGCGGGGATACCTATATATGTGTGTGGCGGGGATACCTATATATGTATGTGGTGGTGATACCTATATATGTGTGTGGTGGGGATACCTATAGATGTGTGTGGTGGGGATACCTATAGATGTATGTGGTGGGGAGACCTATATATGTATGTGGTGGGGATACCTATATATGTGTGTGGCGGGGATACATATATTTATGTGTGTGGTGGGGATACCTGTATATGTATTTGGTGGGGATACCTATATATGTATGTGGTGGGAATACCTATATATGTATGTGGTGGGGATACCTATATATGTATGTGGTGCGGATACCTATAGATGTGTGTGGTGGGGATACCTATAGATGTATGTGGTGGGGATACATATATATGTATGTGGTGGGAATACCTATATATGTATGTGGTGGGGATACCTATATATGTATGTGGTGGATACCTATATATGTGTGTGGTGGGGATATCTATATATGTATGTGGTGGGGATACCTATATATGTATGTGATGGGGATACCTATAGATGTGTGTGGTGGGGATACCTATAGATGTGTGTGGTGGGGATAACTATATATGTGTGTGGTGGGGATACCTATATATGTATGTGTGGGGATACCTATATATGTGTGTGGCGGGGATACATATATATGTGTGTGGTGGGGATACCTATATATGTGTGTGGTGGGGATACCTATATATGTATGTGGCGGGGATACCTATATATGTGTGTGGTGGGGATACCTATATATGTATGTGGTGGGGATACCTATATATGTATGTGGTGGGGATACCTATATATGTGTGTGGTGGGATACATATAGATGTGTGTGATGGGGATACCTATATATGTGTGTGGTGGGGATACCTATAGATGTGTGTGGTGGGAATACCTATATATGTGTGTGGTGGGGATACATATAAATGTATGTGGTGGGGATACCTATATATGTATGTGGTGGTGATACCTATATATGTGTGTGGTGGGGATACCTATATATGTGTGTGGTGGGGAAACCTTTAGATGTATGTGGCGGTGATGCCTATATATGTATGTGGTGGGGATACCTATATATGTATGTGGTGGGGATACCTATAGATGTATGTGGCGGGGATACCTATATATGTATGTGGCGGGGATACCTATATATGTATGTGGTGGGGATACCTATATATGTATGTGGCGGGGATACCTATAGATGTATGTGGCGGGGATACCTATATATGTATGTGGTGGGGATACCTATATATGTATGTGGCGGGGATACCTATATATGTGTGTGGTGGGGATACCTATATATGTATGTGGTGGGGATACCTATATATGTATGTGGTGGGGATACCTATATATGTGTGTGGTGGGATACATATAGATGTGTGTGGTGGGGATACCTATATATGTGTGTGGTGGGGATACCTATAGATGTGTGTGGTGGGAATACCTATATATGTGTGTGGTGGGGTTACATATAAATGTATGTGGTGGGGATACCTATATATGTATGTGGTGGTGATACCTATATATGTGTGTGGTGGGGATACCTATATATGTGTGTGGTGGGGATACCTTTAGATGTATGTGGCGGTGATGCCTATATATGTATGTGGTGGGGATACCTATATATGTATGTGGTGGGGATACCTATAGATGTATGTGGCGGGGATACCTATATATGTGTGTGGTGAGGATAACTATATATGTGTGTGGCGGGGATACCTATATATGTGTGTGGTGGGGAGACATATATATGTATGTGGCGGGGATACCTATATATGTATGTGGTGGGGAGACCTATATATGTATGTGGTGGGGATACCTATAGATGTGTGTGGTGGGGAGACCTATATATGTGTGTGGCGGGGATACCTATATATGTATGTGGCGGTGATACCTATATATGTGTGTGGTGGGGATACCTATATATGTGTGTGGTGGGGATACCTATATATGTGTGTGGTGGTGATACCTATATATGTATGGGGTGGGGATACCTATAGATGTATGTGGTGGGGATACCTATATATGTGTGTGGTGGGGAGACCTATATATGCGTGTGGTGGGGATACCTATATATGTGTGTGGTGGGGATACCTTTAGATGTATGTGGCGGTGATACCTATATATATATGTGGTGGGGATACCTATATATGTATGTGGTGGGGATACCTATAGATGTATGTGGCGGGGATACCTATATATGTGTGTGGTGAGGATAACTATATATGTGTGTGGCGGGGATACCTATATATGTGTGTGGTGGGGAGACATATATATGTGTGTGGCGGGGATACCTATATATGTATGCGGTAGGGATACCTATATATGTATGTGGCGGGGATACCTATATATGTATGTGGTGGGGAGACCTATATATGTGTGTGGTGGGGATACCTATAGATGTGTGTGGTGGGAATACCTATATATGTGTGTGGTGGGGATACATATAAATGTATGTGGTGGGGATACCTATATATGTATGTGGTGGTGATACCTATATATGTGTGTGGTGGGGATACCTATATATGTGTGTGGTGGGGATACCTTTAGATGTATGTTGCGGTGATACCTATATATGTATGTGGTGGGGATACCTATATATGTGTGTGGTGAGGATAACTATATATGTGTGTGGCGGGGATACCTATATATGTGTGTGGTGGGGATACCCATATATGTGTGTGGTGGGGATACCTATATATGTGTGTGGTGGGGATACCCATATATGTGTGTGGTGGGGATACCTATATATGTGTGTGGTGGGGATACCTATAGATGTGTGTGGTGGGGAGACCTATATATGTGTTTGGCGGGAATACCTATATATGTATATGGCGGGAATTCCTATATATGTATGTGGCGGGGATACATATATATGTATGTGGCGGGGATACCTATATATGTGTGTGGCGGGAATACTTATACATGTTTGTGGTGGGGATACCTATATTTGTATGTGGTGGGGATACCTATATATGTATGTGGTGGGGATACCTATATATGTATGTGGTGGGGATACCTATAGATGTTTGTGGTGGGGATACCTATATATGTATGTCGTGGGGATACCTATAGATTTATGTGGTGGGGATACCTATATATGTATGTGTTGGGGATACCTATATATGTATGTGTTGGTGATACCTATAGATGTGTGTGGTGGGGATACCTATATGTGTGTGGTGGGATACCTATATGTACGTGGGGGGATACCTATATGTGTGTGTGGTGGTGATACCTATAGATGTATGTGGTGGGGATACCTATAGATGTGTGTGGTGGGGATAACTATAGATGTATGTGGTGGGGATACCTATAGATGTGTGTGGTGGGGATACCTATATATGTATGTGGTGGGGAGACCTATATATGTGTGTGGTGCTGATACCTATATATGTATATGGTTGGGATACTTATATATGTGTGTGGTGGGGATACCTATATATGTATGTGGTGGTGATACCTATATATGTATGTGGTGGGGATACCTATAGATGTGTGTGGTGGGGATACCCATATATGTATGTGGCGGGGATACCTATATATGTGTGTGGCGGGGATACCTATATATGTATGTGGTGGTGATACCTATATATGTGTGTGGTGGGGATACCTATAGATGTGTGTGGTGGGGATACCTATAGATGTTTGTGGTGGGGAGACCTATATATGTATGTGGTGGGGATACCTATATATGTGTGTGGCGGGGATACCTATATATATGTGTGTGGTGGGGATACCTATATAAGTATTTGGTGGGGATACCTATATATGTATGTGGTGGGGATACCTATATATGTATGTGGTGGGGATACCTATATATGTATGTGGTGCGGATACCTATAGTGTGTGGTGGGGATACCTATAGATGTATGTGGTGGGGATACATATATATGTATGTGGTGGGAATACCTATATATGTATGTGGTGGGGATACCTATATATGTATGTGGTGGGGATACCTATATATGTGTGTGGTGGGGATATCTATATATGTATGTGGTGGGGATACATATATATGTATGTGGTGGGGATACCTATAGATGTGTGTGGTGGGGATACCTATAGATGTGTGTGGTGGGGATACCTATATATGTGTGTGGTGGGGATACCTATATAATTATGTGTGGGGATACCTATATATGTGTGTGGCGGGGATACATATATATGTGTGTGGTGGGTATACCTATATATGTGTGTGGTGGGGATACCTATATATGTATGTGGCGGGGATACCTATATATGTGTGTGGTGGGGATACCTATATATGTATGTGGTGGGGATACCTATATATGTATGTGGTGGGGATACCTATAGATGTGTGTGGTGGTGATACCCATATATGTATGTGGCGGGGATACCTATATATGTGTGTGGCGGGGATACCTATATATGTATGTGGTGGTGATACCTATAGATGTGTGTGGTGGGGATACCTATAGATGTGTGTGGTGGGGATACCTATAGATGTATGTGGTGGGGAGACCTATATATGTATGTGGTGGGGATACCTATATATGTGTGTGGCGGGGATACCTATATATATGTGTGTGGTGGGGATACCTATATATGTATTTGGTGGGGATACCTATATATGTATGTGGTGGGGATACCTATATATGTATGTGGTGGGGATACCTATATATGTATGTGGTGCGGATACCTATAGATGTGTGTGGTGGGGATACCTATAGATGTATGTGGTGGGGATACCTATATATGTATGTGGTGGGAATACCTATATATGTATGTGGTGGGGATACCTATATATGTGTGTGGTGGGGATACCTATTTATGTGTGTGGTGGGGATATCTATATATGTATGTGGTGGGGATACCTATATATGTATGTGGTGGGGATACCTATAGATGTGTGTGGTGGGGATACCAATAGATGTGTGTGGTGGGGATACCTATATATGTGTGTGGTGGGGATACCTATATATGTATGTGTGGGGATACCTATATATGTGTGTGGCGGGGATACATATATATGTGTGTGGTGGGGATACCTATATATGTGTGTGGTGGGGATACCTATATATGCATGTGGCGGGGATACCTATATATGTGTGTGGTGGGGATACCTATATATGTATGTGGTGGGGATACCTATATATGTGTGTGGTGGCGATACCTATATATGTGTGTGGTGGGATACATATAGATGTGTGTGGTGGGGATACCTATATATGTGTGTGGTGGGGATACCTATAGATGTGTGTGGTGGGAATACCTATATATGTGTGTGGTGGGGATACATATATATGTATGTGGTGGGGATACCTATATATGTATGTGGTGGTGATACCTATATATGTGTGTGGTGGGGATACCTATATATGTGTGTGGTGGGGATACCTTTAGATGTATGTGGTGGTGATACCTATATATGTATGTGGTGGGGATACCTATAGATGTGTGTGGTGGGGATACCCATATATGTATGTGGCGGGGATACCTATATATGTGTGTGCCGGGGATACCTATATATGTATGTGGTGGTGATACCTATATATGTGTGTGGTGGGGATACCTATAGATGTGTGTGGTGGGGATACCTATAGATGTATGTGGTGGGGAGACCTATATATGTATGTGGTGGGGATACCTATATATGTGTGTGGCGGGGATACATATATTTATGTGTGTGGTGGGGATACCTATATATGTATTTGGTGGGGATACCTATATATGTATGTGGTGGGAATACCTATATATGTATTTGGTGGGGATACCTATATATGTATGTGGTGCGGATACCTATAGATGTGTGTGGTGGGGATACCTATAGATGTATGTGGTGGGGATACATATATATGTATGTGGTGGGAATACCTATATATGTATGTGGTGGGGATACCTATATATGTATGTGGTGGGGATACCTATATATGTGTGTGGTGGGGATATCTATATATGTATGTGGTGGGGATACCTATATATGTATGTGATGGGGATACCTATAGATGTGTGTGGTGGGGATACATATAGATGTGTGTGGTGGGGATAACTATATATGTGTGTGGTGGGGATACCTATATATGTATGTGTGGGGATACCTATATATGTGTGTGGCGGGGATACATATATATGTGTGTGGTGGGGATACCTATATATGTGTGTGGTGGGGATACCTATATATGTATGTGGCGGGGATACCTATATATGTGTGTGGTGGGGATACCTATATATGTATGTGGTGGGGATACCTATATATGTATGTGGTGGGGATACCTATATATGTGTGTGGTGGGATACATATAGATGTGTGTGATGGGGATACCTATATATGTGTGTGGTGGGGATACCTATAGATGTGTGTGGTGGGAATACCTATATATGTGTGTGGTGGGGATACATATAAATGTATGTGGTGGGGATACCTATATATGTATGTGGTGGTGATACCTATATATGTGTGTGGTGGGGATACCTATATATGTGTGTGGTGGGGAAACCTTTAGATGTATGTGGCGGTGATGCCTATATATGTATGTGGTGGGGATACCTATATATGTATGTGGTGGGGATACCTATAGATGTATGTGGCGGGGATACCTATATATGTGTGTGGTGAGGATAACTATATATGTGTGTGGCGGGGATACCTATATATGTGTGTGGTGGGGAGACATATATATGTATGTGGCGGGGATACCTATATATGTATGTGGTGGGGAGACCTATATATGTATGTGGTGGGGATACCTATAGATGTGTGTGGTGGGGATACCTATATATGTGTGTGGCGGGGATACCTATATATGTATGTGGCGGTGATACCTATATATGTGTGTGGTGGGGATACCTATATATGTGTGTGGTGGGGATACCTATATATGTGTGTGGTGGTGATACCTATATATGTATGGGGTGGGGATACCTATAGATGTATGTGGTGGGGATACCTATAGATGTGTGTGGTGGGGAGACCTATATATGCGTGTGGTGGGGATACCTATATATGTGTGTGGTGGGGATACCTTTAGATGTATGTGGCGGTGATACCTATATATGTATGTGGTGGGGATACCTATATATGTATGTGGTGGGGATACCTATAGATGTATGTGTCGGTGATACCTATATATGTGTGTGGTGAGGATAACTATATATGTGTGTGGCGGGGATACCTATATATGTGTGTGGTGGGGAGACATATATATGTGTGTGGCGGGGATACCTATATATGTATGCGGTAGGGATACCTATATATGTATGTGGCGGGGATACCTATATATGTATGTGGTGGGGAGACCTATATATGTGTATGGTGGGGATACCTATAGATGTGTGTGGTGGGAATACCTATATATGTGTGTGGTGGGGATACATATAAATGTATGTGGTGGGGATACCTATATATGTATGTGGTGGTGATACCTATATATGTGTGTGGTGGGGATACCTATATATGTGTGTGGTGGGGATACCTTTAGATGTATGTGGCTCTGATACCTATATATGTATGTGGTGGGGATACCTATATATGTATGTGGTGGGGATACCTATAGATGTATGTGGCGGGGATACCTATATATGTGTGTGGTGAGGATAACTATATATGTGTGTGGAATTCCTATATATGTATGTGGCGGGGATACATATATATGTATGTGGCGGGGATACCTATATATGTGTGTGGCGGGAATACTTATACATGTTTGTGGTGGGGATACCTATATTTGTATGTGGTGGGGATACCTATATATGTATGTGGTGTGGATACCTATATATGTATGTGGTGGGGATACCTATAGATGTTTGTGGTGGGGATACCTATATATGTATGTCGTGGGGATACCTATAGATTTATGTGGTGGGGATACCTATATATGTATGTGTTGGGGATACCTATATATGTATGTGTTGGTGATACCTATAGATGTGTGTGGTGGGGATACCTATATGTGTGTGGTGGGATACCTATATGTACGTGGGGGGATACCTATATGTGTGTGTGGTGGTGATACCTATAGATGTATGTGGTGGGGATACCTATAGATGTGTGTGGTGGGGATAACTATAGATGTATGTGGTGGGGATACCTATAGATGTGTGTGGTGGGGATACCTATATATGTATGTGGTGGGTAGACCTATATATGTGTGTGGTGCTGATACCTATATATGTATATGGTTGGGATACTTATATATGTGTGTGGTGGGGATACCTATATATGTATGTGGTGGTGATACCTATATATGTATGTGGTGGGGATACCTATAGATGTGTGTGGTGGGGATACCCATATATGTATGTGGCGGGGATACCTATATATGTGTGTGGCGGGGATACCTATATATGTATGTGGTGGTGATACCTATATATGTGTGTGGTGGGGATACCTATAGATGTGTGTGGTGGGGATACCTATAGATGTTTGTGGTGGGGAGACCTATATATGTATGTGGTGGGGATACCTATATATGTGTGTGGCGGGGATACCTATATATATGTGTGTGGTGGGGATACCTATATATGTATTTGGTGGGGATACCTATATATGTATGTGGTGGGGATACCTATATATGTATGTAGTGGGGATACCTATATATGTATGTGGTGCGGATACCTATAGATGTGTGTGGTGGGGATACCTATAGATGTATGTGGTGGGGATACATATATATGTATGTGGTGGGAATACCTATATATGTATGTGGTGGGGATACCTATATATGTATGTGGTGGGGATACCTATATATGTGTGTGGTGGGGATATCTATATATGTATGTGGTGGGGATACATATATATGTATGTGGTGGGGATACCTATAGATGTGTGTGGTGGGGATACCTATAGATGTGTGTGGTGGGGATACCTATATATGTGTGTGGTGGGGATACCTATATAATTATGTGTGGGGAAACCTATATATGTGTGTGGCGGGGATACATATATATGTGTGTGGTGGGTATACCTATATATGTGTGTGGTGGGGATACCTATATATGTATGTGGCGGGGATACCTATATATGTGTGTGGTGGGGATACCTATATATGTATGTGGTGGGGATACCTATATATGTATGTGGTGGGGATACCTATAGATGTGTGTGGTGGTGATACCCATATATGTATGTGGCGGGGATACCTATATATGTGTGTGGCGGGGATAGCTATATATGTATGTGGTGGTGATACCCATATATGTATGTGGCGGGGATACCTATATATGTGTGTGGCGGGGATAGCTATATATGTATGTGGTGGTGATACCTATATATGTGTGTGGTGGGGATACCTATAGATGTGTGTGGTGGGGATACCTATAGATGTATGTGGTGGGGAGACCTATATATGTATGTTGTGGGGATACCTATATATGTGTGTGGCGGGGATACCTATATATATGTGTGTGGTGGGGATACCTATATATGTATTTGGTGGGGATACCTATATATGTATGTGGTGGGGATACCTATATATGTATGTGGTGGGGATACCTATATATGTATGTGGTGCGGATACCTATAGATGTGTGTGGTGGGGATACCTATAGATGTATGTGGTGGGGATACCTATATATGTATGTGGTGGGAATACCTATATATGTATGTGGTGGGGATACCTATATATGTATGTGGTGGGGATACCTATTTATGTGTGTGGTGGGGATATCTATATATGTATGTGGTGGGGATACCTATATATGTATGTGGTGGGGATACCTATAGATGTGTGTGGTGGGGATACCAATAGATGTGTGTGGTGGGGATACCTATATATGTGTGTGGTGGGGATACCTATATATGTATGTGTGGGGATACCTATATATGTGTGTGGCGGGGATACATATATATGTGTGTGGTGGGGATACCTATATATGTGTGTGGTGGGGATACCTATATATGCATGTGGCGGGGATACCTATATATGTGTGTGGTGGGGATACCTATATATGTATGTGGTGGGGATACCTATATATGTATGTGGTGGCGATACCTATATATGTGTGTGGTGGGATACATATAGATGTGTGTGGTGGGGATACCTATATATGTGTGTGGTGGGGATACCTATAGATGTGTGTGGTGGGAATACCTATATATGTGTGTGGTGGGGATACATATATATGTATGTGGTGGGGATACCTATATATGTATGTGGTGGTGATACCTATATATGTGTGTGGTGGGGATACCTATATATGTGTGTGGTGGGGATACCTTTAGATGTATGTGGTGGTGATACCTATATATGTATGTGGTGGGGATACCTATAGATGTGTGTGGTGGGGATACCCATATATGTATGTGGCGGGGATACCTATATATGTGTGTGGCGGGGATACCTATATATGTATGTGGTGGTGATACCTATATATGTGTGTGGTGGGGATACCTATAGATGTGTGTGGTGGGGATACCTATAGATGTATGTGGTGGGGAGACCTATATATGTATGTGGTGGGGATACCTATATATGTGTGTGGCGGGGATACATATATTTATGTGTGTGGTGGGGATACCTATATATGTATTTGGTGGGGATACCTATATATGTATGTGGTGGGAATACCTATATATGTATGTGGTGGGGATACCTATATATGTATGTGGTGCGGATACCTATAGATGTGTGTGGTGGGGATACCTATAGATGTATGTGGTGGGGATACATATATATGTATGTGGTGGGAATACCTATATATGTATGTGGTGGGGATACCTATATATGTATGTGGTGGGGATACCTATATATGTGTGTGGTGGGGATATCTATATATGTATGTGGTGGGGATACCTATATATGTATGTGATGGGGATACCTATAGATGTGTGTGGTGGGGATACCTATAGATGTGTGTGGTGGGGATAACTATATGTGTGTGGTGGGGATACCTATATATGTATGTGTGGGGATACCTATATATGTGTGTGGCGGGGATACATATATATGTGTGTGGTGGGGATACCTATATATGTGTGTGGTGGGGATACCTATATATGTATGTGGCGGGGATACCTATATATGTGTGTGGTGGGGATACCTATATATGTATGTGGTGGGGATACCTATATATGTATGTGGTGGGGATACCTATATATGTGTGTGGTGGGATACATATAGATGTGTGTGATGGGGATACCTATATATGTGTGTGGTGGGGATACCTATAGATGTGTGTGGTGGGAATACCTATATATGTGTGTGGTGGGGATACATATAAATGTATGTGGTGGGGATACCTATATATGTATGTGGTGGTGATACCTATATATGTGTGTGGTGGGGATACCTATATATGTGTGTGGTGGGGATACCTTTAGATGTATGTGGCGGTGATGCCTATATATGTATGTGGTGGGGATACCTATATATGTATGTGGTGGGGATACCTATAGATGTATGTGGCGGGGATACCTATATATGTGTGTGGTGAGGATAACTATATATGTGTGTGGCGGGGATACCTATATATGTGTGTGGTGGGGAGACATATATATGTATGTGGCGAGGATACCTATATATGTATGTGGTGGGGAGACCTATATATGTATGTGGTGGGGATACCTATAGATGTGTGTGGTGGGGAGACCTATATATGTGTGTGGCGGGGATACCTATATATGTATGTGGCGGTGATACCTATATATGTGTGTGGTGGGGATACCTATATATGTGTGTGGTGGGGATACCTATATATGTGTGTGGTGGTGATACCTATATATGTATGGGGTGGGGATACCTATAGATGTATGTGGTGGGGATACCTATAGATGTGTGTGGTGGGGAGACCTATATATGCGTGTGGTGGGGATACCTATATATGTGTGTGGTGGGGATACCTTTAGATGTGTGTGGCGGTGATACCTATATATGTATGTGGTGGGGATACCTATATATGTATGTGGTGGGGATACCTATAGATGTATGTGGCGGGGATACCTATATATGTGTGTGGTGAGGATAACTATATATGTGTGTGGCGGGGATACCTATATATGTGTGTGGTGGGGAGACATATATATGTGTGAGGCGGGGATACCTATATATGTATGCGGTAGGGATACCTATATATGTATGTGGCGGGGATACCTATATATGTATGTGGTGGGGAGACCTATATATGTGTATGGTGGGGATACCTATAGATGTGTGTGGTGGGAATACCTATATATGTGTGTGGTGGGGATACATATAAATGTATGTGGTGGGGATACCCATATATGTATGTGGCGGGGATACCTATATATGTGTGTGGCGGGGATACCTATATATGTATGTGGTGGTGATACCTATATATGTGTGTGGTGGGGATACCTATAGATGTGTGTGGTGGGGATACCTATAGATGTATGTGGTGGGGAGACCTATATATGTATGTGGTGGGGATACCTATATATGTGTGTGGCGGGGATACATATATTTATGTGTGTGGTGGGGATACCTATATATGTATTTGGTGGGGATACCTATATATGTATGTGGTGGGAATACCTATATATGTATGTGGTGGGGATACCTATATATGTATGTGGTGCGGATACCTATAGATGTGTGTGGTGGGGATACCTATAGATGTATGTGGTGGGGATACATATATATGTATGTGGTGGGAATACCTATATATGTATGTGGTGGGGATACCTATATATGTATGTGGTGGGGATACCTATATATGTGTGTGGTGGGGATATCTATATATGTATGTGGTGGGGATACCTATATATGTATGTGATGGGGATACCTATAGATGTGTGTGGTGGGGATACCTATAGATGTGTGTGGTGGGGATAACTATATATGTGTGTGGTGGGGATACCTATATATGTATGTGTGGGGATACCTATATATGTGTGTGGCGGGGATACATATATATGTGTGTGGTGGGGATACCTATATATGTGTGTGGTGGGGATACCTATATATGTATGTGGCGGGGATACCTATATATGTGTGTGGTGGGGATACCTATATATGTATGTGGTGGGGATACCTATATATGTATGTGGTGGGGATACCTATATATGTGTGTGGTGGGATACATATAGATGTGTGTGATGGGGATACCTATATATGTGTGTGGTGGGGATACCTATAGATGTGTGTGGTGGGAATACCTATATATGTGTGTGGTGGGGATACATATAAATGTATGTGGTGGGGATACCTATATATGTATGTGGTGGTGATACCTATATATGTGTGTGGTGGGGATACCTATATATGTGTGTGGTGGGGATACCTTTAGATGTATGTGGCGGTGATGCCTATATATGTATGTGGTGGGGATACCTATATATGTATGTGGTGGGGATACCTATAGATGTATGTGGCGGGGATACCTATATATGTGTGTGGTGAGGATAACTATATATATGTGTGGCGGGGATACCTATATATGTGTGTGGTGGAGAGACATATATATGTATGTGGCGAGGATACCTATATATGTATGTGGTGGGGAGACCTATATATGTATGTGGTGGGGATACCTATAGATGTGTGTGGTGGGGAGACCTATATATGTGTGTGGCGGGGATACCTATATATGTATGTGGCGGTGATACCTATATATGTGTGTGGTGGGGATACCTATATATGTGTGTGGTGGGGATACCTATATATGTGTGTGGTGGTGATACCTATATATGTATGGGGTGGGGATACCTATAGATGTATGTGGTGGGGATACCTATAGATGTGTGTGGTGGGGAGACCTATATATGCGTGTGGTGGGGATACCTATATATGTGTGTGGTGGGGATACCTTTAGATGTGTATGGCGGTGATACCTATATATGTATGTGGTGGGGATACCTATATATGTATGTGGTGGGGATACCTATAGATGTATGTGGCGGGGATACCTATATATGTGTGTGGTGAGGATAACTATATATGTGTGTGGCGGGGATACCTATATATGTGTGTGGTGGGGAGACATATATATGTGTGTGGCGGGGATACCTATATATGTATGCGGTAGGGATACCTATATATGTATGTGGCGGGGATACCTATATATGTATGTGGTGGGGAGACCTATATATGTGTATGGTGGGGATACCTATAGATGTGTGTGGTGGGAATACCTATATATGTGTGTGGTGGGGATACATATAAATGTATGTGGTGGGGATACCTATATATGTATGTGGTGGTGATACCTATATATGTGTGTGGTGGGGATACCTATATATGTGTGTGGTGGGGATACCTTTAGATGTATGTGGCGGTGATACCTATATATGTATGTGGTGGGGATACCTATATATGTATGTGGTGGGGATACCTATAGATGTATGTGGCGGGGATACCTATATATGTGTGTGGTGAGGATAACTATATATGTGTGTGGCGGGGATACCTATATATGTGTGTGGTGGGGATACCTATATATGTGTGTGGTGGGGATACCTATAGATGTGTGTGGTGGGGAGACCTATATATGTGTTTGGCGGGAATACCTATATATGTATATGGCGGGAATTCCTATATATGTATGTGGCGGGGATACATATATATGTATGTGGCGGGGATACCTATATATGTGTGTGGCGGGAATACTTATACATGTTTGTGGTGGGGATACCTATATTTGTATGTGGTGGGGATACCTATATATGTATGTGGTGGGGATACCTATATATGTATGTGGTGGGGATACCTATAGATGTTTGTGGTGGGGATACCTATATATGTATGTCGTGGGGATACCTATAGATTTATGTGGTGGGGATACCTATATATGTATGTGTTGGGGATACCTATATATGTATGTGTTGGTGATACCTATAGATGTGTGTGGTGGGGATACCTATATGTGTGTGGTGGGATACCTATATGTACGTGGGGGGATACCTATATGTGTGTGTGGTGGTGATACCTATAGATGTATGTGGTGGGGATACCTATAGATGTGTGTGGTGGGGATAACTATAGATGTATGTGGTGGGGATACCTATAGATGTGTGTGGTGGGGATACCTATATATGTATGTGGTGGGGAGACCTATATATGTGTGTGGTGCTGATACCTATATATGTATATGGTTGGGATACTTATATATGTGTGTGGTGGGGATACCTATATATGTATGTGGTGGTGATACCTATATATGTATGTGGTGGGGATACCTATAGATGTGTGTGGTGGGGATACCCATATATGTATGTGGCGGTGATACCTATATATGTGTGTGGCGGGGATACCTATATATGTATGTGGTGGTGATACCTATATATGTGTGTGGTGGGGATACCTATAGATGTGTGTGGTGGGGATACCTATAGATGTTTGTGGTGGGGAGACCTATATATGTATGTGGTGGGGATACCTATATATGTGTGTGGCGGGGATACCTATATATATGTGTGTGGTGGGGATACCTATATATGTATTTGGTGGGGATACCTATATATGTATGTGGTGGGGATACCTATATATGTATGTGGTGGGGATACCTATATATGTATGTGGTGCGGATACCTATAGATGTGTGTGGTGGGGATACCTATAGATGTATGTGGTGGGGATACATATATATGTATGTGGTGGGAATACCTATATATGCATGTGGTGGGGATACCTATATATGTATGTGGTGGGGATACCTATATATGTGTGTGGTGGGGATACCTATAGATGTGTGTGGTGGGGATACCTATATATGTGTGTGGTGGGGATACCTATATAATTATGTGTGGGGATATCTATATATGTGTGTGGCGGGGATACATATATATGTGTGTGGTGGGTATACCTATATATGTGTGTGGTGGGGATACCTATATATGTATGTGGCGGGGATACCTATATATGTGTGTGGTGGGGATACCTATATATGTATGTGGTGGGGATACCTATATATGTATGTGGTGGGGATACCTATATATGTGTGTGGTGGGATACATATAGATGTGTGTGGTGGGGATACCTATATATGTGTGTGGTGGGGATACCTATAGATGTGTGTGGTGGGAATACCTATATATGTGTGTGGTGGGGATACATATAAATGTATGTGGTGGGGATACCTATATATGTATGTGGTGGTGATACCTATATATGTGTGTGGTGGGGATACCTATATATGTGTGTGGTGGGGATACCTTTAAATGTATGTGGCGGTGATACATATATATGTATGTGGTGGGGATACCTATATATGTATCTGGTGGGGATACCTATAGATGTATGTGGCGGGGATACCTATAGATGTGTGTGGTGGGGATACCTATATATGTGTGTGGTGGGGATACCTATATATGTATGTGTGGGTATACCTATATATGTGTGTGGTGGGGATACCTATATATGTATGTGGCGGTGATACCTATATATGTGTGTGGTGGGGATACCTATATATGTATGTGGTGGGGATACCTATATATGTGTGTGGTGGGATACATATAGATGTGTGTGGTGGGGATACCTATATATGTGTGTGGTGGGGATACCCATAGATGTGTGTGGTGGGAATACCTATATATGTGTGTGGTGGGGATACATATAAATGTATGTGGTGGGGATACCTATATATGTATGTGGTGGTGATACCTATATATGTGTGTGGTGGGGATACCTATATATGTGTGTGGTGGGGATACCTTTAGATGTATGTGGCGGTGATACCTATATATGTATGTGGTGGGGATACCTATATATGTATGTGGTGGGGATACCTATAGATGTATGTGGCGGGGATACCTATATATGTGTGTGGTGAGGATAACTATATATGTGTGTGGCGGGGATACCTATATATGTGTGTGGTGGGGATACCTATATATGTGTGTGGTGGGGATACCTATAGATGTGTGTGGTGGGGAGACCTATATATGTGTTTGGCGGGAATACCTATACATGTATATGGCGGGAATTCCTATATATGTATGTGGCGGGGATACATATATATGTATGTGGCGGGGATACCTATATATGTGTGTGGCGGGAATACTTATACATGTATGTGGTGGGGATACCTATATTTGTATGTGGTGGGGATACCTATATATGTATGTGGTGGGGATACCTGTATATGTATGTGGTGGGGATACCTATAGATGTTTGTGGTGGGGATACCTATATATGTATGTCGTGGGGATACCTATAGATTTATGTGGTGGGGATACCTATATATGTATGTGTTGGGGATACCTATATATGTATGTGTTGGTGATACCTATAGATGTGTGTGGTGGGGATACCTATATGTGTGTGGTGGGATACCTATATGTACGTGGGGGGATACCTATATGTGTGTGTGGTGGTGATACCTATAGATGTATGTGGTGGGGATACCTATAGATGTGTGTGGTGGGGATAACTATAGATGTATGTGGTGGGGATACCTATAGATGTGTGTGGTGGGGATACCTATATATGTATGTGGTGGGGAGACCTATATATGTGTGTGGTGGTGATACCTATATATGTATATGGTTGGGATACTTATATATGTGTGTGGTGGGGATACCTATATATGTATGTGGTGGTGATACCTATATATGTATGTGGTGGGGATACCTATAGATGTGTGTGGTGGGGATACCCATATATGTATGTGGCGGTGATACCTATATATGTGTGTGGCGGGGATACCTATATATGTATGTGGTGGTGATACCTATATATGTGTGTGGTGGGGATACCTATAGATGTGTGTGGTGGGGATACCTATAGATGTTTGTGGTGGGGAGACCTATATATGTATGTGGTGGGGATACCTATATATGTGTGTGGCGGGGATACCTATATATATGTGTGTGGTGGGGATACCTATATATGTATTTGGTGGGGATACCTATATATGTATGTGGTGGGGATACCTATATATGTATGTGGTGGGGATACCTATATATGTATGTGGTGCGGATACCTATAGATGTGTGTGGTGGGGATACCTATAGATGTATGTGGTGGGGATACATATATATGTATGTGGTGGGAATACCTATATATGTATGTGGTGGGGATACCTATATATGTATGTGGTGGGGATACCTATATATGTGTGTGGTGGGGATACCTATAGATGTGTGTGGTGGGGATACCTATATATGTGTGTGGTGGGGATACCTATATAATTATGTGTGGGGATACCTATATATGTGTGTGGCGGGGATACATATATATGTGTGTGGTGGGTATACCTATATATGTGTGTGGTGGGGATACCTATATATGTATGTGGCGGGGATACCTATATATGTGTGTGGTGGGGATACCTATATATGTATGTGGTGGGGATACCTATATATGTATGTGGTGGGGATACCTATATATGTGTGTGGTGGGATACATATAGATGTGTGTGGTGGGGATACCTATATATGTGTGTGGTGGGGATACCTATAGATGTGTGTGGTGGGAATACCTATATATGTGTGTGGTGGGGATACATATAAATGTATGTGGTGGGGATACCTATATATGTATGTGGTGGTGATACCTATATATGTGTGTGGTGGGGATACCTATATATGTGTGTGGTGGGGATACCTTTAAATGTATGTGGCGGTGATACATATATATGTATGTGGTGGGGATACCTATATATGTATCTGGTGGGGATACCTATAGATGTATGTGGCGGGGATACCTATAGATGTGTGTGGTGGGGATACCTATATATGTGTGTGGTGGGGATACCTATATATGTATGTGTGGGTATACCTATATATGTGTGTGGTGGGGATACCTATATATGTATGTGGCGGGGATACCTATATATGTGTGTGGTGGGGATACCTATATATGTATGTGGTGGGGATACCTATATATGTGTGTGGTGGGATACATATAGATGTGTGTGGTGGGGATACCTATATATGTGTGTGGTGGGGATACCCATAGATGTGTGTGGTGGGAATACCTATATATGTGTGTGGTGGGGATACATATAAATGTATGTGGTGGGGATACCTATATATGTATGTGGTGGTGATACCTATATATGTGTGTGGTGGGGATACCTATATATGTGTGTGGTGGGGATACCTTTAGATGTATGTGGCGGTGATACCTATATATGTATGTGGTGGGGATACCTATATATGTATGTGGTGGGGATACCTATAGATGTATGTGGCGGGGATACCTATATATGTGTGTGGTGAGGATAACTATATATGTGTGTGGCGGGGATACCTATATATGTGTGTGGTGGGGATACCTATATATGTGTGTGGTGGGGATACCTATAGATGTGTGTGGTGGGGAGACCTATATATGTGTTTGGCGGGAATACCTATACATGTATATGGCGGGAATTCCTATATATGTATGTGGCGGGGATACATATATATGTATGTGGCGGGGATACCTATATATGTGTGTGGCGGGAATACTTATACATGTATGTGGTGGGGATACCTATATTTGTATGTGGTGGGGATACCTATATATGTATGTGGTGGGGATACCTGTATATGTATGTGGTGGGGATACCTATAGATGTTTGTGGTGGGGATACCTATATATGTATGTCGTGGGGATACCTATAGATTTATGTGGTGGGGATACCTATATATGTATGTGTTGGGGATACCTATATATGTATTTGTTGGTGATACCTATAGATGTGTGTGGTGGGGATACCTATATGTGTGTGGTGGGATACCTATATGTACGTGGGGGGATACCTATATGTGTGTGTGGTGGTGATACCTATAGATGTATGTGGTGGGGATACCTATAGATGTGTGTGGTGGGGATAACTATTGATGTATGTGGTGGGGATACCTATATATGTATGTGGTGGGGATACCTATATATGTATGTGGTGGTGATACCTATATATGTATGTGGTGGGGATACCTATAGATGTGTGTGGTGGGGATACCCATATATGTATGTGGCGGGGATACCTATATATGTGTGTGGTGGGGATACCTATAGATGTATGTGGTGGGGAGACCTATATATATGTGGTGGGGATACCTATATATGTGTGTGGCGGGGATACCTATATATATGTGTGTGGTGGGGATACCTATATATGTATTTGGTGGGGATACCTATATATGTATGTGGTTGGGCATACCTATATATGTATGTGGTGGGGATACGTATATAAGTATGTGGTGCGGATACCTATAGATGTGTGTGGTGGGGATACCTATAGATGTATGTGGTGGGGATACATATATATGTATGTGGTGGGAATACCTATATATGTATGTGGTGGGGATACCTATATATGTATGTGGTGGGGATACCTATATATGTGTGTGGTGGGGATATCTATATATGTGTGTGGTGGGGATATCTATATATGTATGTGGTGGGGATACCTATATATGTATGTCGTGGGGATACCTATAGATTTATGTGGTGGGGATACCTATATATGTATGTGGTGGGGATACCTATAGATGTGTGTGGTGGGGAGACCTATATATGTGTGTGGCGGGGATACCTATATATGTCTGTGGCGGTGATACCTATATATGTGTGTGGTGGGGATACCTATATATGTATGTGGGGGATACCTATATGTGTGTGTGGTGGTGATACCTATATATGTATGTGGTGGGAATACCTATATATGGGTGTGGTGGGGATACCTATAGATGTATGTGGTGGGGATACCTATAGATGTGTGTGGAGAGGATACCTATAGATGTGTGGGTGGGGATACCTATATATGTGTGTGGCGGGGATACATATATATGTGTGTGGTGGGGATACCTATATATGTGTGTGGTGGGGATACCTATATATGTGTGTGGTGGGGATACCTATATATGTATGTGGTGGGGATACCTATATATGTGTGTGGCGTGGATACCTATATATGTATGTGGCGGGGATACCTATATATGTATGTGGTGGTGATACCTATATATGTGTGTGGTGGGGCTACCTATATATGTATGTGGTGGGGATACCTATATATGTATGTTATGGGGATACCTATATCTGTATGTGGTGGGGATACCTATATATGTGTGTGGTGGGAATACCTATAGATGTGTGTGGTGGGGATACCTATATATGTGTGTGGTGGGGATACCTATAGATGTGTGTGGTGGGGAGACCTATATATGTGTTTGGCGGGAATACCTATATATGTCTATGGCGGGAATTCCTATATATGTATGTGGCGGGGATACCTATATATGTGTGTGGTGGTAATACCTATAGATGTGTGTGGTGGGGATACCTATATATGTGTGTGGTGGGGATACCTATAGATGTGTGTGGTGGGGAGACCTATATATGTGTTTGGCGGGAATACCTATATATGTATATGGCGGGAATTCCTATATATGTATGTGGCGGGGATACCTATATATGTATGTGGCGGGGATACCTATATATGTGTGTGGCGGGAATACTTATACATGTATGTGGTGGGGATACCTATATTTGTATGTGGTGGGGATACCTATATATGTATGTGGTGGGGATACCTATATATGTATGTGGTGGGGATACCTATAGATGTTTGTGGTGGGGATACCTATATATGTATGTAGTGGGGATACCTATATGTGTGTGGTGGGATACCTATATATGTACGTGTTGGGGATACCTATATATGTATGTGTTGGTGATACCTATAGATGTGTGTGGTGGGGATACCTATATGTGTGTGGTGCGATACCTATATGTACGTGGGGGGATACCTATATGTGCGTGTGGTGGTGATACCTATAGATGTATGTGGTGGGGATACCTATATATGTGTGTGGTGGGGATAACTATAGATGTATGTGGTGGGGATACCTATAGATGTGTGTGGTGGGGATACCTATATATGTATGTGGTGGGGAGACCTATATATGTGTGTGGTGCTGATACCTATATATGTATATGGTGGGGATACTTATATATGTGTGTGGTGGGGATACCTATATATGTATGTGGTGGTGATACCTATATATGTATGTGGTGGGGATACCTATAGATGTGTGTGGTGGTGATACCCATATATGTATGTGGCGGGGATACCTATATATGTGTGTGGCGGCGATACCTATATATGTATGTGGTGGTGATACCTATAGATGTGTGTGGTGGGGATACCTATAGATGTGTGTGGTGGGGATACCTATAGATGTATGTGGTGGGGAGACCTATATATGTATGTGGTGGGGATACCTATATATGTGTGTGGCGGGGATACCTATATATATGTGTGTGGTGGGGATACCTATATATGTATTTGGTGGGGATACCTATATATGTATGTGGTGGGGATACCTATATATGTATGTGGTGGGGATACCTATATATGTATGTGGTGCGGATACCTATAGATGTGTGTGGTGGGGATACCTATATATGTATGTGGTGGGGATACCTATATATGTATGTGGTGGGGATACCTATATATGTGTGTGGCGGGGATACCTATATATGTATGTGGCGGGGATACCTATATATGTATGTGGTGGTGATACCTATATATGTGTGTGGTGGGGCTACCTATATATGTATGTGGTGGGGATACCTATATATGTATGTTATGGGGATACCTATATCTGTATGTGGTGGGGATACCTATATATGTGTGTGGTGGGAATACCTATAGATGTGTGTGGTGGGGATACCTATATATGTGTGTGGTGGGGATACCTATAGATGTGTGTGGTGGGGAGACCTATATATGTGTTTGGCGGGAATACCTATATATGTCTATGGCGGGAATTCCTATATATGTATGTGGCGGGGATACCTATATATGTGTGTGGTGGTAATACCTATAGATGTGTGTGGTGGGGATACCTATATATGTGTGTGGTGGGGATACCTATAGATGTGTGTGGTGGGGAGACCTATATATGTGTTTGGCGGGAATACCTATATATGTATATGGCGGGAATTCCTATATATGTATGTGGCGGGGATACCTATATATGTATGTGGCGGGGATACCTATATATGTGTGTGGCGGGAATACTTATACATGTATGTGGTGGGGATACCTATATTTGTATGTGGTGGGGATACCTATATATGTATGTGGTGGGGATACCTATATATGTATGTGGTGGGGATACCTATAGATGTTTGTGGTGGGGATACCTATATATGTATGTAGTGGGGATACCTATATGTGTGTGGTGGGATACCTATATATGTACGTGTTGGGGATACCTATATATGTATGTGTTGGTGATACCTATAGATGTGTGTGGTGGGGATACCTATATGTGTGTGGTGCGATACCTATATGTACGTGGGGGGATACCTATATGTGCGTGTGGTGGTGATACCTATAGATGTATGTGGTGGGGATACCTATAGATGTGTGTGGTGGGGATAACTATAGATGTATGTGGTGGGGATACCTATAGATGTGTGTGGTGGGGATACCTATATATGTATGTGGTGGGGAGACCTATATATGTGTGTGGTGCTGATACCTATATATGTATATGGTGGGGATACTTATATATGTGTGTGGTGGGGATACCTATATATGTATGTGGTGGTGATACCTATATATGTATGTGGTGGGGATACCTATAGATGTGTGTGGTGGTGATACCCATATATGTATGTGGCGGGGATACCTATATATGTGTGTGGCGGCGATACCTATATATGTATGTGGTGGTGATACCTATAGATGTGTGTGGTGGGGATACCTATAGATGTGTGTGGTGGGGATACCTATAGATGTATGTGGTGGGGAGACCTATATATGTATGTGGTGGGGATACCTATATATGTGTGTGGCGGGGATACCTATATATATGTGTGTGGTGGGGATACCTATATATGTATTTGGTGGGGATACCTATATATGTATGTGGTGGGGATACCTATATATGTATGTGGTGGGGATACCTATATATGTATGTGGTGCGGATACCTATAGATGTGTGTGGTGGGGATACCTATAGATGTATGTGGTGGGGATACCTATATATGTATGTGGTGGGAATACCTATATATGTATGTGGTGGGGATACCTATATATGTATGTGGTGGGGATACCTATATATGTGTGTGGTGGGGATATCTATATATGTATGTGGTGGGGATACCTATATATGTATGTGGTGGGGATAACTATAGATGTGTGTGGTGGGGATACCAATAGATGTGTGTGGTGGGGATACCTATATATGTGTGTGGTGGGGATACCTATATATGTATGTGTGGGGATACCTATATATGTGTGTGGCGGGGATACATATATATGTGTGTGGTGGGGATACCTATATATGTGTGTGGTGTGGATACCTATATATGTATGTGGCGGGGATACCTATATATGTGTGTGGCGGTGATACCCATATATGTGTGTGGTGGGGATACCTATATATGTATGTGGGGGATACCTATATGTGTGTGTGGTGGTGATACCTATAGATGTGTGTGGTGGGGATACCTATAGATGTATGTGGTGGGGATACCTATATATGTATGTGGTGGGAATACCTATATATGTATGTGGTGGGGATACCTATATATGTATGTGGTGGGGATACCTATATATGTGTGTGGTGGGGATATCTATATATGTATGTGGTGGGGATACCTATATATGTATGTGGTGGGGATAACTATAGATGTGTGTGGTGGGGATACCAATAGATGTGTGTGGTGGGGATACCTATATATGTGTGTGGTGGGGATACCTATATATGTATGTGTGGGGATACCTATATATGTGTGTGGCGGGGATACATATATATGTGTGTGGTGGGGATACCTATATATGTGTGTGGTGTGGATACCTATATATGTATGTGGCGGGGATACCTATATATGTGTGTGGCGGTGATACCCATATATGTGTGTGGTGGGGATACCTATATATGTATGTGGGGGATACCTATATGTGTGTGTGGTGGTGATACCTATATATGTATGTGGTGGGAATACCTATATATGGGTGTGGTGGGGATACCTATAGATGTATGTGGTGGGGATACCTATATATGTATGTGGTGGTGATACCTATATATGTGTGTGGTGGGGATACCTATATATGTGTGTGGTGGGGATACCTTTAGATGTATGTGGTGGTGATACCTATATATGTATTTGGTGGGGATACCTATAGATGTGTGTGGTGGGGATACCCATATATGTATGTGGCGGGGATACCTATATATGTGTGTGGCGGGGATACCTATAGATGTATGTGGTGGGGAGACCTATATATGTATGTGGTGGGGATACCTATATATGTGTGTGGCGGGGATACATATATTTATGTGTGTGGCGGGGATACCTATATATGTGTGTGGCGGGGATACCAATATATGTATGTGGTGGGGATACCTATATATGTATGTGGTGGGGATACCTATATATGTGTGTGGTGGGGATATCTATATATGTATGTGGTGGGGATACCTATATATGTATGTGGTGGGGATACCTATAGATGTGTGTGGTGGGGATACCTATAGATGTGTGTGGTGGGGATACCTATATATGTGTGTGGTGGGGATACCTATATATGTATGTGTGGGGATACCTATATATGTGTGTGGCGGGGATACATATATATGTGTGTGGTGGGGATACCTATATATGTGTGTGGTGGGGATACCTATATATGTATGTGGCGGGGATACCTATATATGTGTGTGGTGGGGATACCTATATATGTATGTGGTGGGGATACCTATATATGTATGTGGTGGGGATACCTATATATGTGTGTGGTGGGATACATATAGATGTGTGTGATGGGGATACCTATATATGTGTGTGGTGGGGATACCTATAGATGTGTGTGGTGGGAATACCTATATATGTGTGGTGGGGATACATATAAATGTATGTGGTGGGGATACCTATATATGTATGTGGTGGTGATACCTATATATGTGTGTGGTGGGGATACCTATATATGTGTGTGGTGGGGATACCTTTAGATGTATGTGGCGGTGATACCTATATATGTATGTGGTGGGGGATACCTATATATGTATGTGGTGGGGATACCTATAGATGTATGTGGCGGGGATACCTATATATGTGTGTGGTGAGGATAACTATATATGTGTGTGGCGGGCATACCTATATATGTGTGTGGTGGGGAGACATATATATGTGTGTGGCGGGGATACCTATATATGTATGCGGTAGGGATACCTATATATGTATGTGGCGGGGATACCTATATATGTATGTGGTGGGGGAGACCTATATATGTATGTGGTGGGGATACCTATAGATGTGTGTGGTGGGGAGACCTATATATGTGTGTGGCGGGGATACCTATATATGTATGTGGCGGTGATACCTATATATGTGTGTGGTGGGGATACCTATATATGTGTGTGGTGGTTATACCTATATATGTATGGGGTGGGGATACCTATAGATGTATGTGGTGGGGATACCTATAGATGTGTGTGGTGGGGAGACCTATATATGTGTGTGGCGGGGATACCTATATATGTATGTGGCGGTGATACCTATATATGTGTGTGGTGGGGATACCTATATATGTATGTGGGGGATACCTATATGTGTGTGTGGTGGTGATACCTATATATGTATGTGGTGGGAATACCTATATATGGGTGTGGTGGGGATACCTATATATGTATGTGGTGGGGATGCCTATAGATGTGTGTGGAGAGGATACATATAGATGTGTGGGTGGGGATACCTATATATGTGTGTGGCGGGGATACATATATATGTGTGTGGTGGGGATACCTATATATGTGTGTGGTGGGGATACCTATATATGTATGTGGTGGGGATACCTATATATGTGAGTGGCGGCGATACCTATATATGTATGTGGCGGGGATACCTATATATGTATGTGGTGGTGATACCTATATATGTGTGTGGTGGGGCTACCTATATATGTATGTGGTGGGGATACCTATATATGTATGTTATGGGGATACCTATATCTGTATGTGGTGGGGATACCTATATATGTGTGTGGTGGGGATACCTATAGATGTGTGTGGTGAGGATACCTATATATGTGTGTGGTGGGGATACCTATAGATGTGTGTGGTGGGGAGACCTATATATGTGTTTGGCGGGAATACCTATATATGTATATGGCGGGAATTCCTATATATGTATGTGGCGGGGATACCTATATATGTATGTGGCGGGGATACCTATATATGTGTGTGGCGGGAATACTTATACATGTATGTGGTGGGGATACCTATATTTGTATGTGGTGGGGATACCTATATATGTGTGTGGTGGGGATACCTATATATGTATGTGGTGGGGATACCTATAGATGTTTGTGGTGGGGATACTATATATTTATGTGGTGGGGATACCTATATATGTATGTGTTGGGGATACCTATATATGTATGTGTTGGTGATACCTATAGATGTGTGTGGTGGGGATACCTATATGTGTGTGGTGGGATACCTATATGTACGTGGGGGGGGGGGTACCTATATGTGTGTGTGGTGGTGATCCCTATAGATGTATGTGGTGGGGATATCTATAGATGTGTGTGGTGGGGATACCTATAGATGTATGTGGTGGGGATACATATATATGTATGTGGTGGGGATACCTATGTATGTATGTGGTGGTGATACCTATATATGTGTGTGGTGGGGATACATATATATGTGTGTGGTGGGGATACCTTTAGATGTATGTGGCGGTGATACCTATATATGTATGTGGTGGGGATACCTATATATGTATGTGGTGGGGATACCTATAGATGTATGTGGCGGGGATACCTATATATGTGTGTGGTGAGGATAACTATATATGTGTGTGGCGGGGATACCTATATATGTGTGTGGTGGGGAGACATATATATGTGTGTGGCGGTGATACCTATATATGTATGTGGTGGGGATACCTATATATGTATGTGGCGGGGATACCTATATATGTATGTGGTGGTTAGACCTATATATGTATGTGGTGGGGATACCTATATATGTTTGTGGTGAGGATACCTATATATGTATGTGGTGTGGAAACCTATAGATGTATGTGGTTGGGATACCTATAGATGTGTTTGGTGGGGAGACCTATATATGTGTGTGGCGGGGATACCTATATATGTATGTGGCGGTGATACCTATATATGTGTGTGGTGGGGATACCTATATATGTGTGTGGTGGGGATACCTATAGATGTGTGTGGTGGTGATACCTATATATGTATGTGGTGGGGATACCTATAGATGTATGTGGTGGGGATACCTATAGATGTGTGTGGTGGGGAGACCTATATATGTGTGTGGCGGGGATACCTATATATGTGTGTGGCGTTGATACCTATATATGTGTGTGGTGGGGATACCTATATATGTATGTGGGGGATACATATATGTGTGTGTGGTGGTGATACCTATATATGTATGTGGTAGGAATACCTATATATGGGTGTGGTGGGGATACCTATATGTGTGTGTGGTGGTGATACCTATATATGTATGTGGTGGGGATACCTATAGATGGGTGTGGTGGGGATACCTATAGATGTATGTGGTGGGGATACCTATAGATGTGTGTGGAGAGGATACCTATAGATGTTTGGGTGGGGATACCTATATATGTGTGTGGCGGGGATACATATATATGTGTGTGGTGGGGATACCTATATATGTGTGTGGTGGGGATACCTATATATGTATGTGGTGGGGATACCTATATATGTGTGTGGCGGGGATACCTATATATGTATGTGGCGGGGATACCTATATATGTATGTGGTGGTGATACCTATATATGTGTGTGGTGGGGCTACCTATATATGTATGTGGTGGGGATACCTATATATGTATGTTATGGGGATACCTATATATGTATGTTATGGGGATACCTATATCTGTATGTGGTGGGGATACCTATATATGTGTGTGGTGGTAATACCTATAGATGTGTGTGGTGGGGATACCTATATATGTGTGTGGTGGGGATACCTATAGATGTGTGTGGTGGGGAGACCTATATATGTGTTTGGCGGGAATACCTATATATGTATATGGCGGGAATTCCTATATATGTATGTGGCGGGGATACCTATATATGTATGTGGCGGGGATACCTATATATGTGTGTGGCGGGAATACTTATACATGTATGTGGTGGGGATACCTATATTTGTATGTGGTGGGGATACCTATATATGAATGTGGTGGGGATACCTATAGATGTTTGTGGTGGGGATACCTATAGATGTGTGTGGTGGGGATACCTATTTGTGTGTGGTGGGATACCTATATGTACGTGGGGGGATACCTATATGTGTGTGTGGTTGTGATACCTATAGATGTATGTGGTGGGGATACCTATAGATGTGTGTGGTGGGGATAACTATAGATGTATGTGGTGGGGATACCTATAGATGTGTGTGGTGGGGATACCTATATATGTATGTGGTGGGGAGACCTATATATGTGTGTGGTGCTGATACCTATATATGTATATGGTGGGGATACTTATATATGTGTGTGGTGGGGATACCTATATATGTATGTGGTGGTGATACCTATCTATGTATGTGGTGGGGATACCTATAGATGTGTGTGGTGGGGATACCCATATATGTATGTGGCGGGGATACCTATATATGTGTGTGGCGGGGATACCTATATATGTATGTGGTGGTGATACCTATAGATGTGTGTGGTGGGTGTGGTGGGGGATACCTATAGATGTATGTGGCGGGGATACCTATATATGTATGTGGCGGGGATAACTATATATGTGTGTGGCGGGGATAACTATATATGTGTGTGGTGGGGAGACATATATATGTGTGCGGCGGGGATACCTATATATGTATGCGGTGGGGATACCTATATATGTGTGTGGCGGGGATACCTATATATGTATGTGGTGGGGAGACCTATATATGTATGTGGTGGGGATACCTATTTATGTTTTTGGTGAGGATACCTATATATGTATGTGGTGTGGAAACCTATAGATGTATGTGGTTGGGATACCTATAGATGTGTGTGGTGGGGAGACCTATATATGTGTGTGGCGGGGATACCTATATATGTATGTGGCGGTGATACCTATATATGTGTGTGGTGGGGATACCTATATATGTGTGTGGTGGGGATACCTATATATGTGTGTGGTGGTGATACCTATAGATGTATGTGGTGGGGATACCTATAGATGTATGTGGCGGGGATACCTATATATGTGTGTGGTGAGGATAACTATATATGTGTGTGGCGGGGATACCTATATATGTGTGTGGTGGGGAGACATATATATGTGTGTGGCGGGGATACCTATATATGTATGTGGTGGGGATACCTATATATGTTTGTGGCGGGGATACCTATATATGTATGTGGTGGTTAGACCTATATATGTATGTGGTGGGGATACCTATATATGTTTGTGGTGAGGATACCTATATATGTATGTGGTGTGGAAACCTATAGATGTATGTGGTTGGGATACCTATAGATGTGTTTGGTGGGGATACCTATATATGTGTGTGGCGGGGATACCTATATATGTATGTGGCGGTGATACCTATATATGTGTGTGGTGGGGATACCTATATATGCGTGTGGTGGGGATACCTATATATGTGTGTGGTGGTGATACCTATATATGTATGTGGTGGGGATACCTATAGATGTATGTGGTGGGGATACCTATAGATGTGTGTGGTGGGGAGACCTATATATGTGTGTGGCGGGGATACCTATATATGTATGTGGTGTTGATACCTATATATGTGTGTGGTGGGGATACCTATATATGTATGTGGGGGATACCTATATGTGTGTGTGGTGGTGATACCTATATATGTATGTGGTAGGAATACCTATATATGGGTGTGGTGGGGATACCTATATGTGTGTGTGGTGGTGGTGATACCTATATATGTATGTGGTGGGGATACCTATAGATGGGTGTGGTGGGGATACCTATAGATGTATGTGGTGGGGATACCTATAGATGTGTGTGGAGAGGATACCTATAGATGTGTGGGTGGGGATACCTATATATGTGTGTGGCGGGGATACATATATATGTGTGTGGTGGGGATACCTATATATGTGTGTGGTGGGGATACCTATATATGTATGTGGTGGGGATACCTATATATGTGTGTGGCGGGGATACCTATATATGTGTGTGGTGAGGATAACTATATATGTGTGTGGCGGGGATACCTATATATGTGTGTGGTGGGGAGACATATATATATGTGTGTGGCGGGGGATACCTATATATGTATGTGGTGGGGATAGCTATATATGTATGTGACGGGGATACCTATATATGTATGTGGTGGTTAGACCTATATATGTATGTGGTGGGGATACCTATATATGTATGTGGTGTGGAAACCTATAGATGTATGTGGTTGGGATACCTATAGATGTGTTTGGTGGGGAGACCTATATATGTGTGTGGCGGGGATACCTATATATGTATGTGGCGGTGATACCTATATATGTGTGTGGTGGGGATACCTATATATGTGTGTGGTGGGGATACCTATATATGTGTGTGGTGGTGATACCTATATATGTATGTGGTGGGGATACCTATAGATGTATGTGGTGGGGATACCTATAGATGTGTGTGGTGGGGAGACCTATATATGTGTGTGGCGGGGATACCTATATATGTATGTGGCGTTGATACCTATATATGTGTGTGATGGGGATACCTATATATGTATGTGGGGGATACCTATATGTGTGTGTGTTGGTGATACCTATATATGTATGTGGTAGGAATACCTATATATGGGTGTGGTGGGGATACCTATATGTGTGTGTGGTGGTGATACCTATATATGTATGTGGTGGGGATACCTATAGATGGGTGTGGTGGGGATACCTATAGATGTATGTGGTGGGGATACCTATAGATGTGTGTGGAGAGGATACCTATAGATGTGTGGGTGGGGATACCTATATATGTGTGTGGCGGGGATACATATATATGTGTGTGGTGGGGATACCTATATATGTGTGTGGTGGGGATACCTATATATGTATGTGGTGGGGATACCTATATATGTGTGTGGCGGGGATACCTATATATGTATGTGGCGGGGATAACTATATATGTATGTGGTGGTGATACCTATATATGTGTGTGGTGGGGCTACCTATATATGTATGTGGTGGGGATACCTATATATGTATGTTATGGGGATACCTATATCTGTATGTGGTGGGGATACCTATATATGTGTGTGGTGGTAATACCTATAGATGTGTGTGGTGGGGATACCTATATATGTGTGTGGTGGGGATACCTATAGATGTGTGTGGTGGGGAGACCTATATATGTGTTTGGCGGGAATACCTATATATGTATATGGCGGGAATTCCTATATATGTATGTGGCGGGGATACCTATATATGTATGTGGCGGGGATACCTATATATGTGTGTGGCGGGAATACTTATACATGTATGTGGTGGGGATACCTATATTTGTATGTGGTGGGGATACCTATATATGTATGTGGTGGGGATACCTATATATGTATGTGGTGGGGATACCTATAGATGTTTGTGGTGGGGATACCTATATATGTATGTAGTGGGGATACCTATATGTGTGTGGTGGGATACCTATATATGTACGTGTTGGGGATACCTATATATGTATGTGTTTGTGATACCTATAGATGTGTGTGGTGGGGATACCTATATGTGTGAGGTGGGATACCTATATGTACGTGGGGGGATACCTATATGTGTGTGTGGTGGTGATACCTATATATGTTTGTGGTGGGGATACCTATAGATGTGTGTGGTGGGGATAACTATAGATGTATGTGGTGGGGATACCTATAGATGTGTGTGGTGGGGATACCTATATATGTATGTGGTGGGGAGACCTATATATGTGTGTGGTGCTGATACCTATATATGTATATGGTGGGGATACTTATATATGTGTGTGGTGGGATACCTATATATGTATGTGGTGGTGATACCTATATATGTATGTGGTGGGGATACCTATAGATGTGTGTGGTGGGGATACCTATAGATGTGTGTGGTGGGGATACCTATAGATATATGTGGTGGGGAGACCTATATATGTATGTGGTGGGGATACCTATATATGTGTGTGGCGGGGATACCTATATATATGTGTGTGGTGGGGATACCTATATATGTATTTGGTGGGGATACCTATATATGTATGTGGTGGGGATACCTATATATGTATGTGGTGGGGATACCTATATTTGTATGTGGTGCGGATACCTATAGATGTGTGTGGTGGGGATACCTATATATGTATGTGGTGGGAATACCTATATATGTATGTGGTGGGGATACCTATATATGTATGTGGTGGGGATACCTATATATGTGTGTGGTGGGGATATCTATATATGTATGTGGTGGGGATACCTATATATGTATGTGGTGGGGATACCTATAGATGTGTGTGGTGGGGATACCAATAGATGTGTGTGGTGGGGATACCTATATATGTGTGTGGTGGGGATACCTATATATGTATGTGTGGGGATACCTATATATGTGTGTGGCGGGGATACATATATATGTGTGTGGTGGGGATACATATATATGTGTGTGGTGGGGATACCTATATATGTATGTGGCGGGGATACCTATATATGTGTGTGGTGGGGATACCTATATATGTATGTGGTGGGGATACCTATATATGTATGTGGTGGGGATACCTATATATGTGTGGTGGGATACATATAGATGTGTGTGGTGGGGATACCTATATATGTGTGTGGTGGGGATACCTATAGATGTGTGTGGTGGGAATACCTATATATGTGTGTGGTGGGGATACATATATATGTATGTGGTGGGGATACCTATATATGTATGTGGTGGTGATACCTATGTATGTGTGTGGTGGGGATACCTATATATGTGTGTGGTGGGGATACCTTTAGATGTATGTGGCGGTGATACCTATATATGTATGTGGTGGGGATACCTATATATGTATGTGGTGGGGATACCTATAGATGTATGTGGCGGAGATACCTATATATATGTGTGGTGACGATAACTATATATGTGTGTGGCGGGGATAACTATATATGTGTGTGGTGGGGAGACATATATCTGTGTGTGGCGGGGATACCTATATATGTATGCGGTGGGGATACCTATATATGTATGTGGCGGGGATACCTATATATGTATGTGGTGGGGAGACCTATATATGTATGTGGTGGGGATACCTATTTATGTTTTTGGTGAGGATACCTATATATGTATGTGGTGTGGAAACCTATAGATGTATGTGGTTGGGATACCTATAGATGTGTGTGGTGGGGAGACCTATATATGTGTGTGGCTGGGATACCTATATATGTATGTGGCGGTGATATCTATATATGTGTGTGGTGGGGATACCTATATATGTGTGTGGTGGGGATACCTATATATGTGTGTGGTGGTGATACCTATAGATGTATGTGGTGGGGATACCTATAGATGTGTGTGGTGTGGAGACCTATATATGTGTGTGGCGGGGATACATATATATGTATGTGGCGGTGATACCTATATATGTGTGTGGTGGGGATACCTATATATGTATGTGGGGGATACCTATATGTGTGTGTGGTTGTGATACCTATATATGTATGTGGTGGGAATACCTATATATGGGTGTGGTGGGGATACCTATAGATGTATGTGGTGGGGATACCTATAGATGTATGTGGTGGGGATACCTATAGATGTGTGTGGAGAGGATACCTATAGATGTGTGGGTGGGGATACCTATATATGTGTGTGGCGGGGATACATATATATGTGTGTGGTGGGGATACCTATATATGTGTGTGGTGGGGATACCTATATATGTATGTGGTGGGGATACCTATATATGTGTGTGGCGGGGATACCTATATATGTATGTGGCGGGGATACCTATATATGTATGTGGTGGTGATACCTATATATGTGTTTGGTGGGGCTACTTATATATGTATGTGGTGGGGATACATATATATGTATGTTATGGGGATACCTATATCTGTATGTGGTGGGGATACCTATATATGTGTGTGGTGGGAATACCTATAGATGTGTGTGGTGGGGATACCTATATATGTGTGTGGTGGGGATACCTATAGATGTGTGTGGTGGGGAGACCTATATATGTGTTTGGCGGGAATACCTATATATGTATATGGCGGGAATTCCTATATATGTATGTGGCGGGGATACCTATATATGTATGTGGCGGGGATACCTATATATGTGTGTGGCGGGAATACTTATACATGTATGTGGTGGGGATACCTATATTTGTATGTGGTGGGGATACCTATATATGTATGTGGTGGGGATACCTATATATGTATGTGGTGGGGATACCTATAGATGTTTGTGGTGGGGATACCTATATATGTATGTAGTGGGGATACCTATATGTGTGTGGTGGGATACCTATATATGTACGTGTTGGGGATACCTATATATGTATGTGTTGGTGATACCTATAGATATGTGTGGAGGGGATACCTATATGTGTGTGGTGGGATACCTATATGTACGTGGGGGGATACCTATATGTGTGTGTGGTGGTGATACCTATAGATGTATGTGGTGGGGATACCTATAGATGTGTGTGGTGGGGATAACTATAGATGTAAGTGGTGGGGATACCTATAGATGTGTGTGGTGGGGATACCTATATTTGTATGTGGTGGGGAGACCTATATATGTGTGTGGTGCTGATACCTATATATGTATATGGTGGGGATACTTATATATGTGTGTGGTGGGGATACCTATATATGTATGTGGTGGTGATACCTATATATGTATGTGGTGGGGATACCTATAGATGTGTGTGGTGGGGATACCCATATATGTATGTGGCGGGGATACCTATATATGTGTGTGGCGGGGATACCTATATATGTATGTGGTGGTGATACCTATAGATGAGTGTGGTGGGGATACCTATAGATGTGTGTGGTGGGGATACCTATAGATGTATGTGGTGGGGAGACCTATATATGTATGTGGTGGGTATACCTATATATGTGTGTGGCGGGGATACCTATATATATGTGTGTGGTGGGGATACCTATATATGTATTTGGTGGGGATACCTATATATGTATGTGGTGGGGATACCTATATATGTATGTGGAGGGATACCTATATATGTATGTGGTGCGGATACCTATATATGTGTGTGGTGGGGATACCTATAGATGTATGTGGTGGGGATACCTATATATGTATGTGGTGGGAATACCTATATATGTATGTGATGGGGATACCTATATATGTATGTGGTGGGGATACCTATATATGTATGTGGTGGGGATACCTATATATGTGTGTGGTGGGGATATCTATATATGTATGTGGTGGGGATACCTATATATGTATGTGGTGGGGATACCTATAGATGTGTGTGGTGGGGATACCAATAGATGTGTGTGGTGGGGATACCTATATATGTGTGTGGTGGGGATACCTATATATGTATGTGTGGGGATACCTATATATGTGTGTGGCGGGGATACATATATATGTGTGTGATGGGGATACCTATATATGTGTGTGGTGGGTATACCTATATATGTATGTGGCGGGGATACCTATATATGTGTGTGGTGGGGATACCTATATATGTATGTGGTGGGGATACCTATATATGTATGTGGTGGGGATACCTATATATGTGTGTGGTGGGATACATATAGATGTGTGTGGTGGGGATACCTATATATGTATGTGGTGGGGATACCTATAGATGTGTGTGGTGGGAATACCTATATATGTGTGTGGTGGGAATACATATATATGTGTGTGGTGGGGATACCTATATATGTATGTAGTTGTGATACCTATATATGTGTGTGGTGGGGAAACCTATATATGTGTGTGGTGGGGATACCTTTAGATGTGTGTGGTGGGGATACCTTTATATGTATGTGGTGGGGATACCTATATATGTATGTGGCGGGGATACCTATAGATGTATGTGGCGGGGATACCTATATATGTGTGTGGTGAGGATAACTATATATGAGTGTGGCGGGGATACCTATTTATGTGTGTGGCGGGGAGACATATATATGTGTGTGGCGGGGATACCTATATATGTGTGTGGCGGGGATACCTATATATGTATGCGGTGGGGATACCTATATATGTATGTGGCGGGGATACCTATATATGTATGTGGTGGGGAGACCTATATATGTATGTGGTGGGGATACCTATATATGTTTGTGGTGAGGATACCTATATATGTATGTGGTGTGGAAACCTATAGATGTATGTGTTTGGGATACCTATAGATGTGTGTGGTGGGGAGACCTATATATGTGTGTGGCGGGGATACCTATATATGTATGTGGCGGTGATACCTATATATGTGTGTGGTGGGGATACCTATATATGTGTGTGGTGGGGATACCTATATATGTGTGTGGTGGTGATACCTATAGATGTATGTGGTGGGGATACCTATAGATGTGTGTGGTGTGGAGACCTATATATGTGTGTGGCGGGGATACCTATATATGTATGTGGCGGTGATACCTATATATGTGTGTGGTGGGGATACCTATATATGTAATTGGGGGATACCTATATGTGTGTGTGGTGGTGATACCTATATATGTATGTGGTGGGAATACCTATATATGGGTGTGTTGGGGATAGCTATAGATGTATGTGGTGGGGATACCTATAGATGTGTGTGGAGAGGATACCTATAGATGTGTGGGTGGGGATACCTATATATGTGTGTGGCGGGGATACATATATATGTGTGTGGTGGGGATACCTATATATGTGTGTGGTGGGGATACCTATATATGTATGTGGTGGGGATACCTATAGATGTGTGTGGCGGGGATACCTATATATGTATGTGGCGGGGATACCTATATATGTATGTGGTGGTGATACCTATATATGTGTGTGGTGGGGCTACCTATATATGTATGTGGTGGTGGGGCTACCTATATATGTGTGTGGTGGGGATACCTATAGATGTGTGTGGTGGGGATACCTATAGATGTGTGTGGTGGGGAGACCTATATATGTGTTTGGCGGGAATACCTATATATGTATGTGGCGGGAATTCCTATATATGTATGTGGCGGGGATACCTATATATGTATGTGGCGGGGATACCTATATATGTGTGTGGCGGGAATACTTATACATGTATGTGGTGGGGATACTTATATTTGTATGTGGTGGGGATACCTATATATGTATGTGGTGGGGATACCTATATATTTATGTGGTGGGGATAGCTATAGATGTTTGTGGTGGGGATACCTATATATGTATGTAGTGGGGATACCTATATATTTATGTGGTGGGGATACCTATATATGTATGTGTTGGGGATACCTATATATGTATCTGTTGGTGATAGCTATAGATGTGTGTGGTGGGGATACATATATGTGTGTCGTGGGATACCTATATGTACGTGGGGGGATACCTATATATGTATGTGGTGGGGATACCTATAGATGTGTGTGGTGGGGATACCCATATATGTATGTGGCGTGGATACCTATATATGTGTGTGGCGGGGATACCTATATATGTATGTGGTGGTGATACCTATATATGTGTGTGGTGGGGATACCTATAGATGTGTGTGGTGGGGATACCTATAGATGTATGTGGTGGGGAGACCTATGTATGTGGTGGGGATACCTATAGATGTGTGTGGTGGGGATACCAATTGATGTGTGTGGTGGGGATACCTATATATGTGTGTGGTGGGGATACCTATATATGTATGTGTGGGGATACCTATATATGTGTGTGGCGGGGATACATATATATGTGTGTGATGGGGATACCTATATATGTGTGTGGTGGGTATACCTATATATGTATGTGGCGGGGATACCTATATATGTGTGTGGTGGGGATGCCTATATATGTATGTGGTGGGGATACCTATATATGTATGTGGTGGGGATACCTATATATGTGTGTGGTGGGATACATATAGATGTGTGTGGTGGGGATACCTATATATGTATGTGGTGGGGATACCTATAGATGTGTGTGGTGGGAATACCTATATATGTGTGTGGTGGGGATACATATATATGTATGTGGTGGGGATACCTATATATGTATGTGGTGGTGATACCTATATATGTGTGTAGTGGGGATACCTATATATGTGTGTGGTGGGGATACCTTTAGATGTATGTGGTGGGGATACCTATATATGTATGTGGTGGGGATACCTATATATGTATGTGGCGGGGATACCTATAGATGTATGTGGCGGGGATACCTATATATGTGTGTGGTGAGGATAAATATATATGAGTGTGGCGGGGATACCTATATATGTGTGTGGCGGGGAGACATATATATGTGTGTGGCGGGGATACCTATATATGTATGCGGTGGGGATACCTATATATGTATGTGGCGGGGATACCTATATATGTATGTGGTTTGGAAACCTATAGATGTATGTGGTTGGGATACCTATAGATGTGTGTGGTGGGGAGACCTATATATGTGTGTGGCGGGGATACCTATATATGTATGTGGCGGTGATACCTATATATGTGTGTGGTGGGGATACCTATATATGTGTGTGGTGGGGATACCTATATATGTGTGTGGTGGTGATACCTATAGATGTATGTGGTGGGGATACCTATAGATGTGTGTTGTGTGGAGACCTATATATGTGTGTGGCGGGGATACCTATATATGTATGTGGCGGTGATACCTATATATGTGTGTGGTGGGGATACCTATATATGTAATTGTGGGATACCTATATGTGTGTGTGGTGGTGATACCTATATATGTATGTGGTGGGAATACCTATATATGGGTGTGGTGGGGGTACCTATAGATGTATGTGGTGGGGATACCTATAGATGTGTGTGGAGAGGATACCTATAGATGTGTGGGTGGGGATACCTATATATGTGTGTGGCGGGGATACATATATATGTGCGTGGTGGGGATACCTATATATGTGTGTGGTGGGGATACCTATATATGTATGTGGTGGGGATACCTATATATGTGTGTGGCGGGGATACCTATATATGTATGTGGCGGGGATACCTATATATGTATGTGGTGGTGATACCTATATATGTGTGTGGTGGGGCTACCTATATATGTATGTGGTGGTGGGGATACCTATATATGTGTGTGGTGGGGATACCTATAGATGTGTGTGGTGGGGAGACCTATATATGTGTTTGGCGGGAATACCTATATATGTATATGGCGGGAATTCCTATATATGTATGTGGCGGGGATACCTATATATGTATGTGGCGGGGATACCTATATATGTGTGTGGCGGGAATACTTATACATGTATGTGGTGGGGATACTTATATTTGTATGTGGTGGGGATACCTATATATGTATGTGGTGGGGATACCTATATATTTATGTGGTGGGGATACCTATAGATGTTTGTGGTGGGGATACCTATATATGTATGTAGTGGGGATACCTATATATTTATGTGGTGGGGATACCTATATATGTATGTGTTGGGGATACCTATATATGTATCTGTTGGTGATAGCTATAGATGTGTGTGGTGGGGATACCTATATGTGTGTCGTGGGATACCTATATGTACGTGGGGGGATACCTATATATGTATGTGGTGGGGATACCTATAGATGTGTGTGGTGGGGATACCCATATATGTATGTGGCGTGGATACCTATATATGTGTGTGGCGGGGATACCTATATATGTATGTGGTGGTGATACCTATATATGTGTGTGGTGGGGATACCTATAGATGTGTGTGGTGGGGATACCTATAGATGTATGTGGTGGGGAGACCTATATATGTATGTGGTGGGGATACCTATAGATGTGTGTGGTGGGGATACCAATTGATGTGTGTGGTGGGGATACCTATATATGTGTGTGGTGGGGATACCTATATATGTATGTGTGGGGATACCTATATATGTGTGTGGCGGGGATACATATATATGTGTGTGATGGGGATACCTATATATGTGTGTGGTGGGTATACCTATATATGTATGTGGCGGGGATACCTATATATGTGTGTGGTGGGGATGCCTATATATGTATGTGGTGGGGATACCTATATATGTATGTGGTGGGGATACCTATATATGTGTGTGGTGGGATACATATAGATGTGTGTGGTGGGGATACCTATATATGTATGTGGTGGGGATACCTATAGATGTGTGTGGTGGGAATACCTATATATGTGTGTGGTGGGGATACATATATATGTATGTGGTGGGGATACCTATATATGTATGTGGTGGTGATACCTATATATGTGTGTAGTGGGGATACCTATATATGTGTGTGGTGGGGATACCTTTAGATGTATGTGGTGGGGATACCTATATATGTATGTGGTGGGGATACCTATATATGTATGTGGCGGGGATACCTATAGATGTATGTGGCGGGGATACCTATATATGTGTGTGGTGAGGATAAATATATATGAGTGTGGCGGGGATACCTATATATGTGTGTGGCGGGGAGACATATATATGTGTGTGGCGGGGATACCTATATATGTATGCGGTGGGGATACCTATATATGTATGTGGCGGGGATACCTATATATGTATGTGGTGTGGAAACCTATAGATGTATGTGGTGTGGAAACCTATAGATGTGTGTGGTTGGTATACCTATAGATATGTGTGGTGGGAAGACCTATATATGTGTGTGGCGGGGATACCTATATATGTATGTGGCGGTGATACCTATATATGTGTGTGGTGGGGATACCTATATATGTGTGTGGTGGGGATACCTATATATGTGTGTGGTGGGGATACCTATAGATGTGTGTGGTGTGGAGACCTATATATGTGTGTGGCGGAGATACCTATATATGAATGTGGCGGTGATACCTATATTTGTGTGTGGTGGGGATACCTATATATGTAATTGTGGGATACCTATATGTGTGTGTGGTGGTGATACCTATATATGTATGTGGTGGGAATACCTATATATGGGTGTGGTGGGGGTACCTATAGATGTATGTGGTGGGGATACCTATAGATGTGTGTGGAGAGGATACCCATAGATGTGTGGGTGGGGATACCTATATATGTGTGTGGCGGGGATACATATATATGTGTGTGATGGGGATACCTATATATGTGTGTGGTGGGGATACCTATATATGTATGTGGTGGGGATACCTATATATGTGTGTGGCGGGGATACCTATATATGTATGTGGCGGGGATACCTATATATGTATGTGGTGGTGATACCTATATATGTGTGTGGTGGGGCTACCTATATATGAATGTGGTGGTGGGGATACCTATATATGTGTGTGGTGGGGATACATATAGATGTGTGTGGTGGGGAGACCTATATATGTGTTTGGCGGGAATACCTATATATGTATATGGCGGGAATTCCTATATATGTATGTGGCGGGGATACCTATATATGTATGTGGCGGGGATACGTATATATGTGTGTGGCGGGAATACTTATACATGTATGTGGTGGGGATACCTATATTTGTATGTGGTGGGGATACCTATATATGTATGTGGTGGGGATACCTATATATTTATGTGGTGGGGATACCTATAGATGTTTGTGGTGGGGATACCTATATATGTATGTAGTGGGGATACCTATATATTTATGTGGTGGGGATACCTATATATGTATGTGTTGGTGATACCTATATATGTATGTGTTGGTGATACCTATAGATGTGTGTGGTGGGGATACCTATATGTGTGTCGTGGGATTCCTATATGTACGTGGGGGGATACCTATATATGTATGTGGTGGGGATACCTATAGATGTGTGTGGTGGGGATACCCATATATGTATGTGGCGGGGATACCTATATATGTGTGTGGCGGGGATACCTATATATGTATGTGGTGGTGATACCTATATGTGTGTGGTGGGGATACCTATAGATGTATGTGGTGGGGATACCTATAGATGTGTGTGGTGGGAATACCTATATATGTGTGTGGTGGGGATACATATATATGTATGTGGTGGGGATACCTATATATGTATGTGGTGGTGATACCTATATATGTGTGTAGTGGGGATACCTATATATGTGTGTGGTGGGGATACCTTTAGATGTATGTGGTGGGGATACCTATATATGTATGTGGTGGGGATACCTATATATGTATGTGGCGGGGATACCTATAGATGTATGTGGCGGGGATACCTATATATGTGTGTGGTGAGGATAAATATATATGAGTGTGGCGGGGATACCTATATATGTGTGTGGCGGGGAGACATATATATGTGTGTGGCGGGGATACCTATATATGTATGCGGTGGGGATACCTATATATGTATGTGGCGGGGATACCTATATATGTATGTGGTGTGGAAACCTATAGATGTATGTGGTGTGGAAACCTATAGATGTGTGTGGTTGGGATACCTATAGATGTGTGTGGTGGGAAGACCTATATATGTGTGTGGCGGGGATACCTATATATGTATGTGGCGGTGATACCTATATATGTGTGTGGTGGGGATACCTATATATGTGTGTGGTGGGGATACCTATATATGTGTGTGGTGGGGATACCTATAGATGTGTGTGGTGTGGAGACCTATATATGTGTGTGGCGGAGATACCTATATATGAATGTGGCGGTGATACCTATATTTGTGTGTGGTGGGGATACCTATATATGTAATTGTGGGATACCTATATGTGTGTGTGGTGGTGATACCTATATATGTATGTGGTGGGAATACCTATATATGGGTGTGGTGGGGGTACCTATAGATGTATGTGGTGGGGATACCTATAGATGTGTGTGGAGAGGATACCTATAGATGTGTGGGTGGGGATACCTATATATGTGTGTGGCGGGGATACATATATATGTGTGTGATGGGGATACCTATATATGTGTGTGGTGGGGATACCTATATATGTATGTGGTGGGGATACCTATATATGTGTGTGGCGGGGATACCTATATATGTATGTGGCGGGGATACCTATATATGTATGTGGTGGTGATACCTATATATGTGTGTGGTGGGGCTACCTATATATGAATGTGGTGGTGGGGATACCTATATATGTGTGTGGTGGGGATACATATAGATGTGTGTGGTGGGGAGACCTATATATGTGTTTGGCGGGAATACCTATATATGTATATGGCGGGAATTCCTATATATGTATGTGGCGGGGATACCTATATATGTATGTGGCGGGGATACCTATATATGTGTGTGGCGGGAATACTTATACATGTATGTGGTGGGGATACCTATATTTGTATGTGGTGGGGATACCTATATATGTATGTGGTGGGGATACCTATATATTTATGTGGTGGGGATACCTATAGATGTTTGTGGTGGGGATACCTATATATGTATGTAGTGGGGATACCTATATATTTATGTGGTGGGGATACCTATATATGTATGTGTTGGTGATACCTATATATGTATGTGTTGGTGATACCTATAGATGTGTGTGGTGGGGATACCTATATGTGTGTCGTGGGATTCCTATATGTACGTGGGGGGATACCTATATATGTATGTGGTGGGGATACCTATAGATGTGTGTGGTGGGGATACCCATATATGTATGTGGCGGGGATACCTATATATGTGTGTGGCGGGGATACCTATATATGTATGTGGTGGTGATACCTATATGTGTGTGGTGGGGATACCTATAGATGTGTGTGGTGGGGATACATATAGATGTATGTGGTGGGGAGACCTATAGATGTATGTGGTGGGGAGACCTATATATGTATGTGGTGGGGATACCTATATATGTGTGTGGCGGGGATACCTATATATATGTGTGTGGTGGGGATACCTATATATGTATTTGGTGGGGATACCTATATATGTATGTGGTGGGGATACCTATATATGTATGTGGTGGGGATACCTATAGATGTGTGTGGTGGGGATACCTATAGATGTATGTTGTGGGGATACCTATATATGTATGTGGTGGGGATACCTATATATGTATGTGGGGGGATACCTATAGATGTGTGTGTTAGGGGATACCTATAGATGTGTGTGGTGGGGATACATATAGATGTGTGTGTCGGGGATACATATAGATGTGTGTGGTGGGGATACCTATATATGTGTGTGGCTGGGATACCTATAGATGTGTGTGGTGGGGATACATATAGATGTGTGTGTCGGGGATACATATAGATGTGTGTGGTGGGGATACCTATATATGTGTGTGGCTGGGATACCTATATATGTGTGTGGTGGGGATACCTATATATGAGTGTGGTGGGGATACCTATATATGTATGTGGCGGGGATACCTATATATGTGTGTGGCGGGGATACCTATATATGTATGTGGCGGGGATACCTATATATGTATGTGGCGGGGATACCTATATATGTATGTAGCGGGGATACCTATATATGTATGTGGTGGGGAGACCTATATATGTATGTGGTGGGGATACCTATATATGTGTGTGGTGGGGATACCTATATATGTGTGTGGTGGGGATACCTATATATGTATGTGGTGGGGATACTTATATATGTATGTGGTGGGGATACCTATAGATGGGTGTGGTGGGGAGACCTATATATGTGTGTGGCGGGGATACCTATATACCTATATATGTATGTGGCGGGGATACATATATATGTGTGTGGTGGTGATACCTATATATGTCTGTGGTGGGGATACCTATAGATGTGTGTGGTGGGGATACCTATATATGTATGTGGTGGTGATACATATATATGTGTGTGGTGGGGATACCTATAGATGTGTGTGGCGGGAATACCTATATATGTATGTGGCGGGGATACCTATATATGTATGTGGTGGTGATACCTATATATGTGTGTGGTGGGGATACCTATATATGTGTGTGGTGGGGATACCTATATATGTGTGTGGTGGGGATACCTATATATGTATGTGGTGGGGATACCTATAGATGTGTGTGGTGGGGATACCCATATATGTATGCGGCGGGGATACCTATATATGTGTGTGGCGGGGATACCTATATATGTATGTGGTGGTGATACCTATATATGTGTGTGGTTGGGATACCTATAGATGTGTGTGGTGGGGATACATATAGATGTATGTGGTGGGGAGACCTATATATGTATGTGGTGGGGATACCTATATATGTGTGTGGCGGGGATATATATATGTGTGTGGTGGGGATACCTATATATGTATTTGGTGGGGATACCTATATATGTATGTGGTGGGGATACCTATATATGTATGTGGTGGGGATACCTATAGATGTGTGTGGTGGGGATACCTATATATGTATGTGGTGGGGATACCTATATATGTATGTGGTGGGGATACCTATATAGGTATGTGGTGGGGATACCTATATAGGTATGTGGTGGGGATACCTATATATGTGTGTGGTGGGGATACCTATATATGTATGTGGTGGGGATACCTATATATTTATGTGGGGGGATACATATAGATGTGTGTGTTGGGGATACCTATAGATGTGTGTGGTGGGGATACATATAGATGTGTGTGGTGGGGATACCTATATATATGTGTGGCTGGGATACCTATATATGTTTTTGGTGTGGATACCTATATATGAGTGTGGTGGGGAGACCTATATATGTATGTGGTGGGGATACCTATATATGTGTGTGGTGGGGATACATATAGATGTGTGTGGTGGGGATACATATAGATGTGTGTGGTGGGGATACCTATATATATGTGTGGCTGGGATACCTATATATGTGTGTGGTGTGGATACCTATATATGAGTGTGGTGGGGAGACCTATATATGTATGTGGTGGGGATACCTATATATGTGTGTGGTGAGGATACATATAGATGTGTGTGGTGGGGATACATATAGATGTGTGTGGTGGGGATACCTATATATATGTGTGGCTGGGATACCTAGATATGTGTGTGGTGTGGATACCTATATATGTATGTGGTGGGGATACTTATAGATGTATGTGGTGGGGATACCTATAGATGTGTGTGGTGGGGAGACCTATATATGTGTGTGGCGGGGATACCTATATATGTATGTGGCGGGGATACCTATATATGTGTTTGGTGGTGATACCTATATATGTCTGTGGTGGGGATACCTATATATGTATGTGGTGGGGATACCTATATATGTATGTGGTGGTGATACCTATATATGTGTGTGGTGGGGATACATATAGATTTGTGTGGCGGGAATACCTATATATGTATGTGGCGGGGATTCCTATATATGTATGTGGTGGTGATACCTATATATGTGTGTGGTGGGGATACCTATAGATGTGTGTGGCGGGGATACCTATATATGTATGTGGTGGGGATACCTATAGATGTTTGTGGTGGAGATACCTATATATGTGTGTGGTGGTGATACCTATATATGTATGTGGTGGGTATACCTATATATGTATGTGGCGGGGATACCTATATATGTGTGTGGTGGGGATACCTATATATGTATGTGGTGGGGATACCTATATATGTATGTGGTGGGGATACCTATATATGTGTGTGGTGGGATACATATAGATGTGTGTGGTGGGGATACCTATATATGTATGTGGTGGGGATACCTATAGATGTGTGTGGTGGGAATACCTATAGATGTGTGTGGTGGGAAGACCTATATATGTGTGTGGCGGGGATACCTATATATGTATGTGGCGGTGATACCTATATATGTGTGTGGTGGGGATACCTATATATGTGTGTGGTGGGGATACCTATATATGTGTGTGGTGGGGATACCTATAGATGTGTGTGGTGTGGAGACCAATATATGTGTGTGGCGGAGATACCTATATATGAATGTGGCGGTGATACCTATATTTGTGTGTGGTGGGGATACCTATATATGTAATTGTGGGATACCTATATGTGTGTGTGGTGGTGATACCTATATATGTATGTGGTGGGAATACCTATATATGGGTGTGGTGGGGGGTACCTATAGATGTATGTGGTGGGGATACCTATAGATGTGTGTGGAGAGGATACCTATAGATGTGTGGGTGGGGATACCTATATATGTGTGTGGCGGGGATACATATATATGTGTGTGATGGGGATACCTATATATGTGTGTGGTGGGGATACCTATATATGTATGTGGTGGGGATACCTATATATGTGTGTGGCGGGGATACCTATATATGTATGTGGCGGGGATACCTATATATGTATGTGGTGGTGATACCTATATATGTGTGTGGTGGGGCTACCTATATATGAATGTGGTGGTGGGGATACCTATATATGTGTGTGGTGGGGATACATATAGATGTGTGTGGTGGGGAGACCTATATATGTGTTTGGCGGGAATACCTATATATGTATATGGCGGGAATTCCTATATATGTATGTGGCGGGGATACCTATATATGTATGTGGCGGGGATACCTATATATGTGTGTGGCGGGAATACTTATACATGTATGTGGTGGGGATACCTATATTTGTATGTTGTGGGGATACCTATATATGTATGTGGTGGGGATACCTATATATTTATGTGGTGGGGATACCTATAGATGTTTGTGGTGGGGATACCTATATATGTATGTAGTGGGGATACCTATATATTTATGTGGTGGGGATACCTATATATGTATGTGTTGGTGATACCTATATATGTATGTGTTGGTGATACCTATAGATGTGTGTGGTGGGGATACCTATATGTGTGTCGTGGGATTCCTATATGTACGTGGGGGGATACCTATATATGTATGTGGTGGGGATACCTATAGATGTGTGTGGTGGGGATACCCATATATGTATGTGGCGGGGATACCTATATATGTGTGTGGCGGGGATACCTATATATGTATGTGGTGGTGATACCTATATGTGTGTGGTGGGGATACCTATAGATGTGTGTGGTGGGGATACATATAGATGTATGTGGTGGGGAGACCTATAGATGTATGTGGTGGGGAGACCTATATATGTATGTGGTGGGGATACCTATATATGTGTGTGGCGGGGATACCTATATATATGTGTGTGGTGGGGATACCTATATATGTATTTGGTGGGGATACCTATATATGTATGTGGTGGGGATACCTATATATGTATGTGGTGGGGATACCTATAGATGTGTGTGGTGGGGATACCTATAGATGTATGTTGTGGGGATACCTATATATGTGTGTGGCGGGAATACCTATATATGTATGTGGCGGGGATACCTATATATGTATGTGGTGGTGATACCTATATATGTGTGTGGTGGGGATACCTATATATGTGTGTGGTGGGAATACCTATATATGTATGTGGCGGGGATACCTATATATGTATGTGGTGGTGATACCTATATATGTGTGTGGTGGGGATACCTATATATGTGTGTGGTGGGGATACCTATATATGTGTGTGGTGGGGATACCTATATATGTATGTGGTGGGGATACCTATAGATGTGTGTGGTGGGGATACCCATATATGTATGCGGCGGGGATACCTATATATGTGTGTGGCGGGGATACCTATATATGTATGTGGTGGTGATACCTATATATGTGTGTGGTTGGGATACCTATAGATGTGTGTGGTGGGGATACATATAGATGTATGTGGTGGGGAGACCTATATATGTATGTGGTGGGGATACCTATATATGTGTGTGGCGGGGATATATATATGTGTGTGGTGGGGATACCTATATATGTATTTGGTGGGGATACCTATATATGTATGTGGTGGGGATACCTATATATGTATGTGGTGGGGATACCTATAGATGTGTGTGGTGGGGATACCTATATATGTATGTGGTGGGGATACCTATATATGTATGTGGTGGGGATACCTATATAGGTATGTGGTGGGGATACCTATATAGGTATGTGGTGGGGATACCTATATATGTGTGTGGTGGGGATACCTATATAGGTATGTGGTGGGGATACCTATATATGTGTGTGGTGGGGATACCTATATATGTATGTGGTGGGGATACCTATATATTTATGTGGGGGGGATACATATAGATGTGTGTGTTGGGGATACCTATAGATGTGTGTGGTGGGGATACATATAGATGTGTGTGGTGGGGATACCTATATATATGTGTGGCTGGGATACCTATATATGTTTTTGGTGTGGATACCTATATATGAGTGTGGTGGGGAGACCTATATATGTATGTGGTGGGGATACCTATATATGTGTGTGGTGAGGATACCTATATATGTATGTGGTGGGGATACTTATAGATGTATGTGGTGGGGATACCTATAGATGTGTGTGGTGGGGAGACCTATATATGTGTGTGGCGGGGATACCTATATATGTATGTGGCGGGGATACCTATATATGTGTGTGGTGGTGATACCTATATATGTCTGTGGTGGGGATACCTATATATGTATGTGGTGGGGATACTTATATATGTATGTGGTGGGGATACCTATAGATGGGTGTGGTGGGGAGACCTATATATGTGTGTGGCGGGGATACCTATATACCTATATATGTATGTGGCGGGGATACATATATATGTGTGTGGTGGTGATACCTATATATGTCTGTGGTGGGGATACCTATATATGTATGTGGTGGGGATACCTATATATGTATGTGGTGGTGATACATATATATGTGTGTGGTGGGGATACCTATAGATGTGTGTGGCGGGAATACCTATATATGTATGTGGCGGGGATACCTATATATGTATGTGGTGGTGATACCTATATATGTGTGTGGTGGGGATACCTATATATGTGTGTGGTGGGGATACATATATATGTGTGTGGTGGGAATACCCATATATGTATGTGGTGGGGATACCTATAGATGTGTGTGGTGGGGATACCCATATATGTACGCGGCGGGGATACCTATATATGTGTGTGGCGGGGATACCTATATATGTATGTGGTGGTGATACCTATATATTTGTGTGGTTGGGATACCTATAGATGTGTGTGGTGGGGATACATATAGATGTATGTGGTGGGGAGACCTATATATGTATGTGGTGGGGATACCTATATATGTGTGTGGCGGGGATATATATATGTATGTGGTGGTGATACCTATATATGTATTTGGTGGGGATACCTATATATGTATGTGGTGGGGATACCTATATATGTATGTGGTGGGGATACCTATAGATGTGTGTGGTGGGGATACCTATATATGTATGTGGTGGGGATACCTATATATGTATGTGGTGGGGATACCTATATAGGTATGTGGTGGGGATACCTATATATGTGTGTGGTGGGGATACCTATATATGTATGTGGTGGGGATACCTATATATTTATGTGGGGGGATACCTATAGATGTGTGTGTTGGGGATACCTATAGATGTGTGTGGTGGGGATACATATAGATGTGTGTGGTGGGGATACATATAGATGTGTGTGGTGGGGATACCTATATATATGTGTGGCTGGGATACCTATATATGTGTGTGGTGTGGATACCTATATATGAGTGTGGTGGGGAGACCTATATATGTATGTGGTGGGGATACCTATATATGTGTGTGGTGAGGATACCTATATATGTATGTGGTGGGGATACTTATAGATGTATGTGGTGGGGATACCTATAGATGTGTGTGGTGGGGAGACCTATATATGTGTGTGGCGGGGATACCTATATATGTATGTGGCGGGGATACCTATATATGTGTTTGGTGGTGATACCTATATATGTCTGTGGTGGGGATACCTATATATGTATGTGGTGGGGATACCTATATATGTATGTGGTGGTGATACCTATATATGTGTGTGGTGGGGATACATATAGATTTGTGTGGCGGGAATACCTATATATGTATGTGGCGGGGATTCCTATATATGTATGTGGTGGTGATACCTATATATGTGTGTGGTGGGGATACCTATAGATGTGTGTGGCGGGGATACCTATATATGTATGTGGTGGGGATACCTATAGATGTTTGTGGTGGAGATACCTATATATGTGTGTGGTGGTGATACCTATATATGTATGTGGTGGGTATACCTATATATGTATGTGGCGGGGATACCTATATATGTGTGTGGTGGGGATACCTATATATGTATGTGGTGGGGATACCTATATATGTATGTGGTGGGGATACCTATATATGTGTGTGGTGGGATACATATAGATGTGTGTGGTGGGGATACCTATATATGTATGTGGTGGGGATACCTATAGATGTGTGTGGTGGGAATACCTATAGATGTGTGTGGTGGGAAGACCTATATATGTGTGTGGCGGGGATACCTATATATGTATGTGGCGGTGATACCTATATATGTGTGTGGTGGGGATACCTATATATGTGTGTGGTGGGGATACCTATATATGTGTGTGGTGGGGATACCTATAGATGTGTGTGGTGTGGAGACCTATATATGTGTGTGGCGGAGATACCTATATATGAATGTGGCGGTGATACCTATATTTGTGTGTGGTGGGGATACCTATATATGTAATTGTGGGATACCTATATGTGTGTGTGGTGGTGATACCTATATATGTATGTGGTGGGAATACCTATATATGGGTGTGGTGGGGGTACCTATAGATGTATGTGGTGGGGATACCTATAGATGTGTGTGGAGAGGATACCTATAGATGTGTGGGTGGGGATACCTATATATGTGTGTGGCGGGGATACATATATATGTGTGTGATGGGGATACCTATATATGTGTGTGGTGGGGATACCTATATATGTATGTGGTGGGGATACCTATATATGTGTGTGGCGGGGATACCTATATATGTATGTGGCGGGGATACCTATATATGTATGTGGTGGTGATACCTATATATGTGTGTGGTGGGGCTACCTATATATGAATGTGGTGGTGGGGATACCTATATATGTGTGTGGTGGGGATACATATAGATGTGTGTGGTGGGGAGACCTATATATGTGTTTGGCGGGAATACCTATATATGTATATGGCGGGAATTCCTATATATGTATGTGGCGGGGATACCTATATATGTATGTGGCGGGGATACCTATATATGTGTGTGGCGGGAATACTTATACATGTATGTGGTGGGGATACCTATATTTGTATGTGGTGGGGATACCTATATATGTATGTGGTGGGGATACCTATATATTTATGTGGTGGGGATACCTATAGATGTTTGTGGTGGGGATACCTATATATGTATGTAGTGGGGATACCTATATATTTATGTGGTGGGGATACCTATATATGTATGTGTTGGTGATACCTATATATGTATGTGTTGGTGATACCTATAGATGTGTGTGGTGGGGATACCTATATGTGTGTCGTGGGATTCCTATATGTACGTGGGGGGATACCTATATATGTATGTGGTGGGGATACCTATAGATGTGTGTGGTGGGGATACCCATATATGTATGTGGCGGGGATACCTATATATGTGTGTGGCGGGGATACCTATATATGTATGTGGTGGTGATACCTATATGTGTGTGGTGGGGATACCTATAGATGTGTGTGGTGGGGATACATATAGATGTATGTGGTGGGGAGACCTATAGATGTATGTGGTGGGGAGACCTATATATGTATGTGGTGGGGATACCTATATATGTGTGTGGCGGGGATACCTATATATATGTGTGTGGTGGGGATACCTATATATGTATTTGGTGGGGATACCTATATATGTATGTGGTGGGGATACCTATATATGTATGTGGTGGGGATACCTATAGATGTGTGTGGTGGGGATACCTATAGATGTATGTTTGTGGGGATACCTATATATGTATGTGGTGGGGATACCTATATATGTATGTGGAGGGGATACCTATAGATGTGTGTGTTAGGGGATACCTATAGATGTGTGTGTGGGGGATACATATAGATGTGTGTGTCGGGGATACATATAGATGTGTGTGGCTGGGGATACCTATATATGTGTGTTGGCTGGGATACCTATAGATGTGTGTGGTGGGGATACATATAGATGTGTGTGTCGGGGGATACATATAGATGTGTGTGGTGGGATACCTATATAGGTGTGTGGCTGGGGATACCTATATATGTGTGTGGTGGGGATACCTATATATGCGTGTGGTGGGAGATACCTATATATGTATGTGGCGGGGATACCTATATATGTGTGTGGCGGGGATACCTTATAATGGCGGGGATACCTATATATGTATGTGGCGGGGATACCTATATATGTATGTAGCAGGGATACCTATATATGTATGTGGTGGGGAGACCTATATATGTATGTGGTGGGGATACCTATATATGTGTGTGGTGGGGATACCTATATATGTGTGTGGTGGGGATACCTATATATGTATGTGGTGGGGATACTTATATATGTATGTGGTGGGGATACCTATAGATGGGTGTGGTGGGGAGACCTATATATGTGTGTGGCGGGGATACCTATATACCTATATATGTATGTGGCGGGGATACATATATATGTGTGTGGTGGTGATACCTATATATGTCTGTGGTGGGGATACCTATAGATGTGTGTGGTGGGGATACCTATATATGTATGTGGTGGTGATACATATATATGTGTGTGGTGGGGATACCTATAGATGTGTGTGGCGGGAATACCTATATATGTATGTGGCGGGGATACCTATATATGTATGTGGTGGTGATACCTATATATGTGTGTGGTGGGGATACCTATATATGTGTGTGGTGGGGATACCTATATATGTGTGTGGTGGGGATACCTATATATGTATGTGGTGGGGATACCTATAGATGTGTGTGGTGGGGATACCCATATATGTATGCGGCGGGGATACCTATATATGTGTGTGGCGGGGATACCTATATATGTATGTGGTGGTGATACCTATATATGTGTGTGGTTGGGATACCTATAGATGTGTGTGGTGGGGATACATATAGATGTATGTGGTGGGAAGACCTATATATGTATGTGGTGGGGATACCTATATATGTGTGTGGCGGGGATATATATATGTGTGTGTGTGGATACCTATATATGTATTTGGTGGGGATACCTATATATGTATGTGGTGGGGATACCTATATATATATGTGGTGGGGATACCTATATATGTGTGTGGTGAGGATACCTATATATGATTGAGGTGGGGATTCCTATATATGTATGTGGCGGGGATACCTATATATATGTGTGGTGAGGATACCTATAGATGTGTGTGGTGGGGATACCTATATATGTGTATGGTGGGGATACCTATAGATGTGTGTGGTGGGAATACCTATATATGTGTGTGGTGGGGATACATATATATGTATGTGGTGGGGATACCTATATATGTATGTGGTGGTGATACCTATATATGTGTGTGGTGGGGATACCTATATATGTGTGTGGTGGTGATACCTTTAGATGTATGTGGCGGTGATACCTATATATCTATGTGGTGGGGATACCTATATATGTATGTGGCGGGGATACCTATATATGTGTGTGGTGCGGATAACTATATATGTGTGTGGCGGGGATACCTATATATGTGTGTGGTGGGGAGACATATATATGTGTGTGGCGGGGATACCTATATATGTATGTGGTGGGGATACCTATATATGTATGTGGCGGGGATACCTATATATGTATGTGGCGGGGAGTCCTATATATGTATGTGGTGGGGATACCTATATATGTGTGTGGTGAGGATACCTATATATGTATGTGGTGGGGATACCTATAGATGTGTGTGGTGGGGAGACCTATATATGTGTGTGGCGGGGATACCTATATATGTATGTGGCAGTGATACCTATATATGTGTGTGGTGGGGATACATATAGATGTATGTGGTGGGGAGACCTATATATGTATGTGGTGGGGATACCTATATATGTGTGTGGCGGGGATATATATATGTATGTGGTGGGGATACCTATATATGTATTTGGTGGGGATACCTATATATGTATGTGGTGGGGATACCTATATATGTGTGTGGTTGGGATACCTATAGATGTGTGTGGTGGGGATACATATAGATGTATGTGGTGGGAAGACCTATATATGTATGTGGTGGGGATACCTATATATGTGTGTGGCGGGGATATATATATGTGTGTGTGTGGATACCTATATATGTATTTGGTGGGGATACCTATATATGTATGTGGTGGGGATACCTATATATATATGTGGTGGGGATACCTATATATGTGTGTGGTGAGGATACCTATATATGATTGAGGTGGGGATTCCTATATATGTATGTGGCGGGGATACCTATATATATGTGTGGTGAGGATACCTATAGATGTGTGTGGTGGGGATACCTATATATGTGTATGGTGGGGATACCTATAGATGTGTGTGGTGGGAATACCTATATATGTGTGTGGTGGGGATACATATATATGTATGTGGTGGGGATACCTATATATGTATGTGGTGGTGATACCTATATATGTGTGTGGTGGGGATACCTATATATGTGTGTGGTGGTGATACCTTTAGATGTATGTGGCGGTGATACCTATATATCTATGTGGTGGGGATACCTATATATGTATGTGGCGGGGATACCTATATATGTGTGTGGTGCGGATAACTATATATGTGTGTGGCGGGGATACCTATATATGTGTGTGGTGGGGAGACATATATATGTGTGTGGCGGGGATACCTATATATGTATGTGGTGGGGATACCTATATATGTATGTGGCGGGGATACCTATATATGTATGTGGCGGGGAGTCCTATATATGTATGTGGTGGGGATACCTATATATGTGTGTGGTGAGGATACCTATATATGTATGTGGTGGGGATACCTATAGATGTGTGTGGTGAGGAGACCTATATATGTGTGTGGCGGGGATACCTATATATGTATGTGGCAGTGATACCTATATATGTGTGTGGTGGGGATACCTATATATGTAAGTGGTGGGGATACCTATATATGTATGTGGTGGTGATACCTATATATGTGTGTGGTGGGGCTACCTATATATGAATGTGGTGGTGGGGATACCTATATATGTGTGTGGTGGGGATACATATAGATGTGTGTGGTGGGGAGACCTATATATGTGTTTGGCGGGAATACCTATATATGTATATGGCGGGAATTCCTATATATGTATGTGGCGGGGATACCTATATATGTATGTGGCGGGGATACCTATATATGTGTGTGGCGGGAATACTTATACATGTATGTGGTGGGGATACCTATATTTGTATGTGGTGGGGATACCTATATATGTATGTGGTGGGGATACCTATATATTTATGTGGTGGGGATACCTATAGATGTTTGTGGTGGGGATACCTATATATGTATGTAGTGGGGATACCTATATATTTATGTGGTGGGGATACCTATATATGTATGTGTTGGTGATACCTATATATGTATGTGTTGGTGATACCTATAGATGTGTGTGGTGGGGATACCTATATGTGTGTCGTGGGATTCCTATATGTACGTGGGGGGATACCTATATATGTATGTGGTGGGGATACCTATAGATGTGTGTGGTGGGGATACCCATATATGTATGTGGCGGGGATACCTATATATGTGTGTGGCGGGGATACCTATATATGTATGTGGTGGTGATACCTATATGTGTGTGGTGGGGATACCTATAGATGTGTGTGGTGGGGATACATATAGATGTATGTGGTGGGGAGACCTATATATGTATGTGGTGGGGATACCTATATATGTGTGTGGCGGGGATACCTATATATATGTGTGTGGTGGGGATACCTATATATGTATTTGGTGGGGATACCTATATATGTATGTGGTGGGGATACCTATATATGTATGTGGTGGGGATACCTATAGATGTGTGTGGTGGGGATACCTATAGATGTATGTTGTGGGGATACCTATATATGTATGTGGTGGGGATACCTATATATGTATGTGGGGGGATACATATAGATGTGTGTGTTAGGGGATACCTATAGATGTGTGTGGTGGGGATACATATAGATGTGTGTGTCGGGGATACATATAGATGTGTGTGGTGGGGATACCTATATATGTGTGTGGCTGGGATACCTATAGATGTGTGTGGTGGGGATACATATAGATGTGTGTGTCGGGGATACATATAGATGTGTGTGGTGGGGATACCTATATATGTGTGTGGCTGGGATACCTATATATGTGTGTGGTGGGGATACCTATATATGAGTGTGGTGGGGATACCTATATATGTATGTGGCGGGGATACCTATATATGTGTGTGGCGGGGATACCTATATATGTATGTGGCGGGGATACCTATATATGTATGTGGCGGGGATACCTATATATGTATGTAGCGGGGATACCTATATATGTATGTGGTGGGGAGACCTATATATGTATGTGGTGGGGATACCTATATATGTGTGTGGTGGGGATACCTATATATGTGTGTGGTGGGGATACCTATATATGTATGTGGTGGGGATACTTATATATGTATGTGGTGGGGATACCTATAGATGGGTGTGGTGGGGAGACCTATATATGTGTGTGGCGGGGATACCTATATACCTATATATGTATGTGGCGGGGATACATATATATGTGTGTGGTGGTGATACCTATATATGTCTGTGGTGGGGATACCTATAGATGTGTGTGGTGGGGATACCTATATATGTATGTGGTGGTGATACATATATATGTGTGTGGTGGGGATACCTATAGATGTGTGTGGCGGGAATACCTATATATGTATGTGGCGGGGATACCTATATATGTATGTGGTGGTGATACCTATATATGTGTGTGGTGGGGATACCTATATATGTGTGTGGTGGGGATACCTATATATGTGTGTGGTGGGGATACCTATATATGTATGTGGTGGGGATACCTATAGATGTGTGTGGTGGGGATACCCATATATGTATGCGGCGGGGATACCTATATATGTGTGTGGCGGGGATACCTATATATGTATGTGGTGGTGATACCTATATATGTGTGTGGTTGGGATACCTATAGATGTGTGTGGTGGGGATACATATAGATGTATGTGGTGGGAAGACCTATATATGTATGTGGTGGGGATACCTATATATGTGTGTGGCGGGGATATATATATGTGTGTGTGTGGATACCTATATATGTATTTGGTGGGGATACCTATATATGTATGTGGTGGGGATACCTATATATGTATGTGGTGGGGATACCTATAGATGTGTGTGGTGGGGATACCTATATATGTATGTGGTGGGGATACCTATATATGTATGTGGTGGGGATACCTATATAGGTATGTGGTGGGGATACCTATATAGGTATGTGGTGGGGATACCTATATATGTGTGTGGTGGGGATACCTATATATGTATGTGGTGGGGATACCTATATATTTATGTGGGGGGATACATATAGATGTGTGTGTTGGGGATACCTATAGATGTGTGTGGTGGGGATACATATAGATGTGTGTGGTGGGGATACCTATATATATGTGTGGCTGGGATACCTATATATGTGTGTGGTGTGGATACCTATATATGAGTGTGGTGGGGAGACCTATATATGTATGTGGTGGGGATACCTATATATGTGTGTGGTGAGGATACCTATATATGTATGTGGTGGGGATACTTATAGATGTATGTGGTGGGGATACCTATAGATGTGTGTGGTGGGGAGACCTATATATGTGTGTGGCGGGGATACCTATATATGTATGTGGCGGGGATACCTATATATGTGTGTGGTGGTGATACCTATATATGTGTGTGGTGGGGATACCTATATATGTGTGTGGTGGGGATACATATATATGTGTGTGGTGGGGATACCTATATATGTATGTGGTGGGGATACCTATAGATGTGTGTGGTGGGGATACCCATATATGTATGCGGCGGGGATACCTATATATGTGTGTGGCGGGGATACCTATATATGTATGTGGTGGTGATACCTATATATGTGTGTGGTTGGGATACCTATAGATGTGTGTGGTGGGGATACATATAGATGTATGTGGTGGGGAGACCTATATATGTATGTGGTGGGGATACCTATATATGTGTGTGGCGGGGATATATATATGTATGTGGTGGGGATACCTATATATGTATTTGGTGGGGATACCTATATATGTATGTGGTGGGGATACCTATATATGTATGTGGTGGGGATACCTATAGATGTGTGTGGTGGGGATACCTATATATGTATGTGGTGGGAAGACCTATATATGTATGTGGTGGGGATACCTATATAGGTATGTGGTGGGGATACCTATATATGTGTGTGGTGGGGATACCTATATATGTATGTGGTGGGGATACCTATATATTTATGTGGGGGGATACCTATAGATGTGTGTGTTGGGGATACCTATAGATGTGTGTGGTGGGGATACATATAGATGTGTGTGGTGGGGATACATATAGATGTGTGTGGTGGGGATACCTATATATATGTGTGGCTGGGATACCTATATATATGTGTGGTGTGGATACCTATATATGAGTGTGGTGGGGAGACCTATATATGTATGTGGTGGGGATACCTATATATGTGTGTGGTGAGGATACCTATATATGTATGTGGTGGGGATACTTATAGATGTATGTGGTGGGGATACCTATAGATGTGTGTGGTGGGGAGACCTATATATGTGTGTGGCGGGGATACCTATATATGTATGTGGCGGGGATACCTATATATGTGTTTGGTGGTGATACCTATATATGTCTGTGGTGGGGATACCTATATATGTATGTGGTGGGGATACCTATATATGTATGTGGTGGTGATACCTATATATGTGTGTGGTGGGGATACATATAGATTTGTGTGGCGGGAATACCTATATATGTATGTGGCGGGGATTCCTATATATGTGTGTGGTGGTGATACCTATATATGTGTGTGGTGGGGATACCTATAGATGTGTGTGGTGGGGATACCTATATATGTATGTGGTGGGGATACCTATAGATGTTTGTGGTGGAGATACCTATATATGTGTGTGGTGGTGATACCTATATATGTATGTGGTGGGTATACCTATATATGTATGTGGCGGGGATACCTATATATGTGTGTGGTGGGGATACCTATATATGTATGTGGTGGGGATACCTATATATGTATGTGGTGGGGATACCTATATATGTGTGTGGTGGGATACATATAGATGTGTGTGGTGGGGATACCTATATATGTATGTGGTGGGGATACCTATAGATGTGTGTGGTGGGAATACCTATATATGTGTGTGGTGGGAATACATATATATGTGTGTGGTGGGGATACCTATATATGTATGTGGTGGTGATACCTATATATGTGTGTGGTGGGGAAACCTATATATGTGTGTGGTGGGGATACCTTTAGATGTGTGTGGTGGGGATACCTTTATATGTATGTGGTGGGGATACCTATATATGTATGTGGCGGGGATACCTATATATGTATGTGGTGTGGAAACCTATAGATGTATGTGTTTGGGATACCTATAGATGTGTGTGGTGGGGAGACCTATAGATGTGTGTGGTGGGGAGACCTATATATGTATGTGGCGGTGATACCTATATATGTGTGTGGTGGGGATACCTATATATGTGTGTGGTGGGGATACCTATATATGTGTGTGGTGGTGATACCTATAGATGTATGTGGTGGGGATACCTATAGATGTGTGTGGTGTGGAGACCTATATATGTGTGTGGCGGGGATACCTATATATGTATGTGGCGGTGATACCTATATATGTGTGTGGTGGGGATACCTATATATGTAATTGGGGGATACCTATATGTGTGTGTGGTGGTGATACCTATATATGTATGTGGTGGGAATACCTATATATGGGTGTGTTGGGGATAGCTATAGATGTATGTGGTGGGGATACCTATAGATGTGTGTGGAGAGGATACCTATAGATGTGTGGGTGGGGATACCTATATATGTGTGTGGCGGGGATACATATATATGTGTGTGGTGGGGATACCTATATATGTGTGTGGTGGGGATACCTATATATGTATGTGGTGGGGATACCTATATATGTGTGTGGCGGGGATACCTATATATGTATGTGGCGGGGATACCTATATATGTATGTGGTGGTGATACCTATATATGTGTGTGGTGGGGCTACCTATATATGTATGTGGTGGTGGGGCTACCTATATATGTGTGTGGTGGGGATACCTATAGATGTGTGTGGTGGGGAGACCTATATATGTGTTTGGCGGGAATACCTATATATGTATATGGCGGGAATTCCTATATATGTATGTGGCGGGGATACCTATATATGTATGTGGCGGGGATACCTATATATGTGTGTGGCGGGAATACTTATACATGTATGTGGTGGGGATACTTATATTTGTATGTGGTGGGGATACCTATATATGTATGTGGTGGGGATACCTATATATTTATGTGGTGGGGATACCTATAGATGTTTGTGGTGGGGATACCTATATATGTATGTAGTGGGGATACCTATATATTTATGTGGTGGGGATACCTATATATGTATGTGTTGGGGATACCTATATATGTATCTGTTGGTGATAGCTATAGATGTGTGTGGTGGGGATACCTATATGTGTGTCGTGGGATACCTATATGTACGTGGGGGGATACCTATATATGTATGTGGTGGGGATACCTATAGATGTGTGTGGTGGGGATACCCATATATGTATGTGGCGTGGATACCTATATATGTGTGTGGCGGGGATACCTATATATGTATGTGGTGGTGATACCTATATATGTGTGTGGTGGGGATACCTATAGATGTGTGTGGTGGGGATACCTATAGATGTATGTGGTGGGGAGACCTATGTATGTGGTGGGGATACCTATAGATGTGTGTGGTGGGGATACCAATTGATGTGTGTGGTGGGGATACCTATATATGTGTGTGGTGGGGATACCTATATATGTATGTGTGGGGATACCTATATATGTGTGTGGCGGGGATACATATATATGTGTGTGATGGGGATACCTATATATGTGTGTGGTGGGTATACCTATATATGTATGTGGCGGGGATACCTATATATGTGTGTGGTGGTGATGCCTATATATGTATGTGGTGGGGATACCTATATATGTATGTGGTGGGGATACCTATATATGTGTGTGGTGGGATACATATAGATGTGTGTGGTGGGGATACCTATATATGTATGTGGTGGGGATACCTATAGATGTGTGTGGTGGGAATACCTATATATGTGTGTGGTGGGGATACATATATATGTATGTGGTGGGGATACCTATATATGTATGTGGTGGTGATACCTATATATGTGTGTAGTGGGGATACCTATATATGTGTGTGGTGGGGATACCTTTAGATGTATGTGGTGGGGATACCTATATATGTATGTGGTGGGGATACCTATATATGTATGTGGCGGGGATACCTATAGATGTATGTGGCGGGGATACCTATATATGTGTGTGGTGAGGATAAATATATATGAGTGTGGCGGGGATACCTATATATGTGTGTGGCGGGGAGACATATATATGTGTGTGGCGGGGATACCTATATATGTATGCGGTGGGGATACCTATATATGTATGTGGCGGGGATACCTATATATGTATGTGGTGTGGAAACCTATAGATGTATGTGGTTGGGATACCTATAGATGTGTGTGGTGGGGAGACCTATATATGTGTGTGGCGGGGATACCTATATATGTATGTGGCGGTGATACCTATATATGTGTGTGGTGGGGATACCTATATATGTGTGTGGTGGGGATACCTATATATGTGTGTGGTGGTGATACCTATAGATGTATGTGGTGGGGATACCTATAGATGTGTGTGGTGTGGAGACCTATATATGTGTGTGGCGGAGATACCTATATATGTATGTGGCGGTGATACCTATATATGTGTGTGGTGGGGATACCTATATATGTAATTGTGGGATACCTATATGTGTGTGTGGTGGTGATACCTATATATGTATGTGGTGGGAATACCTATATATGGGTGTGGTGGGGGTACCTATAGATGTATGTGGTGGGGATACCTATAGATGTGTGTGGAGAGGATACCTATAGATGTGTGGGTGGGGATACCTATATATGTGTGTGGCGGGGATACATATATATGTGCGTGGTGGGGATACCTATATATGTGTGTGGTGGGGATACCTATATATGTATGTGGTGGGGATACCTATATATGTGTGTGGCGGGGATACCTATATATGTATGTGGCGGGGATACCTATATATGTATGTGGTGGTGATACCTATATATGTGTGTGGTTGGGCTACCTATATATGTATGTGGTGGTGGGGATACCTATATATGTGTGTGGTGGGGATACCTATAGATGTGTGTGGTGGGGAGACCTATATATGTGTTTGGCGGGAATACCTATATATGTATATGGCGGGAATTCCTATATATGTATGTGGCGGGGATACCTATATATGTATGTGGCGGGGATACCTATATATGTGTGTGGCGGGAATACTTATACATGTATGTGGTGGGGATACTTATATTTGTATGTGGTGGGGATACCTATATATGTATGTGGTGGGGATACCTATATATTTATGTGGTGGGGATACCTATAGATGTTTGTGGTGGGGATACCTATATATGTATGTAGTGGGGATACCTATATATTTATGTGGTGGGGATACCTATATATGTATGTGTTGGGGATACCTATATATGTATCTGTTGGTGATAGCTATAGATGTGTGTGGTGGGGATACCTATATGTGTGTCGTGGGATACCTATATGTACGTGGGGGATACCTATATATGTATGTGGTGGGGATACCTATAGATGTGTGTGGTGGGGATACCCATATATGTATGTGGCGTGGATACCTATATATGTGTGTGGCGGGGATACCTATATATGTATGTGGTGGTGATACCTATATATGTGTGTGGTGGGGATACCTATAGATGTGTGTGGTGGGGATACCTATAGATGTATGTGGTGGGGAGACCTATATATGTATGTGGTGGGGATACCTATATATGTGTGTGGTGGGATACATATAGATGTGTGTGGTGGGGATACCTATATATGTATGTGGTGGGGATACCTATAGATGTGTGTGGTGGGAATACCTATATATGTGTGTGGTGGGGATACATATATATGTATGTGGTGGGGATACCTATATATGTATGTGGTGGTGATACCTATATATGTGTGTAGTGGGGATACCTATATATGTGTGTGGTGGGGATACCTTTAGATGTATGTGGTGGGGATACCTATATATGTATGTGGTGGGGATACCTATATATGTATGTGGCGGGGATACCTATAGATGTATGTGGCGGGGATACCTATATATGTGTGTGGTGAGGATAAATATATATGAGTGTGGCGGGGATACCTATATATGTGTGTGGCGGGGAGACATATATATGTGTGTGGCGGGGATACCTATATATGTATGCGGTGGGGATACCTATATATGTATGTGGCGGGGATACCTATATATGTATGTGGTGTGGAAATCTATAGATGTATGTGGTGTGGAAACCTATAGATGTGTGTGGTTGGGATACCTATAGATGTGTGTGGTGGGAAGACCTATATATGTGTGTGGCGGGGATACCTATATATGTATGTGGCGGTGATACCTATATATGTGTGTGGTGGGGATACCTATATATGTGTGTGGTGGGGATACCTATATATGTGTGTGGTGGGGATACCTATAGATGTGTGCGGTGTGGAGACCTATATATGTGTGTGGCGGAGATACCTATATATGAATGTGGCGGTGATACCTATATTTGTGTGTGGTGGGGATACCTATATATGTAATTGTGGGATACCTATATGTGTGTGTGGTGGTGATACCTATATATGTATGTGGTGGGAATACCTATATATGGGTGTGGTGGGGGTACCTATAGATGTATGTGGTGGGGATACCTATAGATGTGTGTGGAGAGGATACCTATAGATGTGTGGGTGGGGATACCTATATATGTGTGTGGCGGGGATACATATATATGTGTGTGATGGGGATACCTATATATGTGTGTGGTGGGGATACCTATATATGTATGTGGTGGGGATACCTATATATGTGTGTGGCGGGGATACCTATATATGTATGTGGCGGGGATACCTATATATGTATGTGGTGGTGATACCTATATATGTGTGTGGTGGGGCTACCTATATATGAATGTGGTGGTGGGGATACCTATATATGTGTGTGGTGGGGATACATATAGATGTGTGTGGTGGGGAGACCTATATATGTGTTTGGCGGGAATACCTATATATGTATATGGCGGGAATTCCTATATATGTATGTGGCGGGGATACCTGTATATGTATGTGGCGGGGATACCTATATATGTGTGTGGCGGGAATACTTATACATGTATGTGGTGGGGATACCTATATTTGTATGTGGTGGGGATACCTATATATGTATGTGGTGGGGATACCTATATATTTATGTGGTGGGGATACCTATAGATGTTTGTGGTGGGGATACCTATATATGTATGTAGTGGGGATACCTATATATTTATGTGGTGGGGATACCTATATATGTATGTGTTGGTGATACCTATATATGTATGTGTTGGTGATACCTATAGATGTGTGTGGTGGGGATACCTATATGTGTGTCGTGGGATTCCTATATGTACGTGGGGGGATACCTATATATGTATGTGGTGGGGATACCTATAGATGTGTGTGGTGGGGATACCCATATATGTATGTGGCGGGGATACCTATATATGTGTGTGGCGGGGATACCTATATATGTATGTGGTGGTGATACCTATATGTGTGTGGTGGGGATACCTATAGATGTGTGTGGTGGGGATACATATAGATGTATGTGGTGGGGAGACCTATAGATGTATGTGGTGGGGAGACCTATATATGTATGTGGTGGGGATACCTATATATGTGTGTGGCGGGGATACCTATATATATGTGTGTGGTGGGGATACCTATATATGTATTTGGTGGGGATACCTATATATGTATGTGGTGGGGATACCTATATATGTATGTGGTGGGGATACCTATAGATGTGTGTGGTGGGGATACCTATAGATGTATGTTGTGGGGATACCTATATATGTATGTGGTGGGGATACCTATATATGTATGTGGGGGGATACCTATAGATGTGTGTGTTAGGGGATACCTATAGATGTGTGTGGTGGGGATACATATAGATGTGTGTGTCGGGGATACATATAGATGTGTGTGGTGGGGATACCTATATATGTGTGTGGCTGGGATACCTATAGATGTGTGTGGTGGGGATACATATAGATGTGTGTGTCGGGGATACATATAGATGTGTGTGGTGGGGATACCTATATATGTGTGTGGCTGGGATACCTATATATGTGTGTGGTGGGGATACCTATATATGAGTGTGGTGGGGATACCTATATATGTATGTGGCGGGGATACCTATATATGTGTGTGGCGGGGATACCTATATATGTATGTGGCGGGGATACCTATATATGTATGTTGCGGGGATACCTATATATGTATGTAGCGGGGATACCTATATATGTATGTGGTGGGGAGACCTATATATGTATGTGGTGGGGATACCTATATATGTGTGTGGTGGGGATACCTATATATGTGTGTGGTGGGGATACATATATATGTATGTGGTGGGGATACTTATATATGTATGTGGTGGGGATACCTATAGATGGGTGTGGTGGGGAGACCTATATATGTGTGTGGCGGGGATACCTATATACCTATATATGTATGTGGCGGGGATACATATATATGTGTGTGGTGGTGATACCTATATATGTCTGTGGTGGGGATACCTATAGATGTGTGTGGTGGGGATACCTATATATGTATGTGGTGGTGATACATATATATGTGTGTGGTGGGAATACCTATAGATGTGTGTGGCGGGAATACCTATATATGTATGTGGCGGGGATACCTATATATGTATGTGGTGGTGATACCTATATATGTGTGTGGTGGGGATACCTATATATGTGTGTGGTGGGGATACCTATATATGTGTGTGGTGGGGATACCTATATATGTATGTGGTGGGGATACCTATAGATGTGTGTGGTGGGGATACCCATATATGTATGCGGCGGGGATACCTATATATGTGTGTGGCGGGGATACCTATATATGTATGTGGTGGTGATACCTATATATGTGTGTGGTTGGGATACCTATAGATGTGTGTGGTGGGGATACATATAGATGTATGTGGTGGGGAGACCTATATATGTATGTGGTGGGGATACCTATATATGTGTGTGGCGGGGATATATATATGTGTGTGGTGGGGATACCTATATATGTATTTGGTGGGGATACCTATATATGTATGTGGTGGGGATACCTATATATGTATGTGGTGGGGATACCTATAGATGTGTGTGGTGGGGATACCTATATATGTATGTGGTGGGGATACCTATATATGTATGTGGTGGGGATACCTATATAGGTATGTGGTGGGGATACCTATATAGGTATGTGGTGGGGATACCTATATATGTGTGTGGTGGGGATACCTATATATGTATGTGGTGGGGATACCTATATATTTATGTGGGGGGATACATATAGATGTGTGTGTTGGGGATACCTATAGATGTGTGTGGTGGGGATACATATAGATGTGTGTGGTGGGGATACCTATATATATGTGTGGCTGGGATACCTATATATGTGTGTGGTGTGGATACCTATATATGAGTGTGGTGGGGAGACCTATATATGTATGTGGTGGGGATACCTATATATGTGTGTGGTGAGGATACCTATATATGTATGTGGTGGGGATACTTATAGATGTATGTGGTGGGGATACCTATAGATGTGTGTGGTGGGGAGACCTATATATGTGTGTGGCGGGGATACCTATATATGTATGTGGCGGGGATACCTATATATGTGTGTGGTGGTGATACCTATATATGTCTGTGGTGGGGATACCTATATATGTATGTGGTGGGGATACTTATATATGTATGTGGTGGGGATACCTATAGATGGGTGTGGTGGGGAGACCTATATATGTGTGTGGCGGGGATACCTATATACCTATATATGTATGTGGCGGGGATACATATATATGTGTGTGGTGGTGATACCTATATATGTCTGTGGTGGGGATACCTATATATGTATGTGGTGGGGATACCTATATATGTACGTGGTGGTGATACATATATATGTGTGTGGTGGGGATACCTATAGATGTGTGTGGCGGGAATACCTATATATGTATGTGGCGGGGATACCTATATATGTATGTGGTGGTGATACCTATATATGTGTGTGGTGGGGATACCTATATATGTGTGTGGTGGGGATACATATATATGTGTGTGGTGGGGATACCTATATATGTATGTGGTGGGGATACCTATAGATGTGTGTGGTGGGGATACCCATATATGTATGCGGCGGGGATACCTATATATGTGTGTGGCGGGGATACCTATATATGTATGTGGTGGTGATACCTATATATGTGTGTGGTTGGGATACCTATAGATGTGTGTGGTGGGGATACATATAGATGTATGTGGTGGGGAGACCTATATATGTATGTGGTGGGGATACCTATATATGTGTGTGGCGGGGATATATATATGTATGTGGTGGGGATACCTATATATGTATTTGGTGGGGATACCTATATATGTATGTGGTGGGGATACCTATATATGTATGTGGTGGGGATACCTATAGATGTGTGTGGTGGGGATACCTATATATGTATGTGGTGGGGATACCTATATATGTATGTGGTGGGGATACCTATATAGGTATGTGGTGGGGATACCTATATATGTGTGTGGTGGGGATACCTATATATGTATGTGGTGGGGATACCTATATATTTATGTGGGGGGATACCTATAGATGTGTGTGTTGGGGATACCTATAGATGTGTGTGGTGGGGATACATATAGATGTGTGTGGTGGGGATACATATAGATGTGTGTGGTGGGGATACCTATATATATGTGTGGCTGGGATACCTATATATGTGTGTGGTGTGGATACCTATATATGAGTGTGGTGGGGAGACCTATATATGTATGTGGTGGGGATACCTATATATGTGTGTGGTGAGGATACCTATATATGTATGTGGTGGGGATACTTATAGATGTATGTGGTGGGGATACCTATAGATGTGTGTGGTGGGGAGACCTATATATGTGTGTGGCGGGGATACCTATATATGTATGTGGCGGGGATACCTATATATGTGTTTGGTGGTGATACCTATATATGTCTGTGGTGGGGATACCTATATATGTATGTGGTGGGGATACCTATATATGTATGTGGTGGTGATACCTATATATGTGTGTGGTGGGGATACATATAGATTTGTGTGGCGGGAATACCTATATATGTATGTGGCGGGGATTCCTATATATGTATGTGGTGGTGATACCTATATATGTGTGTGGTGGGGATACCTATAGATGTGTGTGGTGGGGATACCTATATATGTATGTGGTGGGGATACCTATATATGTTTGTGGTGGAGATACCTATATATGTGTGTGGTGGTGATACCTATATATGTGTGTGGTGGTGATACCTATATATGTATGTGGTGGGGGTACCTATATATGTGTGTGGTGGGGATACCTATATATGTGTGTGGTGGGGATACCTATAGATGTGTGTGGTGGGGATACCTATATATGTATGTGGTGGGGATACCTATATATGTATGTGGCGGGGATACCTATATAGGGGATACCTATAGATGTGTGTGGTGGGGATACATATAGATGTATGTGGTGGGGATACCTATATATGTATGCGGTGGGGATACCTATATATGTATGTGGTGGGGATACCTATATATGTATGTGGTGGGGATACCTATATATGTGTGTGGAGGGGATACCTATATATATATGTGGTGGGGATACCTATATATGTATGTGGTGGGGATACCTATAGATGTGTGTGGTGGGGATACCTATAGATGTGTTTAGTGGGGATACCTTTAGATGTGTGTGTGGGGATACCTATAGATGTGTGTGGTGGGGATACCTATATATGTGTGTGGTGGGGATACCTATATATGTATGTGGCGGGGATACCTATAAAGGTGTGTGGTGGGGATACCTATATATGTATGTGGCGGGGATACCTATATATGTATGTGGTGGGGATACCTATATATGTATGTGGCGGGGATACATCTATATGTATGTGGTGGGGAGACCTATATATGTATGTTGTGGGAATACATATATATGTGTGTGGTGAGGATACCTATATATGTATGTGGTGGGGATACCTATATATGTGTGTGTGGGGAGACATATATTTGAACAACATATTTTGTACCCAAATTCGTGCTCTCTCAATCAAATTTTCGACCCAAAAATACATAAAGTTCTATAGAGGGGACAGGCCTCGTTTGTTGACCGATCGACTCCAAATTTGGCGAGGAAGTGTGTCCCAAGTAGTAATCTTCATAACCAAATGCACGGGTCGCAGGCTGTTGCCGAGTTCAAGATTTTAAGTGAAATCGAATGTCAGGCTGGCTTTCAGTTAGGCGTTCGACTTAGATAAAAGAAAATATTTCTACCCAAAAATAGATTTCGAGTTTTTTGCGCGAAACATCATGTTTTGACCCAATTCGTGCTCCCCCTCTCGAATCTGGTCAAAATTGTCAAGGAAATTCTAAAATGAAATTCGAATGTCAGGCTGCTCGTGTGAAGTTGATTAGGCGTTCGGCGCTAGACATACGACTTAGAAAATATTTCGACCGAAAAATGTAATTTTAGTGTTTTGCGCTAAAAGTGTTCTTTTTACCCAAATTCGTGCTCTCAATCAAACCTGGTCCAACTTTCATTTTCCAAAATTTTCATTTAACCGCCGACTTTGAAAATTTCGACCCAAAAATATATAATGTCCTATAGAGGGGACAGGCCTCGTTTGTTGACCGATCAATTTCAAATTTGGTGTGGAAGTGTGTCCCCTGTAGTAATCTTCATAACAAAACCCACGGGTCGCAGACTGTTGCCAATTTCAAGATTTTAAGTGAAATCGAATGTCAGGCTGACCGCCTGGGAATCAAGGGTGCTGTAGACAAAACATTTACATTTCAATTTTTCAAACACAGGTGGATGTGGAGCCATATGATGTTCACATTACAGGGACTTCATGCCTACGGCCATATCACGTTGAAACCACTGGTTCTCGTCCGATCACCGAAGTTATAAGCAACGTCCAGCCCGGTTAGTACCTGGATGGGTGACCGCCTGGGAATCTCGGGTGCTGTAGACAAAACTTTTGCATTTCAATTTTTTAAACACATGTGGATGTGGAGCCATATGATGTTTAAATTGCAGGGATTTTATGATAAAGTCGCCTGGGAATCTCGGGTGCTGTAGACAAAACTTTTACATTTGAATTTTTCAAACACTGGTGGGTGTGGAGCCATATATATGATGTTCAAATTACAGGGACTTCATGCCAACGGCCATATCACGTTGAAACCACCGGTTCTCGTCCGATCTCTGAAGTTAAGCAACGTCGAGCCCGGTTTGTACGTGTTAATCTCTGGTGCTGTAGACAAAACTTTTACATTTCAGTTTTTCAAACACTGGTGGATGTGGAGCCATATGATGTTTAAATTACAGGGACTTTATGTTTACGGCCATTTCACGTTGAAATCACCGGTTCTCGACCGATCACGTAAGTTCTCGACCGATCACCTAAGTTAAGCAACGTCCAGCCCGGTTAGTACCTGTGGATGTGGAGCCATATGATGTTTAAATTACAGGGATTTTATGATAAAGTCACCTGGGAATCTCGGGTGCTGTAGACAAAACTTTTACATTTCAATTTTTCAAACACTGGTGGGTGTGGAGCCATATATATGATGTTCAAATTACAGGGACTTCATGCCAACGGCCATATCACGTTGAAACCACCGGTTCTCGTCCGATCTCTGAAGTTAAGCAACGTCGAGCCCGGTTTGTACGTGTTAATCTCTGGTGCTGTAGACAAAACTTTTACATTTCAGTTTTTCAAACACTGGTGGATGTGGAGCCATATGATGTTTAAATTACAGGGACTTTATGTTTACGGCCCGGTTAGTACCTGTGGATGTGGAGCCATATGATGTTTAAATTACAGGGATTTTATGATAAAGTCACCTGGGAATCTCGGGTGCTGTAGACAAAACTTTTATATGTATGTGGTGGGGATACCTATAGATGTGTGTGGTGGGGATACCCATATATGTATGCGGCGGGGATACCTATATATGTGTGTGGCGGGGATACCTATATATGTATGTGGTGGTGATACCTATATATGTGTGTGGTTGGGATACCTATAGATGTGTGTGGTGGGGATACATATAGATGTATGTGGTGGGGAGACCTATATATGTATGTGGTGGGGATACCTATATATGTGTGTGGCGGGGATATATATATGTGTGTGGTGGGGATACCTATATATGTATTTGGTGGGGATACCTATATATGTATGTGGTGGGGATACCTATATATGTATGTGGTGGGGATACCTATAGATGTGTGTGGTGGGGATACCTATATATGTATGTGGTGGGGATACCTATATATGTATGTGGTGGGGATACCTATATAGGTATGTGGTGGGGATACCAATATAGGTATGTGGTGGGGATACCTATATATGTGTGTGGTGGGGATACCTATATATGTATGGGGTGGGGATACCTATATATTTATGTGGGGGGATACATATAGATGTGTGTGTTGGGGATACCTATAGATGTGTGTGGTGGGGATACATATAGATGTGTGTGGTGGGGATACCTATATATATGTGTGGCTGGGATACCTATATATGTGTGTGGTGTGGATACCTATATATGAGTGTGGTGGGGAGACCTATATATGTATGTGGTGGGGATACCTATATATGTGTGTGGTGAGGATACCTATATATGTAAGTGGTGGGGATACTTATAGATGTATGTGGTGGGGATACCTATAGATGTGTGTGGTGGGGAGACCTATATATGTGTGTGGCGGGGATACCTATATATGTATGTGGCGGGGATACCTATATATGTGTGTGGTGGTGATACCTATATATGTCTGTGGTGGGGATACCTATATATGTATGTGGTGGGGATACTTATATATGTATGTGGTGGGGATACCTATAGATGGGTGTGGTGGGGAGACCTATATATGTGTGTGGCGGGGATACCTATATACCTATATATGTATGTGGCGGGGATACATATATATGTGTGTGGTGGTGATACCTATATATGTCTGTGGTGGGGATACCTATATATGTATGTGGTGGGGATACCTATATATGTATGTGGTGGTGATACATATATATGTGTGTGGTGGGGATACCTATAGATGTGTGTGGCGGGAATACCTATATATGTATGTGGCGGGGATACCTATATATGTATGTGGTGGTGATACCTATATATGTGTGTGGTGGGGATACCTATATATGTGTGTGGTGGGGATACATATATATGTGTGTGGTGGGGATACCTATATATGTATGTGGTGGGGATACCTATAGATGTGTGTGGTGGGGATACCCATATATGTATGCGGCGGGGATACCTATATATGTGTGTGGCGGGGATACCTATATATGTATGTGGTGGTGATACCTATATATGTGTGTGGTTGGGATACCTATAGATGTGTGTGGTGGGGATACATATAGATGTATGTGGTGGGGAGACCTATATATGTATGTGGTGGGGATACCTATATATGTGTGTGGCGGGGATATATATATGTATGTGGTGGGGATACCTATATATGTATTTGGTGGGGATACCTATATATGTATGTGGTGGGGATACCTATATATGTATGTGGTGGGGATACCTATAGATGTGTGTGGTGGGGATACCTATATATGTATGTGGTGGGATACCTATATATGTATGTGGTGGGGATACCTATATAGGTATGTGGTGGGGATACCTATATATGTGTGTGGTGGGGATACCTATATATGTATGTGGTGGGGATACCTATATATTTATGTGGGGGGATACCTATAGATGTGTGTGTTGGGGATACCTATAGATGTGTGTGGTGGGGATACATATAGATGTGTGTGGTGGGGATACATATAGATGTGTGTGGTGGGGATACCTATATATATGTGTGGCTGGGATACCTATATATGTGTGTGGTGTGGATACCTATATATGAGTGTGGTGGGGAGACCTATATATGTATGTGGTGGGGATACCTATATATGTGTGTGGTGAGGATACCTATATATGTATGTGGTGGGGATACTTATAGATGTATGTGGTGGGGATACCTATAGATGTGTGTGGTGGGGAGACCTATATATGTGTGTGGCGGGGATACCTATATATGTATGTGGCGGGGATACCTATATATGTGTTTGGTGGTGATACCTATATATGTCTGTGGTGGGGATACCTATATATGTATGTGGTGGGGATACCTATATATGTATGTGGTGGTGATACCTATATATGTGTGTGGTGGGGATACATATAGATTTGTGTGGCGGGAATACCTATATATGTATGTGGCGGGGATTCCTATATATGTATGTGGTGGTGATACCTATATATGTGTGTGGTGGGGATACCTATAGATGTGTGTGGTGGGGATACCTATATATGTATGTGGTGGGGATACCTATAGATGTTTGTGGTGGAGATACCTATATATGTGTGTGGTGGTGATACCTATATATGTATGTGGTGGGGGTACCTATATATGTGTGTGGTGGGGATACCTATATATGTGTGTGGTGGGGATACCTATAGATGTGTGTGGTGGGGATACCTATATATGTATGTGGTGGGGATACCTATATATGTATGTGGCGGGGATACCTATATAGGGGATACCTATAGATGTGTGTGGTGGGGATACATATAGATGTATGTGGTGGGGATACCTATATATGTATGCGGTGGGGATACCTATATATGTATGTGGTGGGGATACCTATATATGTATGTGGTGGGGATACCTATATATGTGTGTGGAGGGGATACCTATATATATATGTGGTGGGGATACCTATATATGTATGTGGTGGGGATACCTATAGATGTGTGTGGTGGGGATACCTATAGATGTGTTTAGTGGGGATACCTTTAGATGTGTGTGTGGGGATACCTATAGATGTGTGTGGTGGGGATACCTATATATGTGTGTGGTGGGGATACCTATATATGTATGTGGCGGGGATACCTATAAAGGTGTGTGGTGGGGATACCTATATATGTATGTGGCGGGGATACCTATATATGTATGTGGCGGGGATACCTATATATGTATGTGGCGGGGATACCTATATATGTATGTGGCGGGGATACATCTATATGTATGTGGTGGGGAGACCTATATATGTATGTTGTGGGAATACATATATATGTGTGTGGTGAGGATACCTATATATGTATGTGGTGGGGATACCTATATATGTGTGTGTGGGGAGACATATATTTGAACAACATATTTTGTACCCAAATTCGTGCTCTCTCAATCAAATTTTCGACCCAAAAATACATAAAGTTCTATAGAGGGGACAGGCCTCGTTTGTTGACCGATCGACTCCAAATTTGGCGAGGAAGTGTGTCCCAAGTAGTAATCTTCATAACCAAATGCACGGGTCGCAGGCTGTTGCCGAGTTCAAGATTTTAAGTGAAATCGAATGTCAGGCTGGCTTTCAGTTAGGCGTTCGACTTAGATAAAAGAAAATATTTCTACCCAAAAATAGATTTCGAGTTTTTTGCGCGAAACATCATGTTTTGACCCAATTCGTGCTCCCCCTCTCGAATCTGGTCAAAATTGTCAAGGAAATTCTAAAATGAAATTCGAATGTCAGGCTGCTCGTGTGAAGTTGATTAGGCGTTCGGCGCTAGACATACGACTTAGAAAATATTTCGACCGAAAAATGTAATTTTAGTGTTTTGCGCTAAAAGTGTTGTTTTTACCCAAATTCGTGCTCTCAATCAAACCTGGTCCAACTTTCATTTTCCAAAATTTTCATTTAACCGCCGACTTTGAAAATTTCGACCCAAAAATATATAATGTCCTATAGAGGGGACAGGCCTCGTTTGTTGACCGATCAATTTCAAATTTGGTGAGGAAGTGTGTCCCCTGTAGTAATCTTCATAACAAAACCCACGGGTCGCAGACTGTTGCCAATTTCAAGATTTTAAGTGAAATCGAATGTCAGGCTGACCGCCTGGGAATCAAGGGTGCTGTAGACAAAACATTTACATTTCAATTTTTCAAACACAGGTGGATGTGGAGCCATATGATGTTCACATTACAGGGACTTCATGCCTACGGCCATATCACGTTGAAACCACTGGTTCTCGTCCGATCACCGAAGTTATAAGCAACGTCCAGCCCGGTTAGTACCTGGATGGGTGACCGCCTGGGAATCTCGGGTGCTGTAGACAAAACTTTTGCATTTCAATTTTTCAAACACATGTGGATGTGGAGCCATATGATGTTTAAATTGCAGGGATTTTATGATAAAGTCGCCAGGGAATCTCGGGTGCTGTAGACAAAACTTTTACATTTGAATTTTTCAAACACTGGTGGGTGTGGAGCCATATATATGATGTTCAAATTACAGGGACTTCATGCCAACGGCCATATCACGTTGAAACCACCGGTTCTCGTCCGATCTCTGAAGTTAAGCAACGTCGAGCCCGGTTTGTACGTGTTAATCTCTGGTGCTGTAGACAAAACTTTTACATTTCAGTTTTTCAAACACTGGTGGATGTGGAGCCATATGATGTTTAAATTACAGGGACTTTATGTTTACGGCCATTTCACGTTGAAATCACCGGTTCTCGACCGATCACGTAAGTTCTCGACCGATCACCTAAGTTAAGCAACGTCCAGCCCGGTTAGTACCTGTGGATGTGGAGCCATATGATGTTTAAATTACAGGGATTTTATGATAAAGTCACCTGGGAATCTCGGGTGCTGTAGACAAAACTTTTACATTTCAATTTTTCAAACACTGGTGGGTGTGGAGCCATATATATGATGTTCAAATTACAGGGACTTCATGCCAACGGCCATATCACGTTGAAACCACCGGTTCTCGTCCGATCTCTGAAGTTAAGCAACGTCGAGCCCGGTTTGTACGTGTTAATCTCTGGTGCTGTAGACAAAACTTTTACATTTCAGTTTTTCAAACACTGGTGGATGTGGAGCCATATGATGTTTAAATTACAGGGACTTTATGTTTACGGCCCGGTTAGTACCTGTGGATGTGGAGCCATATGATGTTTAAATTACAGGGATTTTATGATAAAGTCACCTGGGAATCTCGGGTGCTGTAGACAAAACTTTTACATTTCAATTTTTCAAACACTGGTGGGTGTGGAGCCATATATATGATGTTCAAATTACAGGGACTTCATGCCAACGGCCATATCACGTTGAAACCATCGGTTCTCGTCCGATCTCTGAAGTTAAGCAACGTCGAGCCCGGTTTGTACGTGTTAATCTCTGGTGCTGTAGACAAAACTTTTACATTTCAGTTTTTCAAACACTGGTGGATGTGGAGCCATATGATGTTTAAATTACAGGGACTTTATGTTTACGGCCATTTCACGTTGAAATCACCGGTTCTCGACCGATCACGTAAGTTCTCGACCGATCACCTAAGTTAAGCAACGTCCAGCCCGGTTAGTACCTGGATGGATGACCGCCTGGGAATCAAGGGTGCTGTAGACAAAACTTTTGCATTTCAATTTTTCAAACACATGTGGATGTGGAGCCATATGATGTTTAAATTACAGGGATTTTATGATAAAGTCGCCTGGGAATCTCGGGTGCTGTAGACAAAACTTTTACAATTGAATTTTTCAAACACTGGTGGGTGTGGAGCCATATATATGATGTTCAAATTACAGGGACTTCATGCCTACGGCCATATCACGTTGAAACCACCGGTTCTCGTCCGATATCCGAAGATAAGCAACGTCGAGCCCGGTTTGTACGTGATAAAGTCGCCTGGGAATCCCGGGTGCTGTAGACAAAACTTTTGCATTTCAATTTTTCAAACACTGGTGGATATGGAGCCATATGATGTTTAAATTACAGGGACTTTATGTTTACGGCCATTTCACGTTGAAATCACCGGTTCTCGACCGATCAGCTAAGTTCAGCAACGTCGACCCCCCACCCGAATCTGGTAAAAATTGTCAAGGAAATTCGAAAATGAAATTCGATTGTCAGGCTGCTCGTGTGAAGTTGGTTAGGCGTTCGGCGCTAGACATACGACTTAGAAAATATTTCGATCGAAAAATTGAATTTTAGTTTTTTGCGCTAAAAGTGTTCTTTTTACCCAAATTCGTGCTCTCTCAATCAAATTTTCGACCCAAAAATATATAAAGTTCTATAGAGGGGACAGGCCTCGTTTGTTGACCGATCGACTCCAAATTTGGCGAGGAAGTGTGACCCCAGTAGTAATCTTCATAACCAAATGCACGGGTCGCAGACTGTTGCCGAGTTCAAGATTTTAAGTGAAATCGAATGTCAGGCTGGCTTTCAGTTAGGCGTTCGACTTAGATAAAAGAAAATATTTCAACCCAAAAATGGATTTCGAGTTTTTTGCGCGAAACATCATGTTTTGACCCAATTCGTGCTCCCCCACTCGAATCTGGTCAAAATTGTGAAGGAAATTCGAAAATGAAATTCGAATGTCAGACTGCTCGTGTGAAGTTGGTTAGGCGTTCGGCGCTAGACATACGACTTAGAAAATATTTCGACCGAAAAATGGAATAACGTCGAGCCCGGTTAGTACCTGGATGGGTGACCGCCTGGGAATCAAGGGTGCTGTAGACAAAACTTTTACATTTCAATTTTTCAAACACAGGTGGATGTGGAGCCATATGATGTTCACATTACAGGGACTTCATGCCTACGGCCATATCACGTTGAAACCACTGGTTCTCGTCCGATCACCGAAGTTATAAGCAACGTCGAGCCCGGTTAGTACCTGGATGGGTGACCGCCTGGGAATCTCGGGTGCTGTAGACAAAACTTTTACATTTCAGTTTTTCAAACACTGGTGGATGTGGAGCCATATGATGTTTAAATTACAGGGACTTTATGTTTACGGCCATTTCACGTTGAAATCACCGGTTCTCGACCGATCACCTAAGTTAAGCAACGTCCAGCCCGGTTAGTACCTGGATGGGTGACCGCCTGGGAATCTCGGGTGCTGTAGACAAAACTTTTGCATTTCAATTTTTCAAACACATGTGGATGTGGAGCCATATGATGTTTAAATTACAGGGATTTTATGATAAAGTCACCTGGGAATCTCGGGTGCTGTAGACAAAACTTTTACATTTCAATTTTTCAAACACTGGTGGATGTGGAGCCATATGATGTTTAAATTACAGGGACTTTATGTTTACGGCCATTTCACGTTGAAATCACCGGTTCTCGACCGATCACCTAAGTTAAGCAACGTCCAGCCCGGTTAGTACCTGGATGGGTGACCGCCTGGGAATCTCGGGTGCTGTAGACATAACTTTTGCATTTCAATTTTTCAAACACATGTGGATGTGGAGCCATATGATGTTTAAATTACAGGGATTTTATGATAAAGTCGCCTGTGAATCTCGGGTGCTGTAGACAAAACTTTTACATTGGAATATTTCAAACACTGGTGGATGTGGAGCCATATATATGATGTTCAAATTACAGGGACTTCATGCCTACGGCCATATCACGTTGAAGCCACCGGTTCTCGTCCGATCTCCGAAGTTAAGCAACGTCGAGCCCGGTTTGTACGTGTAAATCTCTGGTGCTGTAGACAAAACTTTTGCATTTCAATTTTTTTCAAACACTGGTGGATATGGAGCCATATGATGTTTAAATTACAGGGACTTTATGTTTACGGCCATTTCACGTTGAAATCACCGGTTCTCGACCGATCAGCTAAGTTCAGCAACGTCGACCCCCCACTCGAATCTGGTCAAAATTGTCAAGGAAATTCGAAAATGAAATTCGATTGTCAGGCTGCTCGTGTGAAGTTGGTTAGGCGTTCGGCGCTAGACATACGACTTAGAAAATATTTCGATCGAAAAATTGAATTTTAGTTTTTTGCGCTAAAAGTGTTCTTTTTACCCAAATTCGTGCTCTCTCAATCAAATTTTCGACCCAAAAATATATAAAGTTCTATAGAGGGGACAGGCCTCGTTTGTTGACCGATCGACTCCAAATTTGGCGAGGAAGTGTGTCCCCAGTAGTAATCTTCATAACCAAATGCACGGGTCGCAGACTGTTGCCGAGTTCAAGATTTTAAGTGAAATCGAATGTCAGGCTGGCTTTCAGTTAGGCGTTCGACTTAGAAAATATTTCAACCCAAAAATAGATTTCGAGTTTTTTGCGCGAAACATCATGTTTTGACCCAATTCGTGCTCCCCCTCTCGAATCTGGTCAAAATTGTCAAGGAAATTCGAAAATGAAATTCGAATGTCAGACTGCTCGTGTGAAGTTGGTTAGGCGTTCGGCGCTAGACATACGACTTAGAAAATATTTCGACCGAAAAATGGAATAACATCGAGCCCGGTTAGTACCTTGATGGGTGACCGCCTGGGAATCAAGGGTGCTGTAGACAAACTTTTACATTTCAATTTTTCAAACACAGGTGGAAGTGGAGCCATATGATGTTCACATTACAGGGACTTCATGCCTACGGCCATATCACGTTGAAACCACTGGTTCTCGTCCGATCACCGAAGTTATAAGCAACGTCGAGCCCGGTTAGTACCTGGGAATCTCGTGTGCTGTAGACAAAACTTTTACATTTCAGTTTTTCAAACACTGGTGGATGTGGAGCCATATGATGTTTAAATTACAGGGACTTTATGTTTGCGGCCATTTCACGTTGAAATCACCGGTTCTCGACCGATCACCTAAGTTAAGCAACGTCCAGCCCTATTCAGGTGAGGAAGGCCCGATACTTCAACACTAGCTCGACTTTAACGTCACAGAAGAATAGTGCATGCAGCCTTGGTGCACATTGTACCTGTATATGTAACAAGGATATGTTTCAATTGTTGACCTTGTGCGGCAGACAGCTTGATATAGATGTGCAGGTGTACATGTTTGATACCCATGTAAATAAACCACGGTTGGCTAAGTCTGCGTTAAACCGTAATCTCGGGTAGCCAGAATTAATTCTGGGGAGACATATGCGATATAGGCACCAGGGTATTATGTAAGGGAATCAAAGAACCAATTAATACCGCATTGATGTGCTGGATCTCAAAATATGCCAACAGCCAGACATAGGAAAATTCCTATGATTGATGCGCATTTGATGGCACGGCTGTGATTTCGGCATAGATGTGCCATGGCAGTCAAGATGTCCCATGATCAAGCTTGTTTGATCGTAGCGACATTTGGTATCAATTACAGTGTTAGGTCACCCTCGTTCAACGCCATATGTGTAGGCGCAATCTAATCGCATAGCGCTCGGCATCGGACAATGCCCTGCTGTGACAAAGGAGTACGCCCGAATCTGTTTGATAAGTGTCTGGACACCCATGAAGTGGATTATCGGCTGTGTCAATATCCTTGATTATTGTGCAAGGAAACTGCGCTCAAAAACGTTCAGTCTTGCAATATACCAATTCTGTTTATCTTAGACGTTGGTGTGAGGTGAGGCCCAAGCCCAGAACCATAATCTCATCATTAGATAGAGGGTGGTAGGAGAAATTCCGTATCAACTCCATAGCCTGATCTAATTTGTGTTCAGGCGAGTTGTACAAACTGGAGCGAGATATTACTTTCTCATGTTGTTGCTTGGCTCTACGATTCTTTTTGTTTCTGATGTAACGCTCGAGCTACTCAGTGTTCTTTGTTTATGCCCCTCAGTCGCTCTAATGCGAGGAGTGGGTACACCACTCAGACAGACAAACGCCCCTGTCGTGGGTATTAGCTCAGCTCAAACCTCGATCGCCGTAGCGAGAGAACAAAGTGGAATAACCACTTGTCATAGTTGGCTGGCGGCATTAGAGTACTGTAATGCGAGGAATGGGTACACCACTCCGACAGACAAACGCCCCTGTCGGGGGAATCACCTCAGCTCAAACCTCGATCGCCGAAGCGAGAGAACAATGTGGAATGAACCACATGTCATAGTTGGCTGGCAAGATTAGAATAGGGTCTGTCGAAAGCCGAGTCTATCTCAAGACTGAAGACAGTCTGCAGTTGAGCCGTGTGTCATATGTGGATAAGTCAACACACATTCAGATCCAATGGGCGATGGGTGCTTAGTAGTGGGAGTGGCTATCAATTTAATTGACACCAGTTGCATGGAGCCGATGCAAATGCTGTACCACTGAGGTCCTATCGGTGATGTATCTCTATATGCAAGAGAGACCGAGTTTTATGTGCATATTAGATAGTAACAGTTATTATTTAATTAAATCATAATTACTATTGGCCTTATGAGCTCCCGCAGTAGTCGATTTGACCACATATATCTAATCAATCGGTGTGTGGATGTAACCCGGGAAGGTAATTAAAACCTAGGGTGGTAAAGTCGGTTGTTCGAAGTCACCAGTGATAAGAAGAAAATACATTAAAATCCATTTAATGTCAACCGAAACAAGCCATGAATGTGGTGTACATGTATAGCAGTTATCGTGTCACAACTGACAAATAACAATGAGTTTCATGAGTTCATTGAGGCCTGTTGCCTTTGTGGTTCCTCCATTTTCCGTTTTGTGACCCGTGGTGTCAGCGGGTATCTCAGTATGGTTCTTCAAAGGATAACATACTGATAAGTATGGAACTAATCCGTAACTAGATACCAAATTCCGTATATGTACAATCATATAGTGCATTTGGATATGCATAGCGTATTATGTGCTCAGTTAGTGGAACCAGTGTATAGTTGATTCTGCTGTGTTATGTACAAACATATATAGTGCATATGGATATGCAAAGCATGCTCTGTGCTCAGTTAGTGGAATCAGTATATAGTTGATTCCGTGCTCAGTTAGTGGAATCAGAGAATAGTTGATTCCGCCCTTATTTTTAAAATCTCTAGCGACATGTCCGACACATACACAGGTGGATAATTGGGGAGTAAACAGACCGATCTTGGGATTAATGAGACTAGATACTTCGCCAGGGAAAGCTACTGAAACCTAACACAGCGTAATGGATAGGGAGCAGAGTTTGAAGAACACACAGGAAAACTGCTCCGCCTGGTTAACCTAGGAACGCCCCAAATGACGTACCATGAAATGCGAACCGACCCGGAATAATACCGTCTCCGTATTTGAAGGCAGACGAATTGAGAACCGAGGCCAGTTCTAACCAACCACCCCAGCGATCACCAAGAATCCTCGGACGCGTAGAAGAGCAGTTTGGAGCAATGGACGAAAATACAAGGTAAACATTATGAGCTGGTATTTCTAACAAACGCCCCACTGATGCGCCGACGGAAGAAGAAGAGCAGACAAACTCAACCGGAACTCAACCGAGTAGAAGACAAGCGACACGCCCAATCTAAGAAGACGGAAGAAGACCCTAAACCGAGCAGACAACAGGAAGATAAACTCAACCAGGAGAAACCCAGATGCCGATGATTGAACATTATTGACTTTGTTGTAAATAAATTAAATCAAACCGTTCTGATAGCCTTAAGAGTTATATGTACCCGTATTGGCACATATCTCTTAACTGGTGCCTTCGAGCCAGATGGCGTTGAAGAACCAATTTATTATCTCTCACACAAACTTAGTGATACTCAAACCCGATGGCCAACTGTGGAGAAAGAGGCATATGCAATTCATTTCGCGTTACAAAGATTGGACCATTACCTTCATAACGCCACCTTCACGATAAAAACAGATCATAAACCATTGAAGTATATCTTGGAATCCCCCACGCAGAACAAGAAAATTCAACAGTGGGCTTTGGGCATAACTGGATATAACTGTAACATTGAGTACATAGCTGGCCCAGATAATCACTGCGCAGACCTGCTCAGTCGAACGCCACCTAATGCTTATACGGAACGAGAGAAGGCAGAAGTAGAGGTAGATATAAACGACAATAACCTTACCGTCGCCGAGACCCAAGCGGAAATCGCCGCCTTAAATTCGTCTCGATTTAAACCCAAAGACTTCGCAAGCTGTGAGGTAACCCCAAAAGAACTGCCGAATAAAATTCAAATTGGTCAGGCCTACCAACCTACTGTTCAACAAGCCAGGCTTCAACATGCTTGAGGAACAAAAGAAAGACCCGGAAATTGCGTCAGTTCTGGATGCCCTCGACAAAGGCGAGGACACCCGGAATGACAAACACTTGATGATTGAGGGGGTACTCTATTACCTCTCGAGTGCTGACGCGGAACCGACCCCACGCCTTTGGGTGCCCGCACATCTTCAAACCAACATAATCACAAATCAAGCGCGATCGAAAATATGCTTTAAACCTAACCTGGCTCCGTAATATTTAACCCAGTGGCCCAAACCGAGTCGAAATAAGTAGTCGTGCCCCTATCGATCACAGGTCGCGCGTCCCCATGAAACACGGCCCGTGCGCGCGGCAATTCAATAACTAAACCTTTAAAATTTACAATCACGTGCCGAGAGATAACGAGCACCACGGCGACGTGCACACCGCCACCCTTAGGGTTACTACGTTTAAGCGAATCCCGCACAAATCAAGCGCGATCGAAAATATGCTCACGACTGACTTAGTGAACGAAAAAGTATTACCCCAATGAATGGTGGTATTTTGCCCTATAAAACTTCAATAGTAATTTTCATTATCTTGACCCACCGATTTTGGTGGAAATTTGTTAAACATCATTTGCCAAGGTTAGCCATTATGTATAATTAGCAGTTAGACCAGCGACATGTGGATATCCCGAATTCCGTGTTCAAAGAGCCCATAGACGAAACAATGGAGACGGATGCACCAACGCCGTCTGAGCTATTCCGGGACAACACTCAGGAACGCCTACATGTATATCCAATTATAGCCGTCAGAGGCTGACCACATCTGTGGCGGATTTGGATTAGTATTAATTATGTATCGTATATTAATGTATTCCGCATTTCCTCCGTAATTATTGTTGCGCGGATATCAGAATCATTTGCATGTATATAGACATTTATGCATTTCATATATTTCAAATATTAATTGTTGCATAACGATGTCCAGGGTATTATCGTTGTATAATCATCAGAATGATTATAGCAAGCGTTGAATAGGGACTATAAATCCCGACATTCAGTCATACGTTTTGATGATTGAAATCAATCACCCCGACTTATCTTGTGTTTAACTGTTCGTCAACCAATCCATCTATATAATTAGTTGTAACTTCCATTTTCGTATTGGACCGATCTGACGACCCTCAAGCGATACCGATAAGTTGGAAAATGAACCATTGTGTATACTGACTGTGTCATTTGTTCTCAAACCTCACACAAATATCCGTTTGAGTATTACAGGCTGACCATGGCGGTGGAACAAGGGTCGACCAGTTGTCAGAACCTACCCCCCATACTCGGACATTGAGGACGAAAATACCTCGACGTCCGATGATGACAATATGACACCCAATTCAGATGCACGACCATCCACCAGCAGGCGGCCGCATGAAAGCTACCTCGACATGATGCCGCGCATGCAGTCACCAACATCCTACAACCAACCATGGGTACAGCCTTACAACGAGCATAGACGATATTGCGCAATGCAGTCACCTCCCCCGCCTTACAGGCCGCCCAGAGAAACTGAAGATGCACTCATCGACATCGACCCCGATTGGTACTACTTCACGGACGAACACCGACAGCCGATCCAGACTCGCCAGCGAACCTACGCTAGAGCACGACAGCAGCCGTACCAACGACACCGACGGCATACGAACAACGGAGGCCTCTCATTCACCGATGCCGCTGTTGCGAACTACTCCGACGAATCATCAACCTGCTACGCAGCGACGGATTGGACTTGCGATTTCAGGATCAACTTTAAAATCCGGAGGGCCCGGAAAGGTCGGCTAAATTAAATTCTGGCGCGGTTCCGGAGGCACCAAAAAATCCCCAAAGGGTAGCATTCATGGAAAATGTGGATTTAAACAGCAGTGGGTCGGAGCAGGATTGCTAGGTACAGAGCCGACCCCATTAACTCCCCTTGACCTAGTGAATGTGAATCCCAGAATAGAAACTAAAAAACAAATCGATAGTGGGTCAGAATACAAAGGCGAAACCCAAGTAACAGATATACAGCCGGCCGTGAGCGCTCGCGATAGCACCGAAAGGTACGGGGAAAGTAATAGATCCCGGGAGATAATTAAAATCGCGCAATTGACAGAGCGACTATCATATACTGTGGGTATTCAGGTGGAAAATGTAGAACTCGACTGCCTGGTGGATACTGGGGCAGAGGTCACGGTAATATCGGATGACATTTTCAAAAGCTTTGCACCTGTACCCAAACTAGTTAAGGAAATAAAAGTACAAACTGCAGGCCGGGACCAAAATACAATCACGGGTAAAGTAGTTGGCCCAATACGCATGAGAGTGGGAAGGCGTTGGTATTTGTGGACAGTGTATGTAGCACCGATAACATGTCCTATGATTTTGGGATTAGATTTTCTGAAGGAATTTGAGGCGTCCTTAAATTTGAAAGAAAATTATATGTATTTGGGAGATGAAATAATTCCCATGAAATTGTACACATCAGGACCCTCTGAAGCAGCAAGGCATGTCACAATTGCCTTGACTAAATCGGTAATTATTCCCGCAAATTCAGCTAAATATGTAGCTATTGAACAAAGAATCAATTTACCGGATTATGTCATAGAACCCAGTTTGGTACCGGTGACATATGCCTATGATGGTGTTCCTAAACATATCAGATGGGGATATCAAGCTTAAAGCTGGCCGAATGGTGGGGACCGCAATAACAAATGGTGATTCAGAAGTTGTTGACATCAGAAAATTAGATATAGAAGAACCAGATGTGACCCCCTATTTATGTAAGGGAGATGAACTCCCTGAGTATTTAGAAGATCTTTTTGATCGTTCTCGGGAATTGTTGTCTCCCGAACAAGCTGTCCAATTGAAAAAATTATTAATTCGGTACCAATTGGCATTTGCGAAAGATGAAAATGATTTGGGGGATTTTACAGCACTGAAACATAATATTCCCACGGGTGATGCCCGTCCTGTTAAAAATAGAATGCGCCGAGTCCCAGCATGTTTTACAGATGTGCCAAGACAACCCCAGGGACATAACTTTCAACCCGGGAAGAAGACAGACAATCTCTAAGTCGCAGGGGTCGCTAGATTACCACAGATATCAGCGCCCCTGTCGGCTACACCTAGATTAGCGGACATCCAGGCAGTACCCATGTCCGACACATACACAGGTGGATAATTGGGGAGTAAACAGACCGATCTTGGGATTAGCGAGACTAGATACTTCGCCAGGGAAAGCTACTGAAACCTAACACAGCGTAATGGATAGGGAGCAGAGTTTGAAGAACACACAGGAAAACTGCTCCGCCTGGTTAACCTAGAAACGCCCCAATTGACGTACCATGAAATGCGAACCGACCCGGAATAATACCGTCTCCGTATTTGAAGGCAGACGAATTGAGAACCGAGGCCAGTTCTAACCAACCACCCCAGCGATCACCAAGAATCCTCGGACGCGTAGAAGAGCAGTTTGGAGCAATGGACGAAAATACAAGGTAAACATTATGAGCTGGTATTTCTAACAAACGCCCCACTGATGCGCCGACAGGAAGACAAACTCAACCGGAACTCAACCGAGTAGAAGACAAGAGACACGCCCAATCTAAGAAGACGGAAGAAGACCCTAAACCGAGCAGACGACAGGAAGATAAACTCAACCAGGAGAAACCCAGATGCCGATGATTGAACATTATTGACTTTGTTGTAAATAAATAATCAAACCGTTCTGATAGCCTTAAGAGTTATATGTACCCGTATTGGCACACAGAGGAGGAAGAAAAACTTCTAACGGGAATGTTAAAAGCAGGAATAATACGCCCCAGTGAATGGACAAGCGCGCCGCTGTTATTGCGAAAACGATGTGGTTCAGTGCGGTGGGCTTTGGACTTCAGGGGTTTAAATTCAGTAACTGTAGGGGATGCATGTTTTCAAACAATAAGTAAACATAAAATAAGGTCCCGGCTAGATGCTAACCAGGCGCACTTCCAAGTATACATAGCCGATGGCTTTGGCCTTTTTGGATGATATTTCTGTACTATCGGTATCTATGGAGTCCCAATTTGAGAACTTGGAGAAAGTGTTTGTTCGGTTCATACATTACAAGCTTAAATTGAAGCCCAAAAATATTTATTATGTCAAGACAAAATGATGTTTTTGGGTAGATTGGTGACTGCAAAAGGATTGGAAATGGGGGATGCCGCAACCGATGCCGTTAAAATTTGGCCAATACCCCAGAATAAGAGGTGGAACGATTTTTGGGTTGGGCTAATTATCATCGAATGTTTATCAAAGATTTTGCGGTGAGTGCAGCCCCGTTGTATAAAGTGACGGGAAAGAAACCATTTAATTGGACCGAAATGGAACAAACAGCATTTGAAACCCTCAAAACCGCGTTGGGTTCGCCGCCACTGCTCACGTTGGCAAATGAAACTGACCCATTTATATTGGATTGTGATGGGAGTACAAAGGGAATAGGAGGGGAGCTCCTTCAGATACAGGATGGGGTCGAGAGGGTAATAGCATATGGGAGTTATGGGCCTTCGCCCGAACAACGTAGGTATTGTGCTATCCGAATTGAACTTTTGGCGGTGGTCAGGTTTACGCGGCAATTCAGATATTGGCTTCTGGGACGACCTTTTATTATTCGGTCGGATCATAATAGTTTGCGATGGCTTCTGAATTTTAAGAAGCCCGAAGGGCAAATAGCCCGCTGGTTGGAAGAATTAAGCCAATACGATTTCACCATTCAGCATAGGGTGGGAGCAAAACATGTAAATGCGGATGCCCTCAGTAGACTCCCAGAATGGGATGAGTGTTTGGCAGTATAGAATTGGAATCCCAGTATCCCAGTTGCCGTGCAAGGGGTGTAGATATTGTCAAAGGATACAAAACAATTGGGGTGAATTCTTTCAAGAAGTGGACGATATTGTTCCATTACGCCATAGAACCAATAAACGGGTGGCGAAAATGGAGTGTCAAGGGAATATTGTGGGGGACATTCAAGCATTATTCTCCGAACCATTGAAGATTCTTCAGATTGAGCAGTCGTGGAGTGATAATGTGCCAGATGACCAATTTATGTTTGGGGGAAAATCCCGAAAAGATATCCTGGAAGCCCAGAGGGTTGATTCAAATCTTACCCTAATTAGAAAATGGTTGGGTGATAAAATCGACCCACCTGAGTCCGAGATCAAAATAGGGAGTGCCGAGGCCAAATATTATTGGGCTAATCGGGAAAGGTACCAACTAGAAAATGATTTATTGTGTAAAACCAAAAAGTACAACAAAGATAAGGTCTTGGTTATACCGTATTCTTTGAGGGCTGATATAATAGCTATATGCCATGATTTGCCCTCAGCAGGACATCAGGGCATAAATCGAACCTGGGAAAAAATTAAATCAAGATTTTATTGGCCAAATTTAGCATCAGATATAGAAAATTTAATTTCGGCATGCCCAGTATGCAACAAGCAGAAAAAGCCCAGCAGAAAAAGTAAACATCCACTGCTTCCATATTATTCTGGGTTCCCTATGGAAAGAATACACATAGATTATTTGGGACCTTTACCCCACAAACCGAGGGGTAATGAATATATTTTAATGGTCACAGATCATTTTACTAAATTTTACTAATATCTGCTGTTTGTCCCCTCACAAACAGCAGATGTTACCGCAACGGCTTTAATTACCCAGGTGTTTTCGAGACTGGGGTGCCCGTTGGAAATATTTTCGGACCGAGGGACAAATTTTGAAAGTGAGCTCTTTCAAGAGGTGTGTAAAACCCTCCGAATTCATAAAAGTCGAACAACCAGTCATCGCGCTTCTTCCAATGGGCAAGTAGAGCGGATGAACCGTACATTATTGGATGCAATAAGATGTAATTGTGATTTATATGTATCGCAGAACAAAGGTAAGGTGAGTGCCTATGGATACAAACTAATATCAATGTGTAAATCCATGAACCTAATTACTCTGAACGGAAGATGTGGTGAAGACAGAAATGTGGGGAAGTTTACTTCCTCAGACCGCACAGTGATAGACTACGCGTTGGGAACTAAGCGTCTCTTCAGTATGGTAGAAAATTTTCGAGTCGATGACCACTGTCCCTTATTCACCGATATACCTGGTGCGCTACATCTGGTTTTGAATTTAAAGACACCAATGGTGTCTCGAGAGAGCGATGCTGATGACATACCCATATCGGTATACAATGATGCCAGAATAAAACGGTGGGACCCACAGAAGGGGACATATTTCTCTAGCAATATTGACCGCAATATGATTAAAGATATTCTTTATGTGTTCGACACTTTAGAAAGGGAGGACGCCAATGTCACCCAGTCAGATGTCGACGAACTTTGTGGACATGTAGTATGTTCATTAAAGTCAGCGCCAATCGCACACTGGGAACCTATCGGCCGAAATCTAAGAGGAGGGATCGCCCAAAAGATCTTGGGCGGCAGAAAGGCCGTCCAGATCACCCACAAGGAGGGTGGCTGATATCAGGCCAGGGGTCGCCCGAGTCAGATATGGCTCGGGCGATCGAAATGCATTTACAGAAAGGGTTGCAAGTAGCCCCTCATGGGAGGGGCTACACCCTGCATTCGATACCAGACCCGCCGGGGATTGGACGGTCATCCTTGGTATGGCGGTCCTCTTCCAGCCGGCCTCCGGACACGACTGGACGAGGAGGGCTCGGGCAGGGGCTTCGCACGTATGCTGAGGTGGCCGCCCAGCCCCGACAGTCGACTTCCCCGGGCACAAATCGGGGGTTGGAGATCGAAACAGGTCCTTATCGGGTCCCCGGGAGAGGGGTCGACCCGGGGCTAAGGGTGGAGGTAGAAGCAAGAGTGTGGGGCCGTTGGGAGGCCGGCACCAGTCTTCGGGCGTTGGGCGGCGGGTGGACTCCCGACACGGCAGCTCGCGCTGTGACGTGTGCGGCGAGGTCACTCGCCAGTTCCAACGCCACGTGGCTAAGCATACTTCATCAAAGCCTCAGCAAAAGCGGACGGCTCTCATGGCTTACGTGAAACCCTTAAGGGTTACCTTGGAGGCCTTGGCGGGGGTGGCGGATCGGGAGGGCCCTTTCCCGTTCCCTATCTCAGAGCCTATGAGGCATCAGGTTGGGGAGCTGGAGAGGGCCTTCGAGATCAGCCCAGCTAAGGCCACAAAGTTTGATGCGTATGGGAGGGTGCTGGCCCACCCAGAGAACATTACTCTCCTATTTCATTGGAGAGTACTTCGCTGGGTGGCAGCAAGGTTGTGGCGGGCCGGTTTCGGGGTCAATGGGGATCCGCGGGCAGCAACGCCCCGGGCTCCACCGGCCACGACACCTGCCTTAGCTCTGCGGTCTCCCGCAGTGTCGCGGGTCAGGTGGTGCAAACTCCCAAGCCTCGGCACAGCGGGCCCCCAGCCAGGCCAGGTAGTGAGCAGGGGGGCATGGGGGAGTCCTCTAGGGTGGCGTCGGGACCCGGGTACCGACTGGGAGAGCAATCCCCAGGCCGAGGCCCAGGGACTCTGGGCGATCCGGAGGACAGCAGGAACTGGTGGTACCCCCTGTGGGGGGTAAAGCCGTTCCTGTGCGGAGTTCCCCGCCAGCCAAGGTTGCAAAACCTGGCGGGCCTCGAACTCCCCCTCAGGTCGAGAGGGCGGGTCAGGGTAACAGGCTCGTCACAACTAGGCTGAACCAGCCCCTCTCCCGTCCTGCATTGGAGACACCTCCCCTAATGCAGGTAGACACTAGTGGGTTTATGGGGGGCGTAGATACCGATAGGTCGCCCAATACCCACACCACGATAAAGCCTCGGGGGGGTTGGAGCCATGACACTCCATTCCTCTTGTGGGATGCCAGTCTAGGACTGGAAAGGGCGCTCCACTGGAGTGGTAGGGCTGATCTCTCACCGGAGGAGATGGTGGGGGGATTAACAGCCTCTGCCACTCCACCGGCAGTCCTCCCTTGTGGAGGACTGGTGGAGATCGTTGGCGGTTAGTACCTGGATGGGTGACCGCCTGGGAATCTAGGGTGCTGTAGAGAAAACTTTTAGATTGCAATTTTTCAAACACTGGTGGAGCCATATGGTGTTCAAATTACAGGGACTTTATGTCTACGGCCATATCACGTTGAAGCCACTGGTTCTCGTCAGATGACGTAAATTAAGCAACGTCGAGCCCGGTTAGTACCTGGATGGGTGACCGCATGTGAATCTCGGGTGCTGTAGACAAAATTTTGCATTTCAATTTTTCAGACACTGGTGGATTTGGAGCCATATGATGTTCAAATTACAGGGACTTTATGTTTACGGCCATTTCACGTTGAAATCACCGGTTCTCGACCGATCACCTAAGTTAAGCAACGTCCAGCCCGGTCAGTACATGGTTGGCTGACGTCCTGGGAATCAAGGGTGCTGTAGACAAAACTTTTGCATTTCAATTTTTCAAACACAGATGGATGTGGAGCCATATGTTTAAATTGCAGGGATTTTATGCCTATCGCCATATCACGTTGAAAACATCGGTTCTCGTCCGATCACCGAAGTTAAGCAACCTCGAGCCCGGTTAGTACCTGGATGGGTGACCGCCTGGGGAAACTCGTGTGCTATAGACAAAACGTTTGCATTTCAATTTTTCAAACACAGGTGGATATGTTTAAATTTCAGGGATTTTATGCCTATCGCCATATCACGTTGAAAACACCGGTTCTGGACCTATCACCTAAGTTAAGCAATGTCGAGTCCGGTTAGTACCTGGATGGATGACCGCCTGGGAATCTCGGGTGCTGTAGACAAAACTTTTGCATTTCAATTTTTCAAACACATGTGGATGTGGAGCCATATGATGTTTAAATTACAGGGATTTTATGATAAAGTCGCCTGGGAGTCGCCTAGACAAAACTTTTACATTTCAATTTTTCAAACACTGGTGGATGTGGAGCCATATGATGTTCAAATTACAGGGACTTCATGTTTACGGCCATATCACGTTGAAACCACCGGTTCTCGTCCGATCTCCGAAGTTAAGCAACGTCGAGCCCGGTTTGTACGTGTAAATCTCTGGTGCTGTAGACAAAACTTTTGCATTTCAATTTCTCAAACACTGGTGGATATGGAGCCATATGATGTTTAAATTACAGGGACTTTATGTTTACGGCCATTTCACGTTGAAATCACCGGTTCTCGACCGATCAGCTAAGTTCAGAAACGTCGACCCCCACTCGAATCTGGTCAAAATTGTCAAGGAAATTCGAAAATGAAATTCGATTGTCAGGCTGCTCGTGTGAAGTTGGTTAGGCGTTCGGCGCTAGACATACGACTTAGAAAATATTTCGATCGAAAAATTGAATTTTAGTTTTTTGCGCTAAAAGTGTTCTTTTTACCCAAATTCGTGCTCTCTCAATCAAATTTTCGACCCAAAAATATATAAAGTTCTATAGAGGGGACAGGCCTCGTTTGTTGACGGATCGACTCCAAATTTGGCGAGGAAGTGTGACCCCAGTAGTAATCTTCATAACCAAATGCACGGGTCGCAGACTGTTGCCGAGTTCAAGATTTTAAGTGAAATCGAATGTCATGCTGGCTTTCAGTTAGGCGTTCGACTTAGATAAAAGAAAATATTTCAACCGAAAAATGGATTTCGAGTTTTTTGCGCGAAACATAATATTTTGACCCAATTCGTGCTCCCCCACTCGAATCTGGTCAAAATTGTCAAGGAAATTCGAAAATGAAATTCGAATGTCAGACTGCTCGTGTGAAGTTGGTTAGGCGTTCGGCGCTAGACATACGACTTAGAAAATATTTCGACCGAAAAATGGAATAACGTACCTGGATGGGTGACCGCCTGGGAATCAAGGGTGCTGTAGACAAAACTTTTACATTTCAATTTTTCAAACACAGGTGGATGTGGAGCCATATGATGTTCACATTACAGGGACTTCATGCCTACGGCCATATCACGTTGAAACCACTGGTTCTCGTCCGATCACCGAAGTGTGTATAAATGAAATCCTTTTCTATCTACTGTCTGACACAGCAGAACCCCAATGCTGGTCGGCACCCGACAATAAAATGGCCATATCGCTTTGAGCTCGTATATAGGGCAAATATTCAAACGAGCAGAACATGTATAACCATAAGTGTTATCATGGGTCCATTTATTGTTTCGACAGATATGTTTAATGACCTTCGTCCCATCAGGGATGCAGGTCAATCGGGTCTGTATACACTGTAGGGGAAGTGAGCGCGAGTGCATTCGAACATGCTGCCTCGTGCTATTCAGGTGAGGAAGGCCCGATACTTCAACACTAGCTCGACTTTAACGTCACAGAAGAATAGTGCATGCAGCCTTGGTGCACATTGTGCCTGTATATGTAACAAGGATATGGTTCAATTGTTGACCTTGTGCGGCAGACAGCTTGGTATAGATGTGCAAGTGTACATGTTTGATACCCATGTAAATAAACCACGGTTGGCTAAGTCTGCGTTAAACCGTAATCTCGGGTAGCCAGAATTAATTCTGGGGAGACATATGCGATATAGGTACCAGGGTATTATGTAAGGGAATCAAAGAACCAATTAATACCGCATTGATGTGCTGGATCTCAAAATATGCCAACAGCCATGATTGATGCGCATTTGATGGCACGGCTGTGATTTCGGCATAGATGTGCCTTGGCAGTCAAGATGTCCCATGATCAAGCTTGTTTGATCGTAGCGACATTAAATTTTGGTATCAATTACAGTGTTAGGTCACCCTCGTTCAACGCCATATGTGTAGGCGCAATCTAATCGCATAGCGCTCGGCATCGGACAATGCCCTGCTGTGACAAAGGAGTACGCCCGAATCTGTTTGATAAGTGTCTGGACACCCATAAAGTGGATTATCGGCTGTGTCAATATCCTTGATTATTGTGCAAAGAAACTGCGCTCAAAAAACGTTCAGTCTTTCTGTTTATCTTAGACGTTGGTGTGAGGTGAGGCCCAAGCCCAGAACCATAATCTCATCATTAGATAGAGGGTGGTAGGAGAAATTCCGTATCAACTCCATAGCCTGATCTAATTTGTGTTCAGGCGAGTTGTACAAACTGGAGCGAGATATTACTTTCTCATGTTGTTGCTTGGCTCTACGATTCTTTTTGTTTCTGATGTAACGCTCGAGCTACTCAGTGTTCTTTGTTTATGCCCCTCAGTCGCTCTAATGCGAGGAGTGGGTACACCACTCAGACAGACAAACGCCCCTGTCGTGGGTATTAGCTCAGCTCAAACCTCGATCGCCGTAGCGAGAGAACAAAGTGGAATAACCACTTGTCATAGTTGGCTGGCGGCATTAGAGTACTGTAATGCGAGGAGTGGGTACACCACTGCGACAGACAAACGCCCCTGTCGGGGGAATCACCTCAGCTCAAACCTCGATCGCCGAAGAGAGAGAACAATGTGGAATGAACCACATGTCATAGTTGGCTGGCAAGATTAGAATAGGGTCTGTCGAAAGCCGAGTCTATCTCAAGACTGAAGACAGTCTGCAGTTGAGCCGTGTGTCATATGTGGATAAGTCAACACACATTCAGATCCAATGGGCGATGGGTGCTTAGTAGTGGGAGGGGCTATCAATTTAATTGACACCAGTTGCATGGAGCCGATGCAAATGCTGTACCACTGAGGTCCTATCGGTGATGTATCTCTATATGCAAGAGAGACCGAGTTTTAGGTGCATAGTAACAGTTATTATTTAATTAAATAATAATTACTATTGGTCTTATGAGCTCCCGCAGTAGTCGATTTGACCACATATATCTGATCAATCGGTGTGTGGATGTAACCCGGGTAGGTAATTAAAACCTAGGGTGGTAAAGTCGGTTGTTCGAAGTCACCAGTGATAAGAAGAAAATACATTAAAATCCATTTAATGTCAACCGAAACAAGCCATGAATGTGGTGTACATGTATAGCAGTTATCGTGTCACAACTGACAAATAACAATGAGTTTCATGAGTTCATTGAGGCCTGTTGCTTTTGTGGTTCCTCCATTTTCCGTTTTGTGACCCGTGGTGTCAGCGGGTATCTCAGTATGGTTCTTCAAAGGATAACATACTGATACGTATGGAACTAATCCGTAACTAGATACCAAATTCCGTATATGTACAATCATATAGTGCATTTGGATATGCATAGCGTATTATGTGCTCAGTTAGTGGAACCAGTGTATAGTTGATTCTGCTCTATGTACAAACATATATAGTGCATATGGATATGCAAAGCATGCTCTGTGCTCAGTTAGTGGAATCAGTATATAGTTGATTCCGTGCTCAGTTAGTGGAATCAGAGTATAGTTGATTCCGCCATTATTTCTAAAATCTCTAGCGACATGTCCGACACATACACAGGTGGATAATTGGGGAGTAAACAGACCGATCTTGGGATTAGTGAGACTAGATACTTCGCCAGGGAAAGCTACTGAAACCTAACACAGCGTAATGGATAGGGAGCAGAGTTTGAAGAACACACAGGAAAACTGCTCCGCCTGGTTAACCTAGGAACGCCCCAAATGACGTACCATGAAATGCGAACCGACCCGGAATAATACCGTCTCCGTATTTGAAGGCAGACGAATTGAGAACCGAGGCCAGTTCTAACCAACCACCCCAGCGATCACCAAGAATCCTCGGACGCGTAGAAGAGCAGTTTGGAGCAATGGACGAAAATACAAGGTAAACATTATGAGCTGGTATTTCTAACAAACGCCCCACTGATGCGCCGACGGAAGAAGAAGAGCAGACGACAGGAAGACAAACTCAACCGGAACTCAACCGAGTAGAAGACAAGAGACACGCCCAATCTAAGAAGACGGAAGAAGACCCTAAACCGAGCAGACAACAGGAAGATAAACTCAACCAGGAGAAACCCAGATGCCGATGATTGAACATTATTGACTTTGTTGTAAATAAATTAAATCAAACCGTTCTGATAGCCTTAAGAGTTATATGTACCCGTATTGGCACATATCTCTTAACTGGTGCCTTCGAGCCAGGATCTGAACGCTAATCGCAGACACAACGTGAAGCCAGAAGAGGAACAGTGTGAACAGAAACAGTGTGGGAAAATTCGCAAAACGTGAGTCTAATTGTTTATTATCATAATGGCTTCCCAATCTACATCTGCTGGTGTTCTCGCCCCATTAACAGAGTCTATCAATTCTCAAATTGCTGCAATGGCCATGGCTACGGTGACACAGGTAGTGACGTCATTTGACGGAGACCCCGCGAAATACCACGAGTGGGTCAAGTCAATAGAAAAATGCGCAATCCTCACCGGCCCTAACGAAACAAATATGGGATTCCAGAGTAGTACAGGCCCCGTTTCGGATTTTTTTACAAAGATATTTGGCCACGAATCCTAACGCCACGTGGCAAGAAACAAAAACTTAATTATCTAGTCGATTTGCCGAGATAAATGACAATCAATTCGCCATTTGGATGCTAAGAAATATTAAGCAAAAACACAACGAAAATTTACATGTGCTAGCCGAACGAATTTTGGAGATAGCGACGGTCGCGTACCGAGATCAACCCGGTGGGATCAACGCAGTTGAAGGCCAACTCGTAGGGTTTTATATTGACGCTTTAAGAAGCGACAGTTTGAAAATGAAGTTGATGCACCAAAGACACTAAAATTGGCAGCCGAAATCGCCATGCGGGAAATGGGGATCCGACGTGTAATTCAACCTACGAACGGGCCGCGAAAATTACAACGAAAATGAACCAGAAGCAATGGAAATCGATAGTTTCAGAAACAAACGGGCGAGAGCAACCCGCGATATATGCGCACGCGATAACCACACGACCCGAGAACACCGATCACGCCCGAGACAGGTGCATGTCGAAGCAGTGGTTAAACCACGAACAGTCGAATGTTGGACGTGTCAAGGCGACCATTTCGCTCGTGACTGCTCCTTTAAGACCGAAAACCGAAGGCATATATCTTGCTGGGTTTGGCAAGATGGTAGTGTGTGACCCTCTAAATCCGGAGATTCGAAGCAAAAGCAATGGAACGCCACCTAGGGGAATCCGCCGAGATCAGCCGAATCGATCACGTGACCTATTCCATGATACACCGCGTCACAGCCGGAGATATCCGACATTAAACGAACCACCACGACTAATGACCGCGCCCACATACGCAAAAAACTAAGGAATCCTCTCATTGAGGCCACATATGAGAGGAAGTTTAGTATCAATATTGTGGGAAACCCCAGCTCATGTTTAGTTAGAATAGGTAAAGATAAATATCGCTCGTTAGTGGATAGTGGCGCGGAAGTGTCATTGATTCACAAACGCGTCTATGACGCATTACAGTTCCGACCAAAACTAACTAGGGAACACATCAACCTTAGCTCCGTGAATGGGAAGTCACTGGGCGTACTTGGTAGCGTGGAACTAACCTTCAGAATGGCGAAACTAAAATTAACCCATAAATTTTATGTGGTGAACGATATGACCCGGAATATGACTGGTTAACCTCTCGGGGGTTCAGACTATATTATGACCTGGGATGTCTCAAGGTCAGTGACGTGTACGTCCCCTTGGAATCGGACGCGCACATAGCTTCCCTGCTGAGATTGACCAGCAAGGTTAGTTTAAAGCCCCAAACATCAACTTTATGTATGGGAAAATCAAAACACTTAGCTTCTCTTTACAAGTCGACATTAGTAGAGGTGGACCAAATCGAAAAAGGCAACCTAGCATCAGAACCCGGTCTGGAAATTGGCAGCTCCATTTCTGGGGTGGGCAAGAGGAATAAGGTCCCGGTATTACTCGTCAATAACACCAACAAAACGTTTCGCCTACGGCGGGGCAGTGTGATCGGCAAGATGGTAGTGTGTGACCCCGAAACCAATCTTAAAATCAACTCTTTGTCGCAAAGCTCCCAGTTCCCGACAACCCATAATTACCGCGACAATGGCTATGCCCTTAGGCGCGCCGACCGTAACAGGGTAGACGACTCTAGGTCAGCGCGCGCTACCGTCGAGAAAAGATTAAATTTAGCCGAAGTTTCATGACCAGAGCAATACCGAGAGACACTGATAAAATTGTTGAAGTCCAACCCGGACATTTTTGCCGACAAGGACACTGAGCTGCCGCAGACGAGCACAGTCAAGATGCATATTGACACGGGAAACCACCCTCCGATAAAACTTCGCCCGTATCGCACCCCTTTGAATAAACGACCGTTGGTTGACATTGCCATAAATGATATGCTTGAAGCAGACATTATCAGACCGAGTTCGAGCCCGTATTCAGCGCCTATTGTCCTCGTAGACAAGCGCGACGGCACAAAACGATTTTGCGTCGACTTCAGACAATTAAATTCCATAACCAAACCTATGTCATACCCACTTCCGGTTATCGACGATATTTTGGCACTTCTTGGAAAGTCTAAATTTTTCACCGCTATCGATCTTAAAAGTGGCCTCGCAGAGGAGGACAAGCAAAAGACGGCATTCGCTTGCCACCGAGGTCTCTTTGAATTCAACTCCATGCCTTTTGGGCTCCGGAACGCTGGCGAGGTTTTCTCCCAGCTTATGGCCCAGGTGTTATGTGGGATGGGTGATTACGCCATTGCCTACTTAGACGACGTCCTCATCTACAGCGAGTCACTAGAATTATACTTGGAACATATCCAGAAAGTCTTTGACAAGTTGCGCCAACATACACTAAAATTAAAATTAAAAAAGTGCCAATTCCTAAAGCAAGAAACACAGTATTTGGGTTTTATAATTGATACCGACGGCGTCCGACCTGACCCCGACAAGGTCAAGGCCATCCGGTCGCTTGTACCCCCAACATCAGTCAAAGAAGTAAGTTCCTTCATTGGCATGAGCAACTACTACCGCAGATTTGTCCCCTCATTTTCGCAAATCGCTGAACCTTTGGTGCATCTTACACAAAAATATGCCAAATTCAAATGGGACCAAGCTTGCCAAATTTCGTTTGACAAACTAAAGGAAAATCTGACGGCAGTGCCTCTCCTGGCCTACCCAAATACGGCCACGCCCTATTCATTGTATACTGATGCAAGCGACCTTTGCATCGGTGCCTGTCTGACCCAGTTGGGCTCAGATGGCGTTGAAGAACCAATTTATTATCTCTCACACAAACTTAGTGATACTCAAACCCGATGGCCAACTGTGGAGAAAGAGGCATATGCAATTCATTTCGCGTTACAAAGATTGGACCATTACCTTCATAACGCCACCTTCACGATAAAAACAGATCATAAACCATTGAAGTATATCTTGGAATCCCCCATGCAGAACAAGAAAATTCAACAGTGGGCTTTGGGCATAACTGGATATAACTGTAACATTGAGTACATAGCTGGCCCAGATAATCACTGCGCAGACCTGCTCAGTCGAACGCCACCTAATGCTTATACGGAACGAGAGAAGGCAGAAGTAGAGGTAGATATAAACGACAATAACCTTACCGTCGCCGAGACCCAAGCGCAAATCGCCGCCTTAAATTCGTCTCGATTTAAACCCAAAGACTTCGCAAGCTGCGAGGTAACCCCAAAAGAACTGCCGAATAAAACTCAAATTGGTCAGGCCTACCAACCTACTGTTCAACAAGCCAGGCTTCAACATGCTTGAGGAACAAAAGAAAGACCCGGAAATTGCGTCAGTTCTGGATGCCCTCGACAAAGGCGAGGACACCCGGAATGACAAACACTTGATGATTGAGGGGGTACTCTATTACCTCTCGAGTGCTGACGCGGAACCGACCCCACGCCTTTGGGTGCCCGCACATCTTCAAACCAACATAATACAACAATACCATGATGATAATGGCCACGTGGGAGTAGACAAAACGCATGATGCGATTAGGTCGAAATATTTTTGGCCCAGACTGTACAAGGAACTAAACTGCTAAGTTGGCAAGTGCGTGACCTGCCAAGTCAGGTCTCTGCAAAAACAATCCCCTAAAATGCAAATAACGGACACGCCTCCTAAAACCCAGGACTCCGATGACGAAGATGTCCCTTTAAGCGAGCTTAAGATGCGCTTACAGCGTAGAAAAGCGCGACTCGCACGCTCAGAGCCGCTACAAAACCCTGACTCGTCCACGGACGAGAGATCAGAGCCGAGTGCCAAGGCACGACGCGCTCCCGCGCCTCGTCGACACGGGCGCAAAATAACAAAGATGCTTACAAGTGATGACAGCTCAGAGGATGAGTTAATGGAAGTGGCCGCCATTGAATCAACCCCTCGTGAATGTAGGCCCGTACCGGCCCCACGCGAGTGTAAGCAGCTCATGAATGGAGCGAGCAGCAACTTAATAGGCAAACCGTCGTTTCAAGCCCTGCTATCAGCGATAATAATAGAGTGCTCGAAACTGTGACCTGGGGTCCATTACAGAAGAAATGCGACCCTAGCCTTAACTGGCTTATTGGCAAACCTAACCTGGCTCCGTAATATTTAACCCAGTGGCCCAAACCGAGTCGAAATAAGTAGTCGTGCCCCTATCGATCACAGGTCGCGCGTCCCCATGAAACACGGCCCGTGCGCGCGGCAATTCAATAACTAAACCTTTAAACTTTACAATCACGCGCCGAGAGATAACGAGCACCACGGCGACGTGCGCACCGCCACCCTTAGGGTTACTACGTTTAAGCGAATCCCGCACAAATCAAGCGCGATCGAAAATATGATCACGACTGACTTAGTGAACGAAAAAGTATTACCCCAATGAATGGTGGTATTTTGCCCTATAAAACTTCAATAGTAATTTTCATTATCTTGACCCACCGATTTTGGTGGAAATTTGTTAAACATCATTTGCCAAGGTTAGCCATTATGTATAATTAGCAGTTAGACCAGCGACCTGGGGATATCCCGAATTCCGTGTTCAAAGAGCCCATAGACGAAACAATGGAGACGGATGCACCAACGCCGTCTGAGCTATTCCGGGACAACACTCAGGAACGCCTACATGTATATCCAATTATAGCCGTCAGAGGCTGACCACATCTGTGGCGGATTTGGATTAGTATTAATTATGTATCGTATATTAATGTATTCCGCATTTCCTCCGTAATTATTGTTGCGCGGATATCAGAATCATTTGCATGTATATAGACATTTATGCATTTCATATATTTCAAATATTAATTGTTGCATAACGATGTCCAGGGTATTATCGTTGTATAATCATCAGAATGATTATAGCAAGCGTTGAATAGGGACTATAAATCCCGACATTCAGTCATACGTTTTGATGATTGAAATCAATCACCCCGACTTATCTTGTGTTTAACTGTTCGTCAACCAATCCATCTATATAGTTGTAACTTTCATTTTCGAATTGGGCCGATCTGACGACCCTCAAGCGATACCGATAAGTTGGAAAATGAACCATTGTGTATACTGACTGTGTCATTTGTTCTCAAACCTCACACAAGTATCCGTTTGAGTATTACAGGCTGACCATGGCGGTGGAACAAGGGTCGACCAGTTGTCAGAACCTACCCCCCATACTCGGACATTGAGGACGAAAATACCTCGACGTCCGATGATGACAATATGACACCCAATTCAGATGCACGACCATCCACCAGCAGGCGGCCACATGAAAGCTACCTCGACATGATGCCGTGCATGCAGTCACCAACATCCTACAACCAACCATGGGTACAGCCTTACAACGAGCATAGACGATATTACGCAATGCAGTCACCTCCCCCGCCTTACAGGCCGCCCAGAGAAAGTGACATCGACCCCGATTGGTACTACTTCACGGACAAACACCGACAGCCGATCCAGACTCGCCAGCGAACCTACGCTAGAGCACGACAGCAGCCGTACCAACGACACCGACGGCATACGAACAACGGAGGCCTCTCATTCACCGATGCCGCTGTTGCGAACTACTCCGACGAATCATAAACCTGCTACGCAGCGACGGATTGGACTTGCGATTTCAGGATCAACTTTAAAATCCGGAGGGCCCGGAAAGGTCGTCTAAATTAAATTCTGGCGCGGTTCCGGGGGCACCAAAAAATCCCCAAAGGGTAGCATTCATGGAAAATGTGGATTTAAACAGCAGTGGGTCGGAGCAGGATTGCTAGGTACAGAGCCGACCCCATTAACTCCCCTTGACCTAGTGAATGTGAATCCCAGATTAGAAACTAAAAAACAAATCGATAGTGGGTCAGAATACAAAGGCGAAACCCAAGTAACAGATATACAGCCGGCCGTGAGCGCTCGCGATAGCACCGAAAGGTACGGGGAAAGTAATAGATCCCCGGAGATAATTAAAATCGCGCAATTGACAGAGCGACTATCATATACTGTGGGTATTCAGGTGGAAAATGTAGAACTCGACTGCCTGGTGGATACTGGGCAGAGGTCACGGTAATATCGAATGACATTTTCAAAAGCTTTGCACCTGTACCCAAACTAGTTAAGGAAATAAAAGTACAAACTGCAGGCCGGGACCAAAATACAATCACGGGTAAAGTAGTTGGCCCAATACGCATGAGAGTTGGTATTTGTGGACAGTGTATGTAGCACCGATAACATGTCCTATGATTTTGGGATTAGATTTTCTGAAGGAATTTGAGGCGTCCTTAAATTTGAAAGAAAATTATATGTATTTGGGAGATGAAATAATTCCCATGAAATTGTACACATCAGGACCCTCTGAAGCAACAAGGCATGTCACAATTGCCTTGACTAAATCGGTAATTATTCCCTGAAATTCAGCTAAATATGTAGCTATTGAACAAAGAATCAATTTACCGGATTATGTCATAGAACCCAGTTTGGTACCGGTGACATTTCATAGGGCAAAAACTAAGCCTATGATGGTGTTCCTAAACATATCAGATGGGGATATCAAGCTTAAAGCTGGCCGAATGGTGGGGACCGCAATAACAAATGGTGATTCAGAAGTTGTTGACATCAGAAAATTAGATATAGAAGAACCAGATGTGACCCCCTATTTATGTAAGGGAGATGAACTCCCTGAGTATTTAGAAGATCTTTTTGATCATTCTCGGGAATTGTTGTCTCCCGAACAAGCTGTCCAATTGAAAAAATTATTAATTCGGTACCAATTGGCATTTGCGAAAGATGAAAATGATTTGGGGGATTTTACAGCACTGAAACATAATATTCCCACGGGTGATGCCCGTCCTGTTAAAAATAGAATGCGCCGAGTCCCAGCATGTTTTACAGATGTGCCAAGACAACCCCAGGGACATAACTTTCAACCCGGGAAGAAGACAGACAATCTCTAAGTCGCAGGGGTCGCTAGATTACCACACATATCAGCGCCCCTGTCGGCTACACCTAGATTGCGAAATACTGGACATCAAAAACAGATTAGCGGACATCCAGGCAGTACCCATGTCCGACACATACACAGGTGGATAATTGGGGAGTAAACAGACCGATCTTGGGATTAGCGAGACTAGATACTTCGCCAGGGAAAGCTACTGAAACCTAACACAGCGTAATGGATAGGGAGCAGAGTTTGAAGAACACACAGGAAAACTGCTCCGCCTGGTTAACCTAGAAACGCCCCAATTGACGTACCATGAAATGCGAACCGACCCGGAATAATACCGTATCCGTATTTGAAGGCAGACGAATTGAGAACCGAGGCCAGTTCTAACCAACCACCCCAGCGATCACCAAGAATCCTCGGACGCGTATAAGAGCAGTTTGGAGCAATGGACGAAAATACAAGGTAAACATTATGAGCTGGTATTTCTAACAAACGCCCCACTGATGCGCCGACAGGAAGACAAACTCAACCGGAACTCAACCGAGTAGAAGACAAGAGACACGCCCAATCTAAGAAGACGGAAGAAGACCCTAAACCGAGCAGACGACAGGAAGATAAACTCAACCAGGAGAAACCCAGATGCCGATGATTGAACATTATTGACTTTGTTGTAAATAAATAATCAAACCGTTCTGATAGCCTTAAGAGTTATATGTACCCGTATTGGCACACAGAGGAGGAAGAAAAACTTCTAACGGGAATGTTAAAAGCAGGAATAATACGCCCCAGTGATTCCGAATGGACAAGCGCGCCGGTGTTATTGCGAAAACGATGTGGTTCAGTGCGGTGGGCTTTGGACTTCAGGGGTTTAAATTCAGTAACTGTAGGGGATGCATGTTTTCAAACAATAAGTAAACATAAAATAAGGTCCCGGCTAGATGCTAACCAGGCGCACTTCCAAGTATACATGGCTTTGGCCTTTTTGGATGATATTTCTGTACTATCGGTATCTATGGAGTCCCAATTTGAGAACTTGGAGAAAGTGTTTGTTCGGTTCATACATTACAAGCTTAAATTGAAGCCCAAAAATATTTATTATGTCAAGACAAAATGATGTTTTTGGGTAGATTGGTGACTGCAAAAGGATTGGAAATGGGGGATGCCGCAACCGATGCCGTTAAAATTTGGCCAATACCCCAGAATAACAAAGAGGTGGAACGATTTTTGGGTTGGGCTAATTATCATCGAATGTTTATCAAAGATTTTGCGGTGAGTGCAGCCCCGTTGTATAAAGTGACGGGAAAGAAACCATTTAATTGGACCGAAATGGAACAAACAGCATTTGAAACCCTCAAAACCGCGTTGGGTTCGCCGCCACTGCTCACGTTGGCAAATGAAACTGACCCATTTATATTGGATTGTGATGGGAGTACAAAGGGAATAGGAGGGGAGCTCCTTCAGATACAGGATGGGGTCGAGAGGGTAATAGCATATGGGAGTTATGGGCTTTCGCCCGAACAAAGTAGGTATTGTGCTATCCGAATTGAACTTTTGGCGCTGGTCAGGTTTACGCGGCAATTCAGATATTGGCTTCTGGGACGACCTTTTATTATTCGGTCGGATCATAATAGTTTGCGATGGCTTCTGAATTTTAAGAAGCCCGAAGGGTAAATAGCCCGCTGGTTGGAAGAATTAAGCCAATACGATTTCACCATTCAGCATAGGGCGGGAGCAAAACATGTAAATGCGGATGCCCTCAGTAGACTCCCAGAATGGGATGAGTGTTTGGCAGTATAGAATTGGAATCCCAGTATCCCAGTTGCCGTGCAAGGGGTGTAGATATTGTCAAAGGATACAAAACAATTGGGGTGAATTCTTTCAAGAAGTGGACGATATTGTTCCATTACCCCATAGAACCAATAAACGGGTGGCGAAAATGGAGTGTCAAGGGAATATTGTGGGGGACATTCAAGCATTATTCTCCGAACCATTGGAGATTCTTCAGATTGAGCAGTCGTGGAGTGATAATGTGCCAGATGTGGGGTTGGAGAATGCAGATGACCAATTTATGTTTGGGGGGAAATCCCGAAAAGATATCCTGGAAGCCCAGAGGGTTGATTCAAATCTTACCCTAATTAGAAAATGGTTGGGTGATAAAATCGACCCACCTGAGTCCGAGATCAAAATAGGGAGTGCCGAGGCCAAATATTATTGGGCTAATCGGGAAAGGTACCAACTAGAAAATGATTTATTGTGTAAAACCAAAAAGTACAACAAAGATAAGGTCTTGGTTATACCGTATTCTTTGAGGGCTGATATAATAGCTATATGCCATGATTTGCCCTCAGTAGGACATCAAGGCATAAATCGAACCCGGGAAAAAATAAAATCAAGATTTTATTGGCCAAATTTAGCATCAAATATAGAAAATTTCATTTCGGCATGCCCTGAAAAAGCCCAGCAGAAAAAGTAAACATCCACTGCTTCCATATTATTCTGGGTTCCCTATGGAAAGAATACACATAGATTATTTGGGACCTTTACCCCACAAACCGAGGGGTAATGAATATATTTTAATGGTCACAGATCATTTTACTAAATGGGTGGAGTGTTTACCCGTCCCCTCACAAACAGCAGATGTTACCGCAACGGCTTTAATTACCCAGGTGTTTTCGAGACTGGGGTGCCCGTTGGAAATATTTTCGGACCGAGGGACAAATTTTGAAAGTGAGCTCTTTCAAGAGGTGTGTAAAACCCTCCGAATTCATAAAAGTCGAACAACCAGTCATCGCGCTTCTTCCAATGGGCAAGTAGAGCGGATGAACCGTACATTATTGGATGCAATAAGATGTTTTATTGGGACCAAACAGAGTAATTGGGATTTATATGTATCGCAGGACAAAGGTAAGGTGAGTGCCTATGGATACAAACTAATATCAATGTGTAAATCCATGAACCTAATTACTCTGAACGGAAGATGTGGTGAAGACAGAAATGTAGGGAAGTTTACTTCCTCAGACCGCACAGTGATAGACTACGCGTTGGGAACTAAGCGTCTCTTCAGTATGGTAGAAAATTTTCCAGTCGATGACCACTGTCCCTTATTCTCCGATATACATGGTGCGCTACATCTGGTTTTGAATTTAAAGACACCAATGGTGTCGAGAGAGAGCGATGCTGATGACATACCCATATCGGTATACAATGATGCCAGAATAAAACGGTGGGACCCACAGAAGGGGACATATTTCTCTAGCAATATTGACCGCAATATGATTAAAGTTATTCTTTATGTGTTCGACACTTTAGAAAGGGAGGACGCCAATGTCACCCAGTCAGATGTCGACGAACTTTGTGGACATGTAGTATGTTCATTAAAGTCAGCGGCCAATCGCACACTGGGAACCTATCGGCCGAAATCTAATAAGCGGAGAAAAGTGCACCAAAACAAGTCTTGGTTCGATGATGAATGCCGAGAAACAAGAAATTGCTTCAATGGTATCAAGCATGAATACGATTTGAACAAATCTGATTATAACAAGGCAATGTTGAAAGACGCCAGTTTAAAATACAGACACGTGATGGATAGAAAAATCAAACAAGCACGTGAGTCTGAAATAGCCGAGCTCAGGGAATTATGTAAGAATTCGGGGAAGTCATTCTGGGACAAACTCGACTCAATGTGCGCTGATAAGCAGCCCAAAAAGAGGCAAACGAAAATAAATATTGAAATCTTTGGAGAATATTTTAAGACTCTAAATGAGTCATATCTAAATAACCCCATATCGGAGGAAGAAATTTATAGTGCCATAGGGAAGCTGAAAAACCGCAAGGCCGGCGGTACTGATCAAATAATTAACGAATATATTAAGGCAATGAGATGATGCCCATATACGTTCGACTTTTCAACCTGATCCTAAATAGCGGATTATTTCCCCAAGATTGGGCAGTTGGTCTAATACAGCCCATTTATAAGGGTTCTGGTGATCCAAATATGCCGGACTCTTACCGAGGTATCACACTTTTGAGCTGTTTAGCAAAACTATTTACCTCCGTTTTAAATAACCGATTAACCTCATTTGCAGAGGATGTTGATTTAATAAGTAAGTCACAAACCGGATTTCGCAAAAGCCACTCTACTGTTGATAATATATTTATACTACATGCATTGATAAATATATATCTTCAGAGCGGACGGAAACTATACGGTACGTTTATTGATTTCCGCAAAGCTTTTGATACTGTTTGGAGAGATGCGCTATGGCTCAAATTGTTGAGATCAGATATAAACGGTAAGATTATGCGGGTAATACGAAGCATGTATACGAATATTAAATTATGCGTGAAAAATTGTAACTCACAATCAGAATTTTTCGTGAGCAAGGTAGGTTTATTTCAAGGTGAAACAATGTCAACTTTCTTATTTTCACTATTCGTGAACGATTTACAGTGCTTTTTGAATGATTGTGTTATAGACAACCTGAATTTTATAAACGAAACATATTTTGAGCATTTAGGATGTTACATCGATATACTGTGCCTATTATATGCGGACGACACTGTCATTTTATCGGATTCAGAGGATAATATGAACCGCGCACTTTTAGCCTTCGCTGATTACGCCGAAGCTTGGAAACTTGAAGTGAACATTAATAAGACCAAAACAATCATCTTCGCTAAACAAGTTACCAAGAAATTTTCCTGTGTTCACATACAGAGGGCAGGAAATACAAATTGTAAAAGAATTCAGATATCTTGGGATTCAATTTTTTTACAATGGGAGATTTTGTCAGTCCATAAAGAGTACCACAAATACTGCGACAAAGGCAATGTATGGTTTATTGAACAAAATTCGCAAACTCAAGTTACCTATCGATATTTCGCTGAAATTATTCGATTGTATGATTCTGCCAATTATGCTATACGGAAGTGAGGTCTGGTGTTTCGAAAGAATACAGGCACTAGAGACGCTCCACCTTAAGTTTTGTAAAATTATAACGTCAATGAAATCGAGTACACCTAACTATACGTTATATGCAGAACTTGGAAGGCACCCGATATCAATAGAAATAAAATATAGAGCACTATTGTATTGGTCAAAGCTAGTGAGTCATGATGGGTCAGAACTAGCAAAGAACATATTTCTTTTATTGAGGTATGTACATGAAGACAATATCATATTAAAAGACAAGATCAAATGGATTAGCTTTGTGGAAGGGATTCTTCACGAAGTAAACATGGACCACATTTGGTCAAGTCAGTCATCGCTAAGCAGAACAGCGTTAAGATACATAAAAAGTCAACTGATTGAAAATTATGAACGTAATCTTTTTGACAGTCTGAAGTCGTCCTCATCTACCAGAGCAATATTCTACAGCAACATTAAGGACTCGATAAAAATGAATCGATATCTAGTATATTTGCCAGCCCATTTATCTAACTTCTTACTGAAAATACGAACATCAAACCATAAATTACCAGTTGAAAAGAATAGATGGACGAAAGGAAAAGATAATAATGATTTAAACTGTGTTTTGTGCAGCAATAGCCCATGTGATGAATACCATTTTATGATCATATGCCAAGAGCTAAAAAACTTACGTGAATTATATATTCCAAAATATTATAGGGATAAACCAAACCGAAATAAATTCCATGGACTACTTTCTCTTGAAAACATGAGCGTTCTGAAAAGACTGAGCATATTTATTAAATTGGCATTGAAAAAGATTTCTTAAATATAATATTATATACACAGATGAAATATATATACATGTATGTTTGTATGTGTATATATATATATGTGTGTTTGTATATATATATATGTGTGTTTGTACATCCATAAATTGGGAATTGCATACTTATGCAAGGTAATTGTTAATGAATCTTATGTATAAGTGCTGTTGACAGTTATTGTATTATGGTGGATTTGTTACGAAAATATGATAATGATAATTGTTAACGTATAAATTGTTTGTATAAATTGTTTCTGTGTATATCTCATATATATTTTGAAGACCTCTGTTTGTTTGTTTGTTTGTCTGTCTGTCATTGATACAAATCTACGATTCTCGACCGATCGGGACGAAACTTGGTACGTGTGTGTAGTTTGACCGGGCGGTGAATGTTGTCGTATTGGCGAGCCCGTGCGGCGCCCGGAAACGGGTGGAGCTATCGACTTCAAATTTGCTATGTGAATGTATCTTGCCCCGGATACGAATTTTATCGGGTCGCCGAGCCCGTGCGACACCAGCTTCGCGCATGCGCAGACGAGATCTCGGAAACGGGTGGAGCTATCGACTTGAAATTTGCTGTGTGAATGTATCTTGCCCCGGATACGAATTTTATCGGGTCGCCGAGCCCGTGCGACGCCAGCTTCGCGCATGCGCAGACGAGATCTCGGAAACGGGTGCTATCGACTTGAAATTTGGTTTTTGAAACGGGTGGAGCTATCGACTTGAAATTTGGTTTTTGAATAGCCCGGACAACGTCGGCCTCATCGGCTAGTATGTATATATATATGTTTTGGCTATGTTCCAACTTAAATGTTGGCTTTGCAAATAAACAATCAATCAATCAAGCTGGCAGGGGCGATACGATCTTCAGTAAATAGAACAACGGGTTTTACCCCAAATCAAATGATGTTGGGGAGGGAAGTGTGCCAACCAGTGGATCTCGTATTTGGGCCAGTCCCTAAACAAACATGTCATACAACAATTCAATATGTAAATCAACTTGAAAATGATATGCGGGAAACACATGATTGGGCCCGAGATAAGTTAAAACAAGAGCAGAAGTATCGTAAGCAAAGATACGATCTGGCAGCAAAAACCCGAAAATATCAAGTGGGTGATGTTATATATATGCTGGATTTGGGTTCCAAGAAGGGTCAAACTAAGAAATTAGCCCCTGTATGGAAAGGAACAGGGATCATTACACAAGTTATAAGTACCTTTTTATTTCGGGTTCAACTTCCCCGTAAATCATTAACGGTTCATCATGATAATTTAAAGATCTGTAAAGACTGGGTGTTGCCCGCATGGATAGAACGACATAAGTCTTTGGTAGAAGCAAGGGGTACCGACACAGCAAGATTCTGTATCTGTAGGGGACCCGAAGTAGGGTTTATGGTTCAATGTACCCACTGCCTGGATTGGTTTCATGGGAATTGTGTAAATCTCACTGCCGGGGCTGGAAAGCTAGATAAATACTCATGCCCCTATTGTGAAATAGCTCATCCTATGACTAATTAGTTTTGTTTATTTTGTTGTAGTGAATGACACAAAATGAGTTACTCTGACATTAACGGGACCCTTGGGGCGGATCCCTCGGAAGAGGAGGGATCGCCCAAAAGATCTTGGGCGGCAGAAAGGCCGTCCAGATCACCCACAAGGGGGGTGGCTGATATCAGGCCAGGGGTCGCCCGAGTCAGATATGGCTCGGGCGATCGAAATGCATTTACAGAAAGGGTTGCAAGTAGCCCCTCATGGGAGGGGCTACACCCTGCATTCGATACCAGACCCGCCGGGGATTGGACGGTCATCATTGGTATGGCGGTCCTCTTCCAGCCGGCCTCCGGACACGACTGGACGAGGAGGGCTCGGGCAGGGGCTTCGCACGTATGCTGAGGTGGCCGCCCAGCCCCGACAGTCGACTTCCCCGGGCACAAATCGGGGGGTGGAGATCGAAACAGGTCCTTATCGGGTCCCCGGGAGAGGGGTCGACCCGGGGCTAAGGGTGGAGGTAGAAGCAAGAGTGTGGGGCCGTTGGGAGGCCGAGCCCGTGCGACACCAGCTTCGCGCATGCGCAGACGAGATCTCGGAAACGGGTGGAGCTATCGACTTGAAATTTGCTGTGTGAATGTATCTTGCCCCGGATACGAATTTTATCGGGTCGCCGAGCCCGTGCGACGCCAGCTTCGCGCATGCGCAGACGAGATCTCGGAAACGGGTGCTATCGACTTGAAATTTGGTTTTTGAAACGGGTGGAGCTATCGACTTGAAATTTGGTTTTTGAATAGCCCGGACAACGTCGGGCTCATCGGCTAGTATGTATATATATATGTTTTGGCTATGTTCCAACTTAAATGTTGGCTTTGCAAATAAACAATCAATCAATCAAGCTGGCAGGGGCGATACGATCTTCAGTAAATAGAACAACGGGTTTTACCCCAAATCAAATGATGTTGGGGAGGGAAGTGTGCCAACCAGTGGATCTCGTATTTGGGCCAGTCCCTAAACAAACATGTCATACAACAATTCAATATGTAAATCAACTTGAAAATGATATGCGGGAAACACATGATTGGGCCCGAGATAAGTTAAAACAAGAGCAGAAGTATCGTAAGCAAAGATACGATCTGGCAGCAAAAACCCGAAAATATCAAGTGGGTGATGTTATATATATGCTGGATTTGGGTTCCAAGAAGGGTCAAACTAAGAAATTAGCCCCTGTATGGAAAGGAACAGGGATCATTACACAAGTTATAAGTACCTTTTTATTTCGGGTTCAACTTCCCCGTAAATCATTAACGGTTCATCATGATAATTTAAAGATCTGTAAAGACTGGGTGTTGCCCGCATGGATAGAACGACATAAGTCTTTGGTAGAAGCAAGGGGTACCGACACAGCAAGATTCTGTATCTGTAGGGGACCCGAAGTAGGGTTTATGGTTCAATGTACCCACTGCCTGGATTGGTTTCATGGGAATTGTGTAAATCTCACTGCCGGGGCTGGAAAGCTAGATAAATACTCATGCCCCTATTGTGAAATAGCTCATCCTATGACTAATTAGTTTTGTTTATTTTGTTGTAGTGAATGACACAAAATGAGTTACTCTGACATTAACGGGCGGATCCCTCGGAAGAGGAGGGATCGCCCAAAAGATCTTGGGCGGCAGAAAGGCCGTCCAGATCACCCACAAGGGGGGTGGCTGATATCAGGCCAGGGGTCGCCCGAGTCAGATATGGCTCGGGCGATCGAAATGCATTTACAGAAAGGGTTGCAAGTAGCCCCTCATGGGGGGGGGGGGCTACACCCTGCATTCGATACCAGACCCGCCGGGGATTGGACGGTCATCATTGGTATGGCGGTCCTCTTCCAGCCGGCCTCCGGACACGACTGGACGAGGAGGGCTCGGGCAGGGGCTTCGCACGTATGCTGAGGTGGCCGCCCAGCCCCGACAGTCGACTTCCCCGGGCACAAATCGGGGGGCTGGAGATCGAAACAGGTCCTTATCGGGTCCCCGGGAGAGGGGTCGACCCGGGGCTAAGGGTGGAGGTAGAAGCAAGAGTGTGGGGCCGTTGGGAGGCCGGCACCAGTCTTCGGGCGTTGGGCGGCGGGTGGGCTCCCGGCACGGCAGCTCACGCTGTGACGTGTGCGGCGAGGTCACTCGCCAGTTCCAACGCCACGTGGCTAGGCATACTTCATCAAAGCCTCAGCAAAAGCGGACGGCTCTCATGGCCTGGAGGCCTTGGCGGGGGTGGCGGCTCGGGAGGGCCCTTTCCCGTTCCCTATCTCAGAGCCTATGAGGCATCAGGTTGGGGAGCTGGAGAGGGCCTTCGAGATCAGCCCAGCTAAGGCCACAAAGTTTGATGCGTATGGGAGGGTGCTGGCCCGCCCAGAGAACATTACTCTCCTATTTCATTGGAGAGTACTTCGCTGGGTGGCAGCAAGGTTGTGGCGGGCCGGTTTCGGGGTCAATGGGGATCCGCGGGCAGCAACGCCCCGGTCTCCACCGGCCACGACACCTGCCTTAGCTCTGCGGTCTCCCGCAGTGTCGCGGGTCAGGTGGTGCAAACTCCCAAGCCTCGGCACAGTGGGCCCCCAGCCAGGCCAGGTAGTGAGCATGGCAGGGGGCATGGGGGAGGCATCTAGGGTGGCGTCGGGACCCGGGGTACCGACTGGGAGAGCAATCCCCAGGTCGAGGCCCAGGGACTCTGGGCGATCCGGAGGACAGCAGGAACTGGTGGTACCCCCTGTGGGGGGTAAAGCCGTTCCTGTGCGGAGTTCCCCGCCAGCCAAGGTTGCAAAACCTGGCGGGTCTCGAACTCCCCCTCAGGTCGAGAGGGCGGGTCAGGGTAACAGGCTCGTCACAACTAGGCTGAACCAGCCCCTCTCCCGTCCTGCATTGGAGATAACTCCCCTAATGCAGGTAGACACTAGTGGGTTTATGGGGGGCGTAGATACCGATAGGTCGCCCAATACCCACACCACGATAAAGCCTCGGGGGGTTGGAGCCATGACACTCCATTCCTCTTGTGGGATGCCAGTCTAGGACTGGAAAGGGCGCTCCACTGGAGTGGTAGGGCTGATCTCTCCCCGGAGGAGATGGTGGGGGGATTAACAGCCTCTGCCACTCCACCGGCAGTCCTCCCTTGTGGAGGACTGGTTGAGATCGGCCCTGGCACTTTGGGAAGTATCCCGCTTCCCCTCAGCCGGCGCTTCATGGTGGCGTTGGCAATCCCACCACGGGATATATTGCCACACCATGTGGGTCTGGGACAACTGATCCCCCAGATCCGCATGGCAGCCACCCTCATAGATGCTGTGGGCCCGGTAGGTGTCGATCGACGCCTACCTTGGGATCGCCATTGGGCTCCGGATATCATCCTGGGTCAGATGGCATCCTGGGCCCGCACTATTGGCACGTCGTGTCCTTAACAGGGCACGAGGGGGACCCATTAGGCAGGGACGTGGCCTGCCGGGTAAGGGATATCTTGCGGGATGCGGCTATCACCTGCGAACCCATCATTTTAAGTGGATTTGTAGGTGATGGCGATATGGTGGAGCGATGGCTTCGGGATTTCCCGAACTCTTTCTTCACCATATCGCCCCGTATTCTGGGGGTACCGCGTTTGTACTCCCAGAACTACGTGGGTCGGATCCCGTTGGATCGGCTCGTCATACAGGGTATTACTCTTTAACGAATAACAATCTTTTTCTCCGGTCCCTTCACAAAAATCCCTGTACCCTACTGACCACCTATATGTATACACATACTCATTGATTGATTGAACTGTCTCGGAAGATAGGGTTGATCTGGGCTGCATCATTATATAAGATACTGATTTATTAGTGACACAGGGTGGTTTGATTGAAACAGAGTGGTATTTCATAGCCAAACTCGGATTAGTAAGCAGGGGGGGGTATGACAAGGAAATAGGAATATTACCCCATATAGTAGAGGCACGAACATGGTATACCTTATACAATATTATAATCATATTTATGGTGAATTCCCATAATAACTAACAGGTTACCAAAGTTATATATAACATGGATGTAGTTAAAATTATCTCAGCACCAAGTAACCTGGTGGTAGAATGTTGGAGGAGGGGGCATTTGAGTCATGATAATTAAAACTCATGCACCCTTGAAACAGGTGTCGTATTGATCTAAATATCACTAGTAGTTATTTTGATGTAGTGCAGCTAGTGAATTAAGATGAGCCAGATCAACCCTAGATGCAAATCCGTCCATATTTAACATATCAACCTCAAGGGGGGTTTGATGTCCAGATGGGCAAGTAATCATAGTCAGTGTGCATTTGATTGTTCGGGGTTTTTCCCCCGTAGGGTGAGGGTACTAACACCCATACTGCCCCTGTTAATATTGTTGGGGGGGGAATAATGCACACTGCAGACTGGATATCTCCCCTCCCTAAATGTATATACTTTTGAGTATTAAGGGGATTTGGTGAGGTTTTCCCTTGGTGAGGTTTTTCCCACGCCTTGTTAAGTTTATAATGTTGTGATATATTTGTGGATATTAATACATTCCAGGGCTGGTGGCGGCCCGATGTTAAGGGGGGAGGTCATTATGGGAAATGTGGACAATAATAAGTGGGGGTGGATTTTTTAGTATTGATATTAATGGTAGTAAAAGTACGAAGGATGGGAGGGGGACATTAAGCCGTATAATGATAAAAAATGATAACCCATGATAGAAGGGTATAAATTGAAGTACCCAGAGATTCAAAGGGTGGAGCACACTTAGAAAGTGAGGGGGAATGTAGTATAATTACGGAAACTTCCCGACGCATATAAACGAGACCCCGGGGTTTGGGTCACGTGGGTCATGCCCAAAAGGAGCGACCTCGACTTGACTGATAGAGATTGACGAATACGGACGTGAAATCCAGGCACCTGCTGGAACCGAAGCGGTCGACCGCAAGCCAGGTGTGGGTCCAGAACACAAGGTGATTGAAACGTGAGATTGTCACCACCTTGTGAGCAGAATATAACAGTGGAGAGCTGTTTCTCCATACCTATATATGTGTGTGGTGGTGATACCTATATATGTATGTGGTGGGGATACCTATAGATGTATGTGGTGGGAATACCTACATATGTATGTGGTGGGGATACCTATATATGTATGTGGTGGGAATACCTATATATGTGTGTGGTGGTGATACATATAGATGTATGTGGTGGGGATACCTATATATGTATGTGGTGGTGATACCTATAGATGTATGTGGTGAGGATACCTATATATGTATGTGGTGGAGAAACCTATATATGTGTGTGGTGGGGATACCTATATATGTATGTGGTGGTGATACCGATATATGTGTGTGGTGGGGATACCTATATGTGTGTGGTGGTGATACCTATATATGTATGTGGTGGTGATACCTATATATGTGTGGTGGGGATACCTATATATGTATGCGGTGGGGATACCTATATATGTATGTGGTGGGGATACCTATATATGCATGTGGTGGTGATACCTATATATGTGTGTGGTGGGGATACCTATATGTGTGTGGTGGTGATACCTATATATGTATGTGGTGGTGATACCTATAGATGTGTGGTGGGGATACCTATATATGTATGTGGTGAGGATACCTATAGATGTATCTGGTGGGGATACCTATAGATGTATGGGTGGGGATACCTATATATGTGTGTGGTGGTGATACCTATATATGTATGTGGTGGGGATATCTATAGATGTTTGTGGTGGGGATACATATAGATGTATGTGGTGGGGATACCTATAGATGTGTGTGGTGGTGATACCTATATATGTATGTGGTGGGGATACCTATAGATGTATGTCGTGGGGATACCTATATATGTGTGTGGTGGGGATACCTATATATGTATGTGGTTGGGATACCTAAATATGTATGTGGTGGTGATACCTATATATGTGTGTGGTGGGGATACCTATATATGTGTGTGGTGGGGATACCTATATATGTGTGTGGCGGGGATACCTATATATGTATGTGGTGGGGATACCTATATATGTGTGTGGTGAGGATACCTATAGCTGTGTGGTGAGGATACCTATATATGTATGTGGTGGGGATACCTATATATGTATGTGGTGGGGATACCTATATATGTATGTGGTGGGGATACCTATATATGAATGTGGTGGTGATACCTATATATGTATGTGGTGGGGATACCTATAGATGTATGTGGTGGGGATACCTATATATGTATGTGGTGGGATACCTATAGATGTGTGTGGCGGGGATACCTATAGATGTGTGTGGTGGGGATACTATAGATGTGTGTGGTGGAGAGACATATAGATGTATGTGGTGGGGATACCTATATATATATGTGGTGGTGATACCTATATATGTGTGTGGCGGGGATACCTATATATGTATGTGGTGTGGATACCTATATATGTATGTGGTGGGGTACCTATATATGTATGTGGTGGTGATACCTATATATGTGTGTGGTGGTGATACCTATAGATGTGTCTGGCAGGGATACCTATAGATGTATGTGGTGGGGATACCTATATATGTATCTGGTGGGAATACCTATATATGTATGTGGTGGTGGTACATATAGATGTGTGTGTGGTGATACATATATATGTGAGTGGTGGTGATACCTATAGATGTGTAGGGCGGGGATACCTATATATGTATGTGGTGGGGATACCTATATATGTGTGGTGGGGATACCTATATATGTATGAGGTGGGGATACCTATATATGTATGTGGTGGGGATACCTATATATGCATGTGGTGGTGATACCTATATATGTGTGTGGTGGGGATACCTATATGTGTGTGGTGGTGATACCTATATATGTATGTGGTGGTGATACCTATAGATGTGTGGTGGGGATACCTATATATGTATGTGGTGGGGATACCTATAGATGTATCTGGTGGGGATACCTATAGATGTATGGGTGGGGATACCTATATATGTGTGTGGTGGTGATACCTTTATATGTATGTGGTGGGGATATCTATAGATGTTTGTGGTGGGGATACATATAGATGTATGTGGTGGGGATACCTATAGATGTGTGTGGTGGTGATACCTATATATGTATGTGGTGGGGATACCTATAGATGTATGTCGTGGGGATACCTATATATGTGTGTGGTGGGGATACCTATATATGTATGTGGTTGGGATACCTATATATGTATGTGGTGGTGATACCTATATATGTGTGTGGTGGGGATACCTATATATGTGTGTGGTGGGGATACCTATATATGTGTGTGGCGGGGATACCTATATATGAATGTGGTGGGGATACCTATATATGTGTGTGGTGAGGATACCTATAGATGTGTGGTGAGGATACCTATATATGTATGTGGTGGGGATACCTATATATGAATGTGGTGGTGATACCTATATATGTATGTGGTGGGGATACCTATAGGTGTATGTGGTGGTGATACCTATATATGTATGTGGTGGGATACCTATAGATGTGTGTGGCGGGGATACCTATAGATGTGTGTGGTGGGGATACTATAGATGTGTGTGGTGGAGAGACATATAGATGTATGTGGTGGGGATACCTATATATATATGTGGTGGTGATACCTATATATGTGTGTGGCGGGGATACCTATATATGTATGTGGTGTGGATACCTATATACGTATGTGGTGGGGGTACCTATATATGTATGTGGTGGTGATACCTATAGATGTGTGTGGTGGTGATACCTATAGATGTGTCTGGCGGGGATACCTATAGATGTATGTGGTGGGGATACCTATATATGTATGTGGTGGGAATACCTATATATGTATGTGGTGGTGATACCTATAGATGTGTGTGTGGTGATACATATATATGTGTGTGGTGGTGATACCTATATATGTGTAGGGCGGGGATACCTATATATGTATGTGGTGGGGATACCTATATATGTGTGTGGTGGGGATACCTATATATGTATGTGTCGGGGATACCCATAGATGTATGTGGTGGGGATACCTATAGATGTCTGTGGTGGTGATACCTATATATGTGTGTGGTGTTGATACCTATATATGTGTGTGGTGGGGATACCTATAGATGTATGTGGTGGGGATACCTTTATAAGTATATGGTGGGGTTACCTATAGATGTATGTGGTAGGGATACATATATATGTATGTGGTGGTGATACCTATATATGTGTGTGGTGGGGATACCTATATATGTGTGTGGTTAGGATACCTATAAATGTATGTGGTGGGGATACATATAGATGTATGTGGTATGTATACCTATATATGTATGTGGTCGTGATACCTATAGATGTATGTGGTGGTAATACCTATAGATGTGTGTTGTGGGGATACCTATATATGTATGTGGTGGGGATACCTATATATGTGTGTGGTGAGGATACCTATAGATGTGTGTGGCGGGGATACCTATAGATGTATGTGGTGGGGATACCTATATATGTATGTGGTGGGGATACCTATAGATGTATGTGGTGGTGATACCTATAGATGTATGTGGTGGTGATACCTATAGATGTGTGTGGCGGGTATACCTATATGTGTGTGGTGGGGATACTATAGATGTGTGTGGTGGAGAGACATAGATGTATGTGGTGGGGATACCTATATATATATGTGGTGGTGATACCTATATATGTGTGTGGTGGGGATACCTATATATGTATGTGGTGGGAATACCTATATATGTATGTGGTGTTGGTACATATAGATGTGTGTGTGGTGATACATATATATGTGTGTGGTGGTGATACCTATAGATGTGTAGGGCGGGGATACCTATATATGTATGTGGTGGGGATACCTATATATGTGTGGTGGGGATACCTATATATGTATGAGGTGGGGATACCTATATATGTATGTGGTGGGGATACCTATATATGCATGTGGTGGTGATACCTATATATGTGTGTGGTGGGGATACCTATATGTGTGTGGTGGTGATACCTATATATGTATGTGGTGGTGATACCTATAGATGTGTGGTGGGGATACCTATATATGTATGTGGTGAGGATACCTATAGATGTATCTGGTGGGGATACCTATAGATGTATGGGTGGGGATACCTATATATGTGTGCGGTGGTGATACCTTTATATGTATGTGGTGGGGATATCTATAGATGTTTGTGGTGGGGATACTTATAGATGTATGTGGTGGGGATACCTATAGATGTGTGTGGTGGTGATACCTATATATGTATGTGGTGGGGATACCTATAGATGTATGTCGTGGGGATACCTATATATGTGTGTGGTGGGGATACCTATATATGTATGTGGTTGGGATACCTATATATGTATGTGGTGGTGATACCTATATATGTGTGTGGTGGGGATACCTATATATGTGTGTGGTGGGGATACCTATATATGTGTGTGGCGGGGATACCTATATATGAATGTGGTGGGGATACCTATATATGTGTGTGGTGAGGATACCTATAGATGTGTGGTGAGGATACCTATATATGTATGTGGTGGGGATACCTATATATGTATGTGGTGGGGATACCTATATATGAATGTGGTGGTGATACCTATATATGTATGTGGTGGGGATACCTATAGGTGTATGTGGTGGGGATACCTATATATGTATGTGGTGGGATACCTATATATGTGTGTGGCGGGGATACCTATAGATGTGTGTGGTGGGGATACTATAGATGTGTGTGGTGGAGAGACATATAGATGTATGTGGTGGGGATACCTATATATATATGTGGTGGTGATACCTCTGTATGTGTGTGGCGGGGATACCTATATATGTATGTGGTGTGGATACCTATATACGTATGTGGTGGGGATACCTATATATGTATGTGGTGGGGATACCTATAGATGTATGTGGTGGTGATACCTATAGATGTATGTGGTGGTGATACCTATAGATGTGTGTGGCGGGTATACCTATATGTGTGTGGTGGGGATACTATAGATGTGTGTGGTGGAGAGACATAGATGTATGTGGTGGGGATACCTATATATATATGTGGTGGTGATACCTATATATGTGTGTGGTGGGGATACCTATATATGTATGTGGTGGGAATACCTATATATGTATGTGGTGTTGGTACATATAGATGTGTGTGTGGTGATACATATATATGTGTGTGGTGGTGATACCTATAGATGTGTAGGGCGGGGATACCTATATATGTATGTGGTGGGGATACCTATATATGTGTGGTGGGGATACCTATATATGTATGAGGTGGGGATACCTATATATGTATGTGGTGGGGATACCTATATATGCATGTGGTGGTGATACCTATATATGTGTGTGGTGGGGATACCTATATGTGTGTGGTGGTGATACCTATATATGTATGTGGTGGTGATACCTATAGATGTGTGGTGGGGATACCTATATATGTATGTGGTGAGGATACCTATAGATGTATCTGGTGGGGATACCTATAGATGTATGGGTGGGGATACCTATATATGTGTGCGGTGGTGATACCTTTATATGTATGTGGTGGGGATATCTATAGATGTTTGTGGTGGGGATACTTATAGATGTATGTGGTGGGGATACCTATAGATGTGTGTGGTGGTGATACCTATATATGTATGTGGTGGGGATACCTATAGATGTATGTCGTGGGGATACCTATATATGTGTGTGGTGGGGATACCTATATATGTATGTGGTTGGGATACCTATATATGTATGTGGTGGTGATACCTATATATGTGTGTGGTGGGGATACCTATATATGTGTGTGGTGGGGATACCTATATATGTGTGTGGCGGGGATACCTATATATGAATGTGGTGGGGATACCTATATATGTGTGTGGTGAGGATACCTATAGATGTGTGGTGAGGATACCTATATATGTATGTGGTGGGGATACCTATATATGTATGTGGTGGGGATACCTATATATGAATGTGGTGGTGATACCTATATATGTATGTGGTGGGGATACCTATAGGTGTATGTGGTGGGGATACCTATATATGTATGTGGTGGGATACCTATAGATGTGTGTGGCGGGGATACCTATAGATGTGTGTGGTGGGGATACTATAGATGTGTGTGGTGGAGAGACATATAGATGTATGTGGTGGGGATACCTATATATATATGTGGTGGTGATACCTCTGTATGTGTGTGGCGGGGATACCTATATATGTATGTGGTGTGGATACCTATATACGTATGTGGTGGGGTACCTATATATGTATGTGGTGGTGATACCTATAGATGTGTGTGGTGGTGATACCTATAGATGTGTCTGGCGGGGATACCTATAGATGTATGTGGTGGGGATACCTATATATGTATGTGGTGGGAATACCTATATATGTATGTGGTGGTGATACCTATAGATGTGTGTGTGGTGATACATATATATGTGTGTGGTGGTGATACCTATATATGTGTAGGGCGGGGATACCTATATATGTATGTGGTGGGGATACCTATATATGTGTGTGGTGGGGATACCTATATATGTATGTGTCGGGGATACCCATAGATGTATGTGGTGGGGATACCTATAGATGTCTGTGGTGGTGATACCTATATATGTGTGTGGTGTTGATACCTATATATGTGTGTGGTGGGGATACCTATAGATGTATGTGGTGGGGATACCTTTATAAGTATGTGGTGGGGTTACCTATAGATGTATGTGGTAGGGATACATATAGATGTATGTGGTGGTGATACCTATATATGTGTGTGGTGGGGATACCTATATATGTGTGTGGTTAGGATACCTATAAATGTATGTGGTGGGGATACATATAGATGTATGTGGTATGTATACCTATATATGTATGTGGTCGTGATACCTATAGATGTATGTGGTGGTAATACCTATAGATGTGTGTGGTGGGGATACCTATAGATGTATGTGGTGGGGATACCTATATATGTGTGTGGTGAGGATACCTATAGATGTGTGTGGCGGGGATACCTATAGATGTATGTGGTGGGGATACCTATATATGTATGTGGTGGGGATACCTATAGATGTATGTGGTGGTGATACCTATAGATGTATGTGGTGGTGATACCTATAGATGTGTGTGGCGGGTATACCTATATGTGTGTGGTGGGGATACTATAGATGTGTGTGGTGGAGAGACATATAGATGTATGTGGTGGGGATACCTATATATATATGTGGTGGTGATACCTATATATGTGTGTGGCGGGGATACCTATATATGTATGTGGTGTGGATACCTATATATGTATGTGGTGGGGTACCTATATATGTATGTGGTGGTGATACCTATAGATGTGTGTGGTGGTGATACCTATAGATGTGTCTGGCAGGGATACCTATAGATGTATGTGGTGGGGATACCTATATATGTATGTGGTGGGAATACCAATATATGTATGTGGTGGTGGTACATATAGATGTGTGTGTGGTGATACATATATATGTGTGTGGTGGTGATACCTATAGATGTGTAGGGCGGGGATACCTATATATGTATGTGGTGGGGATACCTATATATGTGTGGTGGGGATACCTATATATGTATGAGGTGGGGATACCTATATATGTATGTGGTGGGGATACCTATATATGCATGTGGTGGTGATACCTATATATGTGTGTGGTGGGGATACCTATATGTGTGTGGTGGTGATACCTATAGATGTGTGTTGGGGATACCTATATATGTATGTGGTGGGGATACCTATAGATGTATCTGGTGGGGATACCTATAGATGTATGGTGGGGATACCTATATATGTGTGTGGTGGTGATACCTATATATGTATGTGGTGGGGATATCTATAGATGTTTTGTGGTGGGGATACATATAGATGTATGTGGTGGGGATACCTATAGATGTGTGTGGTGGTGATACCTATATATGTATGTGGTGGGGATACCTATAGATGTATGTCGTGGTGATACCTATATATGTGTGTGGTGGGGATACCTATATATGTATGTGGTTGGGATACCTATATATGTATGTGGTGGTGATACCTATATATGTGTGTGGTGGGGATACCTATATATGTGTGTGGTGGGGATACCTATATATGTGTGTGGCGGAGATACCTATATATGAATGTGGTGGGGATACCTATATATGTGTGTGGTGAGGATACCTATAGATGTGTGGTGAGGATACCTATATATGTATGTGGTGGGGATACCTATATATGTATGTGGTGGGGATACCTATATATGAATGTGGTGGTGATACCTATATATGTATGTGGTGGGGATACCTATAGATGTATGTGGTGGGGATACCTATATATGTATGTGGTGGGATACCTATAGATGTGTGTGGCGGGGATACCTATAGATGTGTGTGGTGGGGATACTATAGATGTGTGTGGTGGAGAGACATATAGATGTATGTGGTGGGGATACCTATATATATATGTGGTGGTGATACCTATATATGTGTGTGGCGGGGATACCTATATTTGTATGTGGTGTGGATACCTATATATGTATGTGGTGGGGTATCTATATATGTATGTGGTGGTGATACCTATATATGTGTGTGGTGGTGATACCTATATATGTGTCTGGCGGGGATACCTATAGATGTATGTGGTGGGGATACCTATATATGTATGTGGTGGGAATACCTATATATGTACGTGGTGGTAATACCTATAGATGTGTGTGTGGTGATACATATATATGTGTGTGGTGGTGATACCTATAGATGTGTAGGGCGGGGATACCTATATATGTATGTGGTGAGGATACCTATATATGTGTGTGGTGGGGATACCTATATATGTATGTGTCGGGGATACCCATTAGATGTATGTGGTGGGGATACCTATAGATGTCTGTGGTGGTGATACCTATATATGTGTGTGGTGTTGATACCTATATATGTGTGTGGTGGGGATACCTATAGATGTATGTGGTGGGGATACCTTTATAAGTATGTGGTGGGGTTACCTATAGATGTATGTGGTAGGGATACATATAGATGTATGTGGTGGTGATACCTATATATGTGTGTGGTGGGGATACCTATATATGTGTGTTGTTAGGATACCTATAAATGTATGTGGTGGGGATACATATAGATGTATGTGGTATGTATACCTATATATGTATGTGGTCGTGATACCTATAGATGTATGTGGTGGTAATACCTATAGATGTGTGTGGTGGGGATACCTATAGATGTATGTGGTGGGGATACCTATATATGTGTGTGGTGAGGATACCTATAGATGTGTGTGGCGGGGATACCTATAGATGTATGTGGTGGGGATACCTATATATGTATGTGGTGGGGAAACCTATAGATGTATGTGGTGGTGATACCTATAGATGTATGTGGTGGTGATACCTATAGATGTGTGTGGCGGGTATACCTATATGTGTGTGGTGGGGATACCAATAGATGTATGTGGTGGGGATACCTATATATGTGTGTGGTGGGGATACCTATATATGTGTGCGGTTGGGATACCTATAGCTGTATGTGGTGGGGATACCTATATATGTGTGTGGTGAGGATACCTATAGATGTGTGTGGCGGGGATACCTATAGATGTATGTGGTGGGGATACCTATAGATGTATGTGGTGGGGATATCTATAGATGTATGTGGTGGTGATACCTATAGATGTATGTGGTGGTGATACCTATAGATGTATGTAACGGGGATACCTATATATGTGTGTGGTGAGGATACCTATATATGTGTGTGGTGAGGATACCTATATGTGTGTGGAGGGGATACCTATATATGTATGTCGTGGGGATACCTATATATGTGTGTGGTGGGGATACCTATATATGTATGTGGTGGTGATACATATAGATGTGTGTGGTGGGGATACCTATAGATGTATGTGGTGGGGATACCTATATATGTATGTGGTGGTGATACCTATAGATGTATGTGGTGCGGATACCTATATATGAGTGTGGCGGTGATACATATAGATGTGTATGGTGGGGATACCTATAGCATGTGTATGGTGGGGATACCAATAGATGTATGTGGTGGGGTTACCTATATATGTGTGTGGCGGGGATACCTATATATATAGATGTGTATGGTGGGAATACCTATATATATATGTGTGGTGGGGATACCTATAGATGTGTATGGTGGGGATACCTATAGATGTGTGTGGTGGGGATACCTATAGATGTATGTGTTGGGGATACCTATATATGTATGTGGTGGGGATACCTATAGATGTATGTGGTGGGGATACTTATATATGTATGTGGTGGGGATACCTATATATGTATGTGGTGGGGATACATATATATGTATGTGGTGGGGATACCTATATATGTATGTGGTGGGGATACCTATAGATGTATGTGGTGGGGATACCTATATATGTATGTGGTGGGGATACCTATATATGTGCGTGGTGGGGATACATATAGATGTATGTGGTGGGGATACCTATATATGTTGGTGGTGGGGATACACATAGATGTATGTGATGGGGATACCTATATATGTATGTGGTGGGGATACCTATATATGTATGTGGTGGGGATACCTATATATGTATGTGATGGGATACCTATATATGTATGTGGTGGGGATACCTATATATGTGTGTAGTGGTGATACCTATATATGTATGTGGTGGGGATACATACATATGTATGTGGCGGGGATACCTATATATGTGTGTGGTGGTGATACCTATATATGTGTGTGGTGGGAATACCTATATATGTGTGTGGCGGGGATACCTATATATGTATGTGGTGGGATACCTATAGATGTATGTGGTGGGGATACCTATATATGTATGTGGTGGGGATACCTATATATGTTTGTGGTGGGGATACATATAGATGTATGTGGTGGGGATACCTATATATGTATGTGGTGGGGATACCTATATATGTATGTGGTGGGGTACCTATATATGTATGTGTTGGGGATACCTATATATGTATGTGGTGGGGATACCTATAGATGTGTGTGGTGGGGATACCTATATGTGTGTGGTGGGGATACCTATATGTATGTGGCGGGAATACCTATATGTGTGTGGTGGTGATACCTATATATGTATGTGGTGGGGATACATATATATGTGTGTGGTGGGGATACCTATATATGTATGTGGTGGGGATACCTATAGATGTATGTGGTGGGGATACCTATACATGTATGTGGTGGGGATACCTATATATGTGCGTGGTGGGGATACCTATAGATGTATGTGGTGGGGATACCTATATATGTGTGTGGTGGGGACACTTATAGATGTATGTGGTGGGGATACCTATATATGTATGTGGTGGGGATACCTATATTTGTATGTGGTGGGGGATACCTATATATGAGTGTGGTGGGGATACCTATTAATGTATGTGATGGGGATACCTATATATGTATATTGTGGGGATACCTATATATGTGTGTGGTGGTGATACCTATATATGTATGTGGTAGGGATACCTATATATGTATGTGGTGGGGATACCTATATATGTTTGTGGTGGGGATATCTATAGATGTATGTGGTGGGGATACCTATATATGTATGTGGTGGGGATACCTATATAAGTATATGGTGGGGATACCTGTATATGTATGTGTTGGGGATACCTATATATGTATGTGGTGGTGATACCTATATATGTGTGTGGTGGGGATACCTATATGTGTGTGGTGGGGATACCTATATGTATGTGGCGGGGAAACCTATATGTGTGTGGTGGTTATACCTATATATGTATGTGGTGGGGATACATATATATGTGTGTGGTGGGGATACCTATATATGTATGTGGTGGGGATACCTATATATGTGTGTGGCGGGGATAACTATAGATGTGTATTGTGGGAATACCTATATATGTGTGTGGTGGGGTTACCTATAGATCTGTGTGTGGTGGGGATACATATAGATGTGTGTGGTGGGGATACCTATAGATGTATGCGGTGGGGATATCTATAGATGTATGTGGTGGTGATACCTATAGATGTATGTGGTGGTGATACCTATAGATGTATGTGACGGGGACACCTATATATGTGTGTGGTGAGGATACCTATATATGTGTGTGGTGAGGATACCTATATGTGTGTGGAGGGGATACCTATATATGTATGTCGTGGGGATACCTATATATGTGTGTGGTGGGGATACCTATATATGTATGTGGTGTGATACATATAGATGTGTGTGGTGGGGATACCTATAGATGTATGTGGTGGGGATACCTATATATGTATGTGGTGGTGATACCTATAGATGTATGTGGTGCGGATACCTATATATGAGTGTGGCGGTGATACATATAGATGTGTATGGTGGGGATACCTATAGATGTGTATGGTGGGGATACCAATAGATGTATGTGGTGGCGTTACCTATATATGTGTGTGGCGGGGATACCTATATATATAGATGTGTATGGTGGGGATACCTATATATATATGTGTGGTGGGGATACCTATATATGTGTATGGTGGGGATACCTATAGATGTGTGTGGTGGGGATACCTATAGATGTATGTGTTGGGGATACCTATATATGTATGTGGTGTGGATACCTATAGATGTATGTGGTGGGGATACTTATATATGTATGTGGTGGGGATACCTATATATGTATGTGGTGGGGATACATATATATGTATGTGGTGGGGATACCTATATATGTATGTGGTGGGGATACCTATAGATGTATGTGGTGGGGATACCTATATATGTATGTGGTGGGGATACCTATATATGTGCGTGGTGGGGATACATATAGATGTATGTGGTGGGGATACCTATATATGTTGGTGGTGGGGATACACATAGATGTATGTGATGGGGATACCTATATATGTATGTGGTGGGGATACCTATATATGTATGTGGTGGGGATACCTATATATGTATGTGGTGGGGATACCTATATATGTGTGTAGTGGTGATACCTATATATGTATGTGGTGGGGATACATACATATGTATGTGGCGGGGATACCTATATATGTGTGTGGTGGTGATACCTATATATGTGTGTGGTGGGAATTCCTATATATGTGTGTGGCGGGGATACCTATATATGTATGTGGTGGGATACCTATAGATGTATGTGGTGGGGATACCTATATATGTGTGGTGGGGATACCTATATATGTTTGTGGTGGGGATACCTATAGATGTATGTGGTGGGGATACCTATATATGTATGTGGTGGGGATACCTATATATGTATGTGGTGGGGTACCTATATATGTATGTGTTGGGGATACCTATATATGTATGTGGTGGTGATACCTATAGATGTGTGTGGTGGGGATACCTATATGTGTGTGGTGGGGATACCTATATGTATGTGGCGGGAATACCTATATGTGTGTGGTGGTGATACCTATATATGTATGTGGTGGGGATACATATATATGTGTGTGGTGGGGATACCTATATATGTATGTGGTGGGGATACCTATAGATGTATGTGGTGGGGATACCTATACATGTATGTGGTGGGGATACCTATATATGTGCGTGGTGGGGATACCTATAGATGTATGTGGTGGGGATACCTATATATGTGTGTGGTGGGGACACTTATAGATGTATGTGGTGGGGATACCTATATATGTATGTGGTGGGGATACCTATATTTGTATGTGGTGGGGATACCTATATATGAGTGTGGTGGAGATACCTATTAATGTGTGTGGTGGTGATACCTATATATGTATGTGGTGGGGATACCTATATATGTATGAGGTGGGGATACCTATATATGTTTGTGGTGGGGATATCTATAGATGTATGTGGTGGGGATACCTATATATGTATCTGGTGGGGATACCTATATAAGTATATGGTGGGGATACCTGTATATGTATGTGTTGGGGATACCTATATATGTATGTGGTGGTGATACCTATATATGTGTGTGGTGGGGATACCTATATGTGTGTGGTGGGGATACCTATATGTATGTGGCGGGGAAACCTATATGTGTGTGGTGGTTATACCTATATATGTATGTGGTGGGGATACATATATATGTGTGTGGTGGGGATACCTATATATGTATGTGGTGGGGATACCTATATATGTGTGTGGCGGGGATAACTATAGATGTGTATTGTGGGAATACCTATATATGTGTTTGGTGGGGTTACCTATAGATCTGTGGGTGGTGGGGATACATATAGATGTGTGTGGTGGGGATACCTATAGATGTATGTGGTGGGGAGACCTATATATGTGTGTGGTGGTGATACCTATATATGTATGTGGCGGGGATACCTATATATGTGTGTGGTGGGGATACCTATATATGTGTGTGGTGGTGATACCTAAATATGTATATGGTGGGAATACCTATAGATGTGTGTGGTGGGGATACCTATATATGTATGTGGCGGGGATACCTATATATGTGTGTGGTGGGGATACCTATATATGTATGTGGTGGTGATACCAATATATGTGTGTGGTAGGGATACCTATAGATGTGTGTGTTGGGGATACCTATAGATGTATGTGGTGGGGAGACCTATATATGTATGTGGTGGGGATACCTATATATGTGTGTGGCGGGGATACCTATATATATTTGTGTGGTGGGGATACCTATATATGTATGTGGTGGGTATACCTATATATGTATGTGTTGGGGATACCTATATATGTATGTGGTGGTGATACCTATAGATGTGTGTGGTGGGGATACCTATATGTGTGTGGTGGGGATACCTATATGTATGTGGCGGGAATACCTATATGTGTGTGGTGGTGATACCTATATATGTATGTGGTGGGGATACCTATATATGTGTGTGGTGGGGATACCTATATATGTATGTGGTGGGGATACCTATAGATGTATGTGGTGGGGATACCTATACATGTATGTGGTGGGGATAACTATATATGTGTGTGGCGGGGATACCTATATATGTATGTGGTGGTGATACCAATATATGTGTGTGGTGGGGATACCTATATATGTATGTGGTGGGGATACCTATATATGTATGTGGTGGGGATACCTATATATGTTTGTGGTGGGGATACCTATAGATGTATGTGGTGGGGATACCTATATATGTATGTGGTGGGGATACCTATATATGTAAGTGGTGGGGATACCTATATATGTATGTGTTGGGGATACCTATATATGTATGTGGTGGTGATACCTATAGATGTGTGTGGTGGGGATACCTATATGTGTGTGGTGGGGATACCTATATGTATGTGGCGGGAATACCTATATGTGTGTGGTGGTGATACCTATATATGTATGTGGTGGGGATACCTATATATGTGTGTGGTGGGGATACCTATATATGTATGTGGTGGGGATACCTATAGATGTATGTGGTGGGGATACCTATACATGTATGTGGTGGGGATACCTATATATGTGCGTGGTGGGGATACCTATAGATGTATGTGGTGGGGATACCTATATATGTATGTGGTGGGGATACCTATAGATGTATGTGGCGGTGATACCTATAGATGTATGTGGTGGGGATAGCTATATATGTATGTGGTGGGGATACCTATATATGTATGTTGTGGGGATACCTATATATGTTTGTGGTGGGGATACCTATATATGTATGTGGTGGGGATACCTATATATGTATGTGGTGGGGATACATATATAAGTATATGGTGGGGATACCTATATATGTATGTGTTAGGGATACCTATATATGTATGTGGTGGTGATACCTATATATGTGTGTGGTGGGGATACCTATATATGTGTGTGGTGGGGATACCTATAGATGTATGTGGTGGGGATACCTATATATGTATGTGGTGGGGATACCTATATAAGTATATGGTGGGGATACCTATAGATGTATGTGGTGGGGATACCTATATATGTATGTGGTGGGGATACCTATAGATGTATGTGGCGGTGATACCTATAGATGTATGTGGTGGGGATAGCTATATATGTATGTGGTGGGGATACCTATATATGTATGTGGTGGGGATACCTATATATGTTTGTGGTGGGGATACCTATATATGTATGTGGTGGGGATACCTATATATGTATGTGGTGGTGATACCTATATAAGTATATGGTGGGGATACCTATATATGTATGTGTTAGGGATACCTATATATGTATGTGGTGGTGATACCTATATATGTGTGTGGTGGGGATACCTATAGATGTATGTGGTGGGGATACCTATATATGTATGTGGTGGGGATACCTATATAAGTTTTCTTGTGGGGATACCTATATATGTATGTGGTGGGGATACCTATATATGTGTGTAGCGGGGATAACTATAGATGTGTTTTGTGGGAATACCTATATATGTGTGTGGTGGGGTTACCTATATATCTGTATGTGGTGGGGATACATATAGATGTGTGTGGTGGGGATACCTATAGATGTATGTGGTGGGCAGACCTATATATGTGTGTGGTGGGCAGACCTATATATGTAAGTGGCGGGGATACCTATATATTTGTGTGGTGGGGATACCTATATATGTGTATGGTGGTGATACCTATATATGTATATGGTGGGAATACCTATAGATGTGTGTGGTGGGGATACCTATATATGTATGTGGCGGGGATACCTATATATGTGTGTGGCGGGGATACCTATATATGTATGTGGTGGTGATACCAATATATGTGTGTGGTGGGGATACCTATAGATGTGTGTGGTGGGGATACCTATAGATGTATGTGGTGGGGAGACCTATATATGTATGTGGTGGGGATACCTATATATGTGTGTGGCGGGGATACCTATATATATGTGTGTGGTGGGGATACCTATATATGTATGTGGTGGGGATACCTATATATGTATGTGTTGGGGATACCTATATATGTATGTGGTGGTGATACCTATAGATGTGTGTGGTGGGGATACCTATATGTGTGTGGTGGGGATACCTATATGTATGTGGCGGGAATACCTATATGTGTGTGGTGGTGATACCTATATATGTATGTGGTGGGGATACCTATATATGTGTGTGGTGGGGATACCTATATATGTATGTGGTGGGGATACCTATAGATGTATGTGGTGGGGATACCTATACATGTATGTGGTGGGGATACCTATATATGTGTGTGGCGGGGATACCTATATATGTATGTGGTGGTGATACCAATATATGTGTGTGGTGGGGATACCTATATATGTATGTGGTGGGGATACCTATATATGTATGTGGTGGGGATACCTATATATGTTTGTGGTGGGGATACCTATAGATGTATGTGGTGGGGATACCTATATATGTATGTGGTGGGGATACCTATATATGTATGTGGTGGGGATACCTATATATGTATGTGTTGGGGATACCTATATATGTATGTGGTGGTGATACCTATAGATGTGTGTGGTGGGGATACCTATATGTGTGTGGTGGGAATACCTATATGTATGTGGCGGGAATACCTATATGTGGGTGGTGGTGATACCTATATATGTATGTGGTGGGGATACCTATATATGTGTGTGGTGGGGATACCTATATATGTATGTGGTGGGGATACCTATAGATGTATGTGGTGGGGATACCTATACATGTATGTGGTGGGGATACCTATATATGTGCGTGGTGGGGATACCTGTAGATGTATGTGGTGGGGATACCTATATATGTGTGTGGTGGGGACACTTATATATGTATGAGGTGGGGATACCTACATATGTATGTGGCGGGGATACCTATATATGTGTGTGGTGGTGATACCTATATATGAGTGTGGTGGGGATACCTATATATGTGTGTGGCGGGGATACCTATATATGTATCTGGTGGGGATACCTATAGATGTATGTGGCGGTGATACCTATAGATGTATGTGGTGGGGATAGCTATATATGTATGTGGTGGGGATACCTATATATGTATGTGGTGGGGATACCTATATATGTTTGTGGTGGGGATACCTATAGATGTATGTGGTGGGGATACCTATATATGTATGTGGTGGGCATACCTATATAAGTATATGGTGGGGATACCTATATATGTATGTGTTAGGGATACCTATATATGTATGTGGTGGTGATACCTATATATGTGTGTGGTGGGGATACCTATATGTGTGTGGTGGGGATACCTATATGTATGTGGCGGGGAAACCTATATGTGTGTGGTGGTGATACCTATATATGTATGTGGTGGGGATACCTATATATGTGTGTGGTGGGGATACCTATATATGTATGTGGTGGGGATACCTATATATGTGTGTAGCGGGGATAACTATAGATGTGTATTGTGGGAATACCTATATATGTGTGTGGTGGGGTTACCTATAGATCTGTGTGTGGTGGGGATACATATAGATGTGTGTGGTGGGGATACCTATAGATGTATGTGGTGGGGAGACCTATATATGTGTGTGGTGGTGATACCTATATATGTATGTGGCGGGGATACCTATATATGTGTGTGGTGGGGATACCTATATATGTGTGTGGTGGTGATACCTATATATGTATATGGTGGGAATACCTATAGATGTGTGTGGTGGGGATACCTATATATGTGTGTGGTGGGGATACCTATATATGTGTGTGGTGGTGATACCTATATACATATATGGTGGGAATACCTATAGATGTGTGTGGTGGGGATACCTATATATGTATGTGGCGGGGATACCTATATATGTGTGTGGCGGGGATACCTATATATGTATGTGGTGGTGATACCAATACATGTGTGTGGTGGGGATACCTATAGATGTGTGTGGTGGGGATACCTATAGATGTATGTGGTGGGGAGACCTATATATGTATGTGGTGGGGATACCTATATGTGTGTGTGGCGGGGATACCTATATATATGTGTGTGGTGGGGATACCTATATATGTATGTGGTGGGGATACCTATATATGTATGTGTTGGGGATACCTATATATGTATGTGGTGGTGATACCTATAGATGTGTGTGGTGGGGATACCTATATGTGTGTGGTGGGGATACCTATATGTATGTGGCGGGAATACATATATGTGTGTGGTGGTGATACCTATATATGTATGCGGTGGGGATACCTATATATGTGTGTGGTGGGGATACCTATATATGTATGTGGTGGGGATACATATAGATGTATGTGGTGGGAATACCTATACATGTATGTGGTGGGGATACCTATATATGTGTGTGGCGGGGATACCTATATATGTATGTGGTGGTGATACCAATATATGAGTGTGGTGGGGATACCTATATATGTATGTGGTGGGGATACCTATATATGTATGTGGTGGGGATACCTATATATGTTTGTGGTGGGGATACCTATAGATGTATGTGGTGGGGATACCTATATATGTATGTGGTGGGGATACCTATATATGTATTTGGTGGGGATACCTATATATGTATGTGTTGGGGATACCTATATATGTATGTGGTGGTGATACCTATAGATGTATGTGGTGGGGATACCTATACATGTATGTGGTGGGGATACCTATATATGTGCGTGGTGGGGATACCTATATATGTATGTGGTGGGGATACCTATATATGTATGTGGTGGGGATACCTATAGATGTATGTGGCGGTGATACCTATAGATGTATGTGGTGGGGATAGCTATATATGTATGTGGTGGGGATACCTATATATGTATGTTGTGGGGATACCTATATATGTTTGTGGTGGGGATACCTATATATGTATGTGGTGGGGATACCTATATATGTATGTGGTGGGGATACATATATAAGTATATGGTGGGGATACCTATATATGTATGTGTTAGGGAAACCTATATATGTATGTGGTGGTGATACCTATATATGTGTGTGGTGGGGATACCTATATATGTGTGGGGATACCTATATATGTATGTGGTGGGGATACCTATATAAGTATATGGTGGGGATACCTATAGATGTATGTGGTGGGGATACCTATATATGTATGTGGTGGGGATACCGATAGATGTATGTGGCGGTGATACCTATAGATGTATGTGGTGGGGATAGCTATATATGTATGTGGTGGGGATACCTATATATGTATGTGGTGGGGATACCTATATATGTTTGTGGTGGGGATACCTATATATGTATGTGGTGGGGATACCTATATATGTATGTGGTGGGGATACCTATATAAGTATATGGTGGGGATACCTATATATGTATGTGTTAGGGATACCTATATATGTATGTGGTGGTGATACCTATATATGTGTGTGGTGGAGATACCTATAGATGTATGTGGTGGGGATACCTATATATGTATGTGGTGGGGATACCTATATACGTATATGGTGGGGATACCCATATATATATATGGTGGGGATACCTATATATGTGTGTAGCGGGGATAACTATAGATGTGTTTTGTGGGAATACCTATATATGTGTGTGGTGGGGTTACCTATATATCTGTGTGTGGTGGGAATACATATAGATGTGTGTGGTGGGGATACCTATAGATGTATGTGGTGGGCAGTCCTATATATGTGTGTGGTGGGCAGACCTATATATGTATGTGGCGGGGATACCTATATATGAGTGTGGTGGGGATACCTATATATGTGTGTGGCGGGGATACCTATATATGTATCTGGTGGGGATACCTATAGATGTATGTGGCGGTGATACCTATAGATGTATGTGGTGGGGATAGCTATATATGTATGTGGTGGGGATACCTATATATGTATGTGGTGGGGATACCTATATATGTTTGTGGTGGGGATACCTATAGATGTATGTGGTGGGGATACCTATATATGTATGTGGTGGGCATACCTATATAAGTATATGGTGGGGATACCTATATATGTATGTGTTAGGGATACCTATATATGTATGTGGTGGTGATACCTATATATGTGTGTGGTGGGGATACCTATATGTGTGTGGTGGGGATACCTATATGTATGTGGCGGGGAAACCTATATGTGTGTGGTGGTGATACCTATATATGTATGTGGTGGGGATACCTATATATGTGTGTGGTGGGGATACCTATATATGTATGTGGTGGGGATACCTATATATGTGTGTAGCGGGGATAACTATAGATGTGTATTGTGGGAATACCTATATATGTGTGTGGTGGGGTTACCTATAGATCTGTGTGTGGTGGGGATACATATAGATGTGTGTGGTGGGGATACCTATAGATGTATGTGGTGGGGAGACCTATATATGTGTGTGGTGGTGATACCTATATATGTATGTGGCGGGGATACCTATATATGTGTGTGGTGGGGATACCTATATATGTGTGTGGTGGTGATACCTATATATGTATATGGTGGGAATACCTATAGATGTGTGTCGTGGGGATACCTATATATGTGTGTGGTGGGGATACCTATATATGTGTGTGGTGGTGATACCTATATATATATATGGTGGGAATACCTATAGATGTGTGTGGTGGGGATACCTATATATGTATGTGGCGGGGATACCTATATATGTGTGTGGCGGGGATACCTATATATGTATGTGGTGGTGATACCAATATATGTGTGTGGTGGGGATACCTATAGATGTGTGTGGTGGGGATACCTATAGATGTATGTGGTGGGGAGACCTATATATGTATGTGGTGGGGATACCTATATGTGTGTGTGGCGGGGATACCTATATATATGTGTGTGGTGGGGATACCTATATATGTATGTGGTGGTGATACCTATATATGTGTGTGGTGGGAATACCTATATGTGTGTGGTGGGGATACCTATATGTATGTGGCGGGAATACATATATGTGTGTGGTGGTGATACCTATATATGTATGTGGTGGGGATACCTATATATGTGTGTGGTGGGGATACCTATATATGTATGTGGTGGGGATACATATAGATGTATGTGGTGGGAATACCTATACATGTATGTGGTGGGGATACCTATATATGTGTGTGGTGGGGATACCTATATATGTATGTGGTGGTGATACCTATATATGTATGTGGTGGGGATACCTATATATGTTTGTGGTGGGGATACCTATAGATGTATGTGGTGGGGATACCTATATATGTATGTGGTGGGGATACCTATATATGTATGTGGTGGGGATACCTATATATGTATGTGTTGGGGATACCTATATATGTATGTGGTGGTGATACCTATAGATGTATGTGGTGGGGATACCTATACATGTATGTGGTGGGGATACCTATATATGTGCGTGGTGGGGATACCTATATATGTATGTGGTGGGGATACCTATATATGTATGTGGTGGGGATACCTATAGATGTATGTGGCGGTGATACCTATAGATGTATGTGGTGGGGATAGCTATATATGTATGTGGTGGGGATACCTATATATGTATGTTGTGGGGATACCTATATATGTTTGTGGTGGGGATACCTATATATGTATGTGGTGGGGATACCTATATATGTATGTGGTGGGGATACATATATAAGTATATGGTGGGGATACCTATATATGTATGTGTTAGGGAAACCTATATATGTATGTGGTGGTGATACCTATATATGTGTGTGGTGGGGATACCTATATATGTGTGTGGTGGGATACCTATAGATGTATGTGGTGGGGATACCTATATATGTATGTGGTGGGGATACCTATATAAGTATATGGTGGGGATACCTATAGATGTATGTGGTGGGGATACCTATATATGTATGTGGTGGGGATACCGATAGATGTATGTGGCGGTGATACCTATAGATGTATGTGGTGGGGATAGCTATATATGTATGTGGTGGGGATACCTATATATGTATGTGGTGGGGATACCTATATATGTTTGTTGTGGGGATACCTATATATGTATGTGGTGGGGATACCTATATATGTATGTGGTGGGGATACCTATATAAGTATATGGTGGGGATACCTATATATGTATGTGTTAGGGATACCTATATATGTATGTGGTGGTGATACCTATATATGTGTGTGGTGGAGATACCTATAGATGTATGTGGTGGGGATACCTATATATGTATGTGGTGGGGATACCTATATAAGTATATGGTGGGGATACCCATATATGTATATGGTGGGGATACCTATATATGTGTGTAGCGGGGATAACTATAGATGTGTTTTGTGGGAATACCTATATATGTGTGTGGTGGGGTTACCTATATATCTGTGTGTGGTGGGGATACATATAGATGTGTGTGGTGGGGATACCTATAGATGTATGTGGTGGGCAGACCTATATATGTGTGTGGTGGGCAGACCTATATATGTATGTGGCGGGGATACCTATATATGTGTGTGGTGGGGATACCTATATATGTGTGTGGTGGTGATACCTATATATGTATATGGTGGGAATACCTATAGATGTGTGTGGTGGGGATACCTATATATGTATGTGGCGGGGATACCTATATATGTGTGTGGCGGGGATACCTATATATGTATGTGGTGGTGATACCAATATATGTGTGTGGTGGGGATACCTATAGATGTGTGTGGTGGGGATACCTATAGATGTATGTGGTGGGGAGACCTATATATGTATGTGTTGGGGATACCTATATATGTGTGTGGCGGGGATACCTCTATATATTTGTGTGGTGGGGATACCTATATATGTATGTGGTGGGGATACCTATATATGTATGTGTCGGGGATACCTATATATGTATGTGGTGGTGATACCTATAGATGTGTGTGGTGGGGATACCTATATGTGTGTGTTGGGGATACCTATATGTATGTGGCGGGAATACCTATATGTGTGTGGTGGTGATACCTATATATGTATGTGGTGGGGATACCTATATATGTGTGTGGTGGGGATACCTATATATGTATGTGGTGGGGATACCTATAGATGTATGTGGTGGGGATACCTATACATGTATGTGGTGGGGATACCTATATATGTGTGTGGCGGGGATACCTATATATGTATGTGGTGGTGATACCAATATATGTGTGTGGTGGGGATACCTATATATGTATGTGGTGGGGATACCTATATATGTATGTGGTGGGGATACCTATATATGTTTGTGGTGGGGATACCTATAGATGTATGTGGTGGGGATACCTATATATGTATGTGGTGGGGATACCTATATATGTATGTGGTGGGGATACCTATATATGTATGTGTTGGGGATACCTATATATGTATGTGGTGGTGATACCTATAGATGTGTGTGGTGGGGATACCTATATGTGTGTGGTGGGAATACCTATATGTATGTGGCGGGAATACCTATATGTGTGTGGTGGTGATACCTATATATGTATGTGGTGGGGATACCTATATATGTGTGTGGTGGGGATACCTATATATGTATGTGGTGGGGATACCTATAGATGTATGTGGTGGGGATACCTATACATGTATGTGGTGGGGATACCTATATATGTGCGTGGTGGGGATACCTGTAGATGTATGTGGTGGGGATACCTATATATGTGTGTGGTGGGGACACTTATATATGTATGAGGTGGGGATACCTACATATGTATGTGGCGGGGATACCTATATATGTGTGTGGTGGTGATACCTATATATGAGTGTGGTGGGGATACCTATATATGTGTGTGGCGGGGATACCTATATATGTATGTGGTGGGGATACCTATAGATGTATGTGGCGTTGATACCTATAGATGTATGTGGTGGGGATAGCTATATATGTATGTGGTGGGGATACCTATATATGTATGTGGTGGGGATACCTATATATGTTTGTGGTGGGGATACCTATAGATGTATGTGGTGGGGATACCTATATATGTATGTGGTGGGGATACCTATATAAGTATATGGTGGGGATACCTATATATGTATGTGTTAGGGATACCTATATATGTATGTGGTGGTGATACCTATATATGTGTGTGGTGGGGATACCTATATGTGTGTGGTGGGGATACCTATATGTATGTGGCGGGGAAACCTATATGTGTGTGGTGGTGATACCTATATATGTATGTGGTGGGGATACCTATATATGTGTGTGGTGGGGATACCTATATATGTATGTGGTGGGGATACCTATATATGTGTGTAGCGGGGATAACTATAGATGTGTATTGTGGGAATACCTATATATGTTTGTGGTGGGGTTACCTATAGATCTGTGTGTGGTGGGGATACATATAGATGTGTGTGGTGGGGATACCTATAGATGTATGTGGTGGGGAGACCTATATATGTGTGTGGTGGTGATACCTATATATGTGTGTGGTGGGGATACCTATATGTGTGTGGTGGGGATACCTATATGTATGTGGCGGGGAAACCTATATGTGTGTGGCGGTGATACCTATATATGTATGTGGTGGGGATACCTATATATGTGTGTGGTGGGGATACCTATATATGTATGTGGTGCGGATACCTATATATGTGTGTAGCGGGGATAACTATAGATGTGTATTGTGGGAATACCTATATATGTGTGTGGTGGGGTTACCTATAGATCTGTGTGTGGTGGGGATACATATAGATGTGTGTGGTGGGGATACCTATAGATGTATGTGGTGGGGAGACCTATATATGTGTGGGTGGTGATACCTATATATGTATGTGGCGGGGATACCTATATATGTGTGTGGTGGGGATACCTATATATGTGTGTGGTGGTGATACCTATATATGTATATGGTGGGAATACCTATAGATGTGTGTGGTGGGGATACCTATATATGTGTGTGGTGGGGATACCTATATATGTGTGTGGTGGTGATACCTATATATGTATATGGTGGAATACCTATAGATGTGTGTGGTGGGGATACCTATATATGTATGTGGCGGGGATACCTATATATGTGTGTGGCGGGGATACCTATATATGTATGTGGTGGTGATACCAATATATGTGTGTGGTGGGGATACCTATAGATGTGTGTGGTGGGGATACCTATAGATGTATGTGGTGGGGAGACCTATATATGTATGTGGTGGGGATACCTATATATGTGTGTGGCGGGGATACCTATATATATGTGTGTGGTGGGGATACCTATATATGTATGTGGTGGGGATACCTATATATGTATGTGTTGGGAATACCTATATATGTATGTGGTGGTGATACCTATAGATGTGTGTGGTGGGGATACCTATATGTGTGTGGTGGGGATACCTATATGTATGTGGCGGGAATACCTATATGTGTGTGGTGGTGATACCTATATATGTATGTGGTGGGGATACCTATATATGTGTGTGGTGGGGATACCTATATATGTATGTGGTGGGGATACCTATAGATGTATGTGGTGGGAATACCTATACATGTATGTGGTGGGGATACCTATATATGTGTGTGGCGGGGATACCTATATATGTATGTGGTGGTGATACCAATATATGTGTGTGGTGGGGATACCTATATATGTATGTGGTGGGGATACCTATATATGTATGTGGTGGGGATACCTATATATGTTTGTGGTGGGGATACCTATAGATGTATGTGGTGGGGATACCTATATATGTATGTGGTGGGGGATACCTATATATGTATGTGGTGGGGATACCTATATATGTATGTGTTGGGGATACCTATATATGTATGTGGTGGTGATACCTATAGATGTATGTGGCGGGGATACCTATATATGTGTGTGGTGGTGATACCTATATATGAGTGTGGTGGGGATACCTATATCTGTGTGTGGCGGGGATACCTATAGATGTATGTGGTGGGAATACCTATACATGTATGTGGTGGGGATACCTATATATGTGTGTGGCGGGGGATACCTATATATGTATGTGGTGGTGATACCAATATATGTGTGTGGTGGGGATACCTATATATGTATGTGGTGGGGATACCTATATATGTATGTGGTGGGGATACCTATATATGTTTGTGGTGGGGATACCTATAGATGTATGTGGTGGGGATACCTATATATGTATGTGGTGGGGATACCTATATATGTATGTGGTGGGGATACCTATATATGTATGTGGTGGGGATACCTATATATGTATGTGTTGGGGATACCTATATATGTATGTGGTGGGGATACCTATATATGTGTGTGGTGGGGATACCTATATATGTATGTGGTGGAGATACCTATATATGTGTGTGGTGGGGACACTTATAGATGTATGTGGTGGGGATACCTATATATGTATGTGGTGGGGATACCTATATATGTATGTGGTGGGGATACCTATATATGTGTGTGGTGGGAATACCTATAAATGTATGTGATGGGGATACCTATATATGTATATGGTGGGGATACCTATATATGTGTGTGGTGGTGATACCTATATATGTATGAGGTGGGGGATACCTATATATGTATGTGGCGGGGATACCTATATATGTGTGTGGTGGTGATACCTATATATGAGTGTGGTGGGGATACCTATATCTGTGTGTGGCGGGGATACCTATATATGTATGTGGTGGGGATACCTATAGATGTATGTGGCGGTGATACCTATAGATGTATGTGGTGGGGATAGCTATATATGTATGTGGTGGGGATACCTATATATGTATGTGGTGGGGATACCTATATATGTTTGTGGTGGGGATACCTATAGATGTATGTGGTGGGGATACCTATATATGTATGTGGTGGGGATACCTATATAAGTATATGGTGGGGATACCTATATATGTATGTGTTAGGGATACCTATATATGTATGTGGTGGTGATACCTATATATGTGTGTGGTGGGGATACCTATATGTGTGTGGTGGGGATACCTATATGTATGTGGCGGGGAAACCTATATGTGTGTGGTGGTGATACCTATATATGTATGTGGTGGGGATACCTATATATGTGTGTGGTGGGGATACCTATATATGTATGTGGTGGGGATACCTATATATGTGTGTAGCGGGGATAACTATAGATGTGTATTGTGGGAATACCTATATATGTGTGTGGTGGGGTTACCTATAGATCTGTGTGTGGTGGGGATACATATAGATGTGTGTGGTGGGGATACCTATAGATGTATGTGGTGAGGAGACCTATATATGTGTGTGGTGGTGATACCTATATATGTTATGTGGCGGGGATACCTATATATGTGTGTGGTGGGGATACCTATATATGTGTGTGGTGGTGATACCTATATATGTATATGGTGGGAATACCTATAGATGTGTGTGGTGGGGATACCTATATATGTGTGTGGTGGGGATACCTATATATGTGTGTGGTGGTGATACCTATATATGTATATGGTGGGAATACCTATAGATGTGTGTGGTGGGGATACATATATATGTATGTGGCGGGGATACCTATATATGTGTGTGGCGGGGATACCTATATATGTATGTGGTGGTGATACCAATATATGTGTGTGGTGGGGATACCTATAGATGTGTGTGGTGGGGATACCTATAGATGTATGTGGTGGGGAGACCTATATATGTATGTGGTGGGGATACCTATATATGTGTGTGGCGGGGATACCTATATATATGTGTGTGGTGGGGATACCTATATATGTATGTGGTGGGGATACCTATATATGTATGTGTTGGGGATACCTATATATGTATGTGGTGGTGATACCTATAGATGTGTGTGGTGGGGATACCTATATGTGTGTGGTGGGGATACCTATATATGTGTGTGGTGGTGATACCTATATATGTATATGGTGGGAATACCTATAGATGTGTGTGGTGGGGATACATATATATGTATGTGGCGGGGATACCTATATATGTGTGTGGTGGGGACACTTATAGATGTATGTGGTGGGGATACCTATATATGTATGTGGTGGGGATACCTATATATGTGTGTGGCGGGGATACCTATATATGTATGTGGTGGTGATACCAATATATGTGTGTGGTGGGGATACCTATATATGTATGTGGTGGGGATACCTATATATGTATGTGGTGGGGATACCTATATATGTTTGTGGTGGGGATACCTATAGATGTATGTGGTGGGGATACCTATATATGTATGTGGTGGGGATACCTATATATGTATGTGGTGGGGATACCTATATATGTATGTGTTGGGGATACCTATATATGTATGTGGTGGTGATACCTATAGATGTGTGTGGTGGGGATACCTATATGTGTGTGGTGGGGATACCTATATGTATGTGGCGGGAATACCTATATGTGTGTGGTGGTGATACCTATATATGTATGTGGTGGGGATACCTATATATGTGTGTGGTGGGGATACCTATATATGTATGTGGTGGAGATACCTATATATGTGTGTGGTGGGGACACTTATAGATGTATGTGGTGGGGATACCTATATATGTATGTGGTGGGGATACCTATATATGTATGTGGTGGGGATACCTATATATGTGTGTGGTGGGAATACCTATAAATGTATGTGATGGGGATACCTATATATGTATATGGTGGGGATACCTATATATGTGTGTGGTGGTGATACCTATATATGTATGAGGTGGGGATACCTATATATGTATGTGGCGGGGATACCTATATATGTGTGTGGTGGTGATACCTATATATGAGTGTGGTGGGGATACCTATATCTGTGTGTGGCGGGGATACCTATATATGTATGTGGTGGGGATACCTATAGATGTATGTGGCGGTGATACCTATAGATGTATGTGGTGGGGATAGCTATATATGTATGTGGTGGGGATACCTATATATGTATGTGGTGGGGATACCTATATATGTTTGTGGTGGGGATACCTATAGATGTATGTGGTGGGGATACCTATATATGTATGTGGTGGGGATACCTATATAAGTATATGGTGGGGATACCTATATATGTATGTGTTAGGGATACCTATATATGTATGTGGTGGTGATACCTATATATGTGTGTGGTGGGGATACCTATATGTGTGTGGTGGGGATACCTATATGTATGTGGCGGGGAAACCTATATGTGTGTGGTGGTGATACCTATATATGTATGTGGTGGGGATACCTATATATGTGTGTGGTGGGGATACCTATATATGTATGTGGTGGGGATACCTATATATGTGTGTAGCGGGGATAACTATAGATGTGTATTGTGGGAATACCTATATATGTGTGTGGTGGGGTTACCTATAGATCTGTGTGTGGTGGGGATACATATAGATGTGTGTGGTGGGGATACCTATAGATGTATGTGGTGAGGAGACCTATATATGTGTGTGGTGGTGATACCTATATATGTATGTGGCGGGGATACCTATATATGTGTGTGGTGGGGATACCTATATATGTGTGTGGTGGTGATACCCTATATATGTATATGGTGGGAATACCTATAGATGTGTGTGGTGGGGATACCTATATATGTGTGTGGTGGGGATACCTATATATGTGTGTGGTGGTGATACCTATATATGTATATGGTGGGAATACCTATAGATGTGTGTGGTGGGGATACATATATATGTATGTGGCGGGGATACCTATATATGTGTGTGGCGGGGATACCTATATATGTATGTGGTGGTGATACCAATATATGTGTGTGGTGGGGATACCTATAGATGTGTGTGGTGGGGATACCTATAGATGTATGTGGTGGGGAGACCTATATATGTATGTGGTGGGGATACCTATATATGTGTGTGGCGGGGATACCTATATATATGTGTGTGGTGGGGATACCTATATATGTATGTGGTGGGGATACCTATATATGTATGTGTTGGGGATACCTATATATGTATGTGGTGGTGATACCTATAGATGTGTGTGGTGGGGATACCTATATGTGTGTGGTGGGGATACCTATATGTATGTGGCGGGAATACCTATATGTGTGTGGTGGTGATACCCATATATGTATGTGGTGGGGATACCTATATATGTGTGTGGTGGGGATACCTATATATGTATGTGGTGGGGATACCTATAGATGTATGTGGTGGGAATACCTATACATGTATGTGGTGGGGATACCTATATATGTGTGTGGCGGGGATACCTATATATGTATGTGGTGATACCAATATATGTGTGTGGCGGGGATACCTATATATGTATGTGGTGATACCAATATATGTGTGTGGTGGGGATACGTATATATGTATGTGGTGGGGATACCTATATATGTTTGTGGTGGGGATACCTATAGATGTATGTGGTGGGGATACCTATATATGTATGTGGTGGGGATACCTATATATGTATGTGGTGGGGATACCTATATATGTATGTGTTGGGGATGCCTATATATGTATGTGGTGGTGATACCTATAGATGTGTGTGGTGGGGGATACCTATATGTGTGTGGTGGGGATACCTATATGTATGAGGCGGGAATACCTATATGTGTGTGGTGGTGATACCTATATATGTATGTGGTGGGGATACCTATATATGTGTGTGGTGGGGATACCTATATATGTATGTGGTGGGGATACCTATAGATGTATGTGGTGGGGGATACCTATACATGTATGTGGTGGGGATACCTATATATGTGCGTGGTGGGGATACCTATAGATGTATGTGGTGGGGATACCTATATATGTGTGTGGTGGGGACACTTATAGATGTATGTGGTGGGGATACCTATATATGTATGTGGTGGGGATACCTATATATGTATGTGGTGGGGATACCTATATATGTGTGTGGTGGGAATACCTATAAATGTATGTGATGGGGATACCTGTATATGTATATGGTGGGGATACCTATATATGTGTGTGGTGGTGATACCTATAGATGTATGTGGTGGGGGATACCTATATATGTGTGTGGTGGGGACACGTATAGATGTATGTGGTGGGGATACCTATATATGTATGTGGTGGGGATACCTATATATGTATGTGGCGGGGATACCTATATATGTGTGTGGTGGTGATACCTATATATGAGTGTGGTGGGGATACCTATATCTGTGTGTGGCGGGGATACCTATATTTGTATGTGGTGGGGATACCTATAGATGTATGTGGCGGTGATACCTATAGATGTATGTGGTGGGGATAGCTATATATGTATGTGGTGGGGGTACCTATATATGTATGTGGTGGGGATACCTATATATGTTTGTGGTGGGGTTACCTATAGATGTATGTGGTGGGGATACCTATATATGTATGTGGTGGGGATACCTATATAAGTATATGGTGGGGATACCTATATATGTATGTGTTGGGGATACCTATATATGTATGTGGTGGTGATACCTATTTATGTGTGTGGTGCGGATACATATATGTGTGTGGTGTGGATACCTATATGTATGTGGCGGGGATACCTATATGTGTGTGGTGGTGATACCTATATATGTATGTGGTGGGGGGATACCTATATATGTGTGTGGTGGGGATACCTATATATGTATGTGGTGGGGATACCTATATATGTGTGTGGTGGGGATACCTATATATGTGTGTGGCGGGGATAACTATAGATGTGTATTGTGGGAATATATATATATATATGTAGGTGAGGATACCTATATATGTGTGTGGTGAGGATACCTATATGTGTGTGGTGGGGATGCCTATATATGTATGTCGTGGGGATACCTATATATGTGTGTGGTGGGGGATACCTATATATGTATGTGGTGGTGATACATATAGATGTGTGTGGTGTGGATACCTATAGATGTATGTGGTGGGGATACCTATACATGTATGTGGTGGTGATACCTATAGATGTATGTGGTGCGGATACCTATATATGAGTGTGGCGGTGATACATATAGATGTGTATGGTGGGGATACCTATAGATGTGTATGGTGGGGATACCAATAGATGTATGTGGTGGGGTTACCTATATATGTGTGTGGCGGTGATACATATAGATGTGTATGGTGGGGATACCTATATATATATGTGTGGTGGGGATCCCTATAGATGTGTATGGTGGGGATACCTATAGATGTGTGTGGTGGGGATACCTATAGATGTATGTGTTGGGGATACCTATATATGTATGTGGTGGGGATACCTATAGATGTATATGGTGGGGATACTTATATATGTATGTGGTGGGGATACATATATATGTATGTGGTGGGGATACCTATATATGTATGTGGTGGGGGATACCTATATATGTATGTGGTGTGGCTACCTATATATGTTTGTGGTGGGGACACCTATAGATGTATGTGGTGGGGATACCTATATATGTATGTGGTGGGGATACCTTTATATGTATGTGGTGGGGATACCTATATATGTATGTGTTGGGGATACCTATATATGTATGTGGTGGTGATACCTATAGATGTGTGTGGTGGGGATACCTATATGTGTGTGGTGGGGATACCTATATGTATGTGGCGGGAATACCTATATGTGTGTGGTGGTGATACCTATATATGTATGTGGTGGGGATACCTATATATGTGTGTGGTGGGGATACCTATATATGTATGTGGTGGGGGATACCTATATATGTATGTGATGGGGATACCTATATATGTATGTGGTGGGGATACCTATATATGTGCGTGGTGGGGATACCTATAGATGTATGTGGTGGGGATACCTATATATGTGTGTGGTGGGGACACGTATAGATGTATGTGGTGGGGATACCTATATATGTATGTGGTGGGGATACCTATATATGTATGTGGTGGGGATACCTATATATGTGTGTGGTGGGGATACCTATAAATGTATGTGATGGGGATACCTATATATGTATATGGTGGGGATACCTATATATGTGTGTGGTGGTGATACCTATATATGTATGTGGTGGGGATACCTACATATGTATGTGGCGGGGATACCTATATATGTGTGTGGTGGTGATACCTATATATGTGTGTGGTGGGGATACCTATATATGTGTGTGGTGGGGATACCTATATATGTATGTGGTGGGGATACCTATAGATGTATGTGGCGGTGATACCTATAGATGTATGTGGTGGGGATAGCTATATATGTATGTGGTGGGGATACCTATATATGTATGTGGTGGGGATACCTATATATGTATGTGGTGGGGATACCTATATATGTTTGTGATGGGGATACCTATAGATGTATGTGGTGGGGACACCTATATAAGTATATGGTGGGGATACCTATAGATGTATGTGGTGGGGATACCTATATATGTATGTGGTGGGGATACCTATATAAGTATATGGTGGGGATACCTATATATGTATGTGTTAGGGATACCTATATATGTATGTGGTGGTGATACCTATATATGTGTGTGGTGGGGATACCTATATGTGTGTGGTGGGGATACCTATATGTATGTGGCGGGGAAACCTATATGTGTGTGGTGGTGATACCTATATATGTATGTGGTGGGGATACCTATATATGTGTGTGGTGGGGATACCTATATATGTATGTGGTGGGGATACCTATATATGTGTGTAGCGGGGATAACTATAGATGTGTATTGTGGGAATACCTATATATGTGTGTGGTGGGGTTACCTATAGATCTGTGTGTGGTGGGGATACATATAGATGTGTGTGGTGGGGATACCTATAGATGTATGTGGTGAGGAGACCTATATATGTGTGTGGTGGTGATACCTATATATGTATGTGGCGGGGATACCTATATATGTGTGTGGTGGGGATACCTATATATGTGTGTGGTGGTGATACCTATATATGTATATGGTGGGAATACCTATAGATGTGTGTGGTGGGGATACCTATATATGTGTGTGGTGGGGATACCTATATATGTGTGTGGTGGTGATACCTATATATGTATATGGTGGGAATACCTATAGATGTGTGTGGTGGGGATACCTATATATGTATGTGGCGGGGATACCTATATATGTGTGTGGCGGGGATACCTATATATGTATGTGGTGGTGATACCAATATATGTGTGTGGTGGGGATACCTATAGATGTGTGTGGTGGGGATACCTATAGATGTATGTGGTGGGGAGACCTATATATGTATGTGGTGGGGATACCTATATATGTGTGTGGCGGGGATACCTATATATATGTGTGTGGTGGGGATACCTATATATGTATGTGGTGGGGATACCTATATATGTATGTGTTGGGGATACCTATATATGTATGTGGTGGTGATACCTATAGATGTGTGTGGTGGGGATACCTATATGTGTGTGGTGGGGATACCTATATGTATGTGGCGGGAATACCTATATGTGTGTGGTGGGGATACCTATATTACCTATATATGTGTGTGGTGGGGATACCTATAGATCTGTGTGTGGTGGGGATACATATAGATGTATGTGGTGGGGATAGCTATATATGTATGTGGTGGGGGTACCTATATATGTATGTGGTGGGGATACCTATATATGTTTGTGGTGGGGTTACCTATAGATGTATGTGGTGGGGATACCTATATATGTATGTGGTGGGGATACCTATATAAGTATATGGTGGGGATACCTATATATGTATGTGTTGGGGATACCTATATATGTATGTGGTGGTGATACCTATTTATGTGTGTGGTGCGGATACATATATGTGTGTGGTGTGGATACCTATATATGTATGTGTTGGGGATACCTATATATGTATGTGGTGGTGATACCTATTTATGTGTGTGGTGCGGATACATATATGTGTGTGGTGTGGATACCTATATGTATGTGGCGGGGATACCTATATGTGTGTGGTGGTGATACCTATATATGTATGTGGTGGGGATACCTATATATGTGTGTGGTGGGGATACCTATATATGTATGTGGTGGGGATACCTATATATGTGTGTGGTGGGGATACCTATATATGTGTGTGGCGGGGATAACTATAGATGTGTATTGTGGGAATATATATATATATATATGTAGGTGAGGATACCTATATATGTGTGTGGTGAGGATACCTATATGTGTGTGGTGGGGATGCCTATATATGTATGTCGTGGGGATACCTATATATGTGTGTGGTGGGGATACCTATATATGTATGTGGTGGTGATACATATAGATGTGTGTGGTGTGGATACCTATAGATGTATGTGGTGGGGATACCTATACATGTATGTGGTGGTGATACCTATAGATGTATGTGGTGCGGATACCTATATATGAGTGTGGCGGGGATACATATAGATGTGTATGGTGGGGATACCTATAGATGTGTATGGTGGGGATACCAATAGATGTATGTGGTGGGGTTACCTATATATGTGTGTGGCGGTGATACATATAGATGTGTATGGTGGGGATACCTATATATATATGTGTGGTGGGGATCCCTATAGATGTGTATGGTGGGGATACCTATAGATGTGTGTGGTGGGGATACCTATAGATGTATGTGTTGGGGATACCTATATATGTATGTGGTGGGGATACCTATAGATGTATATGGTGGGGATACTTATATATGTATGTGGTGGGGATACATATATATGTATGTGGTGGGGATACCTATATATGTATGTGGTGGGGATACCTATATATGTATGTGGTGTGGATACCTATATATGTTTGTGGTGGGGATACCTATAGATGTATGTGGTGGGGATACCTATATATGAATGTGGTGGGGATACCTTTATATGTATGTGGTGGGGATACCTATATATGTATGTGTTGGGGATAACTATATATGTATGTGGTGGTGATACCTATAGATGTGTGTGGTGGGGATACCTATATGTGTGTGGTGGGGATACCTATATGTATGTGGCGGGAATACCTATATGTGTGTGGTGGTGATACCTATATATGTATGTGGTGGGGATACCTATATATGTGTGTGGTGGGGATACCTATATATGTATGTGGTGGGGATACCTATATATGTATGTGATGGGGATACCTATATATGTATGTGGTGGGGATACCTATATATGTGCGTGGTGGGGATACCTATAGATGTATGTGGTGGGGATACCTATATATGTGTGTGGTGGGGACACGTATAGATGTATGTGGTGGGGATACCTATATATGTATGTGGTGGGGATACCTATATATGTATGTGGTGGGGATACCTATATATGTGTGTGGTGGGGATACCTATAAATGTATGTGATGGGGATACCTATATATGTATATGGTGGGGATACCTATATATGTGTGTGGTGGTGATACCTATATATGTATGTGGTGGGGATACCTACATATGTATGTGGCGGGGATACCTATATATGTGTGTGGTGGTGATACCTATATATGTGTGTGGTGGGGATACCTATATATGTGTGTGGTGGGGATACCTATATATGTATGTGGTGGGGATACCTATATATGTATGTGGTGGGGATACCTATATATGTATGTGGTGGGGATACCTATATATGTATGTGGTGGGGATACCTATATATGTTTGTGATGGGGATACCTATAGATGTATGTGGTGGGGACACCTATATAAGTATATGGTGGGGATACCTATAGATGTATGTGGTGGGGATACCTATATATGTATGTGGTGGGGATACCTATATAAGTATATGGTGGGGATACCTATATATGTATGTGTTAGGGATACCTATATATGTATGTGGTGGTGATACCTATATATGTGTGTGGTGGGGATACCTATATGTGTGTGGTGGGGATACCTATATGTATGTGGCGGGGAAACCTATATGTGTGTGGTGGTGATACCTATATATGTATGTGGTGGGGATACCTATATATGTGTGTGGTGGGGATACCTATATATGTATGTGGTGGGGATACCTATATATGTGTGTAGCGGGGATAACTATAGATGTGTATTGTGGGAATACCTATATATGTGTGTGGTGGGGTTACCTATAGATATGTGTGTGGTGGGGATACATATAGATGTGTGTGGTGGGGATACCTATAGATGTATGTGGTGAGGAGACCTATATATGTGTGTGGTGGTGATACCTATATATGTATGTGGCGGGGATACCTATATATGTGTGTGGTGGGGATACCTATATATGTGTGTGGTGGTGATACCTATATATGTATATGGTGGGAATACCTATAGATGTGTGTGGTGGGGATACCTATATATGTGTGTGGTGGGGATACCTATATATGTGTGTGGTGGTGATACCTATATATGTATATGGTGGGAATACCTATAGATGTGTGTGGTGGGGATACCTATATATGTATGTGGCGGGGATACCTATATATGTGTGTGGCGGGGATACCTATATATGTATGTGGTGGTGATACCAATATATGTGTGTGGTGGGGATACCTATAGATGTGTGTGGTGGGGATACCTATAGATGTATGTGGTGGGGAGACCTATATATGTATGTGGTGGGGATACCTATATATGTGTGTGGCGGGGATACCTATATATATGTGTGTGGTGGGGATACCTATATATGTATGTGGTGGGGATACCTATATATGTATTTGTTGGGGATACCTATATATGTATGTGGTGGTGATACCTATAGATGTGTGTGGTGGGGATACCTATATGTGTGTGGTGGGGATACCTATATGTATGTGGTGGGAATACCTATATGTGTGTGGTGGTGATACCCATATATGTATGTGGTGGGGATACCTATATATGTGTGTGGTGGGGATACCTATATATGTATGTGGTGGGGATACCTATAGATGTATGTGGTGGGAATACCTATACATGTATGTGGTGGGGATACCTATATATGTGTGTGGCGGGGATACCTATATATGTATGTGGTGATACCAATATATGTGTGTGGTGGGGATACCTATATATGTATGTGGTGGGGATACCTATATATGTTTGTGGTGGGGATACCTATAGATGTATGTTGTGGGGATACCTATATATGTATGTGGTGGGGATACCTATATATGTATGTGGTGGGGATACCTATATATGTATGTGTTGGGGATGCCTATATATGTATGTGGTGGTGATACCTATAGATGTGTGTGGTGGGGATACCTATATGTGTGTGGTGGGGATACCTATATGTATGTGGCGGGAATACCCATATGTGTGTGGTGGTGATACCTATATATGTATGTGGTGGGGATACCTATATATGTGTGTGGTGGGGATACCTATATATGTATGTGGTGGGGATACCTATAGATGTATGTGGTGGGGATACCTATACATGTATGTGGTGGGGATACCTATATATGTGCGTGGTGGGGATACCTATAGATGTATGTGGTGGGGATACCTATATATGTGTGTGGTGGGGACACTTATAGATGTATGTGGTGGGGATACCTATATATGTATGTGGTGGGGATACCTATATATGTATGTGGTGGGGATACCTATATATGTGTGTGGTGGGAATACCTATAAATGTATGTGATGGGGATACCTGTATATGTATATGGTGGGGATACCTATATATGTGTGTGGTGGTGATACCTATATATGTATGAGGTGGGGATACCTATATATGTATGTGGCGGGGATACCTATATATGTGTGTGGTGGTGATACCTATATATGAGTGTGGTGGGGATACCTATATCTGTGTGTGGCGGGGATACCTATATATGTATGTGGTGGGGATACCTATAGATGTATGTGGCGGTGATACCTATAGATGTATGTGGTGGGGATAGCTATATATGTATGTGGTTGGGGTACCTATATATGTATGTGGTGGGGATACCTATATATGTATGTGGTGGGGTTACCTATAGATGTATGTGGTGGGGATACCTATATATGTATGTGGTGGGGATACCTATATAAGTATATGGTGGGGATACCTATATATGTATGTGGTGGGGATACCTATATATGTATGTGGTGGTGATACCTATATATGTGTGTGGTGGGGATACCTATATGTGTGTGGTGGGGATACCTATATGTATGTGGCGGGGATACCTATATGTGTGTGGTGGTGATACCTATATATGTATGTGGTGGGGATACCTATATATGTGTGTGGTGGGGATACCTATATATGGGTGTGGTGGGGATACCTATATATGTGTGTGGCGGGGATAACTATAGATGTGTATTGTGGGAATATATATATATATGTAGGTGAGGATACCTATATATGTGTGTGGTGAGGATACCTATATGTGTGTGGTGGGGATACCTATATATGTATGTCGTGGGGATACCTATATATGTGTGTGGTGGGGATACCTATATATGTATGTGGTGGTGATACATATAGATGTGTGTGGTGTGGATACCTATATATGTATGTGGTGGGGATACCTATACATGTATGTGGTGGTGATACCTATAGATGTATGTGGTGCGGATACCTATATATGAGTGTGGCGGTGATACATATAGATGTATATGGTGGGGATACCTATAGATGTGTATGGTGGGGATACCAATAGATGTATGTGGTGGGGTTACCTATATATGTGTGTGGCGGTGATACATATAGATGTGAATGGTGGGGATACCTATATATATATGTGTGGTGGGGATCCCTATAGATGTGTATGGTGGGGATACCTATAGATGTGTGTGGTGGGGATACCTATAGATGTATGTGTTGGGGATACCTATATATGTATGTGGTGGGGATACCTATAGATGTATATGGTGGGGATACTTATATATGTATGTGGTGGGGATACCTATATATGTATGTGGTGGGGATACCTATATATGTATGTGGTGGGGATACCTATATATGTATATGGTGGGGATACCTATTGATGTATGTGGTGGGGATACCTATATATGTATGTGGTGGGGATACCTATATATGTGCGTGGTGGGGATACCTATAGATGTATGTGGTGGGGATACCTATATATGTGTGTGGTGGGGATATATATAGATGTATGTGATGGGGATACCTATATAGGTATGTGGTGGGGATACTTATATATGTATGTGGTGGGGATACCTATATATGTATGTGATGGGATACCTATATATGTGTGTGGTGGGAATACCTATATATGTGTGTGGCGGTGATACCTATATATGTATGTGGTGGGGATACCTATATATGTATGTGATGGGATACCTATATATGTATGTGGTGGGGATAGCTATATATGTATGTGGTGGGGATACCTATATATGTATGTGGTGTGGATACCAATATATGTTTGTGGTGGGGATACCTATAGATGTATGTGGTGGGGATACCTATATATGTATGTGGTGGGGATACCTATATATGTATGTGGTGGGGATACCTATATATGTGTGTGGTGGGGATACCTATATATGTATGTGGTGGTGATACATATAGATGTGTGTGGTGTGGATACCTATATATGTATGTGGTGGGGATACCTATACATGTATGTGGTGGTGATACCTATAGATGTATGTGGTGCGGATACCTATATATGAGTGTGGCGGTGATACATATAGATGTATATGGTGGGGATACCTATAGATGTGTATGGTGGGGATACCAATAGATGTATGTGGTGGGGTTACCTATATATGTGTGTGGCGGTGATACATATAGATGTGAATGGTGGGGATACCTATATATATATGTGTGGTGGGGATCCCTATAGATGTGTATGGTGGGGATACCTATAGATGTGTGTGGTGGGGATACCTATAGATGTATGTGTTGGGGATACCTATATATGTATGTGGTGGGGATACCTATAGATGTATATGGTGGGGATACTTATATATGTATGTGGTGGGGATACCTATATATGTATGTGGTGGGGATACCTATATATGTATGTGGTGGGGATACCTATATATGTATATGGTGGGGATACCTATTGATGTATGTGGTGGGGATACCTATATATGTATGTGGTGGGGATACCTATATATGTGCGTGGTGGGGATACCTATAGATGTATGTGGTGGGGATACCTATATATGTGTGTGGTGGGGATATATATAGATGTATGTGATGGGGATACCTATATAGGTATGTGGTGGGGATACTTATATATGTATGTGGTGGGGATACCTATATATGTATGTGATGGGATACCTATATATGTGTGTGGTGGGAATACCTATATATGTGTGTGGCGGTGATACCTATATATGTATGTGGTGGGGATACCTATATATGTATGTGATGGGATACCTATATATGTATGTGGTGGGGATAGCTATATATGTATGTGGTGGGGATACCTATATATGTATGTGGTGTGGATACCAATATATGTTTGTGGTGGGGATACCTATAGATGTATGTGGTGGGGATACCTATATATGTATGTGGTGGGGATACCTATATATGTATGTGGTGGGGATACCTATATATGTATGTGTTGGGGATACCTATATATGTATGTGGTGGTGATACCTATAGATGTGTGTGGTGGGGATACCTATATGTGTGTGGTGGGGATACCTATATGTATGTGGCGGGAATACCTATATGTGTGTGGTGGTGATACCTATGTATGTATGTGGTGGGGATACCTATATATGTGTGTGGTGGGAATACCTATATATGTATGTGGTGGGGATACCTATATATGTATGTGGTGGGGATACCTATATATATATGTGGTGGGGATACCTATATATGTGAGTGGTGGGGATACCTATAGATGTATGTGTTGGGGATACCTATATATGTGTGTGGTGGGGACACGTATAGATGTATGTGGTGGGGATACCTATATATGTATGTGGTGGGGATACCTATATATGTATGTGGTGGGGATACCTATATATGTGTGTGGTGGGGATACCTATAAATGTATGTGATGGGGATACCTATATATGTATATGGTGGGGATACCTATATATGTGTGTGGTGGTGATACCTATATATGTATGTGGTGGGGATACCTACATGTGTATGTGGCGGGGATACCTATATATGTGTGTGGTGTTGATACCTATATATGTGTGTGGTGGGGATACCTATATATGTGTGTGGTGGGGATACCTATATATGTATGTGGTGGGGATTCCTATAGATGTATGTGGCGGTGATACCTATAGATGTATGTGGTGGGGATAGCTATATGTGTATGTGGTGGGGATACCTATATTACCTATATATGTGTGTGGTGGGGATTCCTATAGATCTGTGTGTGGTGGGGATACATATAGATGTGTGTGGTGGGGAAACCTATAGATGTATGTGGTGGGGAGACCCATATATGTGTGTGGTGGTGATGCCTATATATGTGTGTGGTGGTGATACCTATATATGTATATGGTGGGGATACCAATAGATGTGTGTGGTGGGGATACCTATATATGTATGTGGCGGGGATACTTATATATGTGTGTGGCGGGGATACCTATATATATATGTGGTGGTGATACCAATATATGTGTGTGGTGGGGATACCTATAGATGTGTGTGGTGGGGATACCTATATATGTATGTGGTGGGGAGACCTATATATGTATGTGGTGGGGATACCTATATATGTGTGTGGCGGGAACACCTATATATATTTGTGTGGTGGGGATACCTATATATGTGTGTGGTGGGGATACCTATATATGTGTGTGGTGGGGATACCTATATATGTATGTGGTGGGGATACCTATATATTTATGTGGCGGGGATACCTATATATGTATGTGGTGGGGATACATATATATGTGTGTAGTGGGGATACCTATAGATGTGTGTGGTGGGGATACCTATAGATGTGTGTGGTGGGGATACCTATATATGTGTGTGGTGGGATACCTATAAATGTGTGTGGTGAGGATAACTATATATGTATGTGGTGGTGATACCTATATATGTATGTGGTGGGGATACCTATATATGTATGTGGTGGGGATACCTATATATGTGTTTGGTGGGGATACCTATAGATGTGTGTGGTGGGGATACCTATATATGTGTGTGGTGGGGATACCTATATATGTGTGTGGTGGGGATACCTATATATGTGAGTGGTGGGGATACCTATATATGTGTGTGGTGGCGATACCTATATATGTGTGTGGTGGGGATACATATAGATGTGTGTTGTGAGGATACCTATATATGTGTGTGGCGGGGATACCTATATATGTATGTGGTGAGGATACCTATAGATGTGTGTGGTGGGGATACCTATAGATGTATGTGGTGGGGAGACCTATATATGTATGTGGTGGGGATACCTATATATGTGTGTGGCGGGGATACCTATATGTATGTGTGTGGTGAGGATACCTATATATGTGTGTGGCGGGGATACCTATATATGTATGTGGTGAGGATACCTATAGATGTGTGTGGTGGGGATACCTATAAATGTATGTGGTGGGGAGACCTATATATGTATGTGGTGGGGATACCTATATATGTGTATGGCGGGGATACCTATATATATGTATGTGATGGGGATACCTATATATGTATATGATGGGGATACCTATATATGTGTGTGGTGGTGATACCTATATATGTATGTGGTGGGGATACCTACATATGTATGTGGCGGGGATACATATATATGTGTGTGGTGGTGATACCTATATATGTGTGTGGTGGGGATACCTATATATGTGTGTGGTGGGGATACCTATATATGTATGTGGTGGGGATACCTATAGATGTATGTGGCGTTGATACCTATAGATGTATGTGGTGGGGATAGCTATATATGTATGTGGTGGGGATACCTATATATGTATGTGGTGGGGATACCTATATATGGGTGTGGTGGGGATACCTATATATGTGTGTGGCGGGGATAACTATAGATGTGTATTGTGGGAATATATATATATATGTAGGTGAGGATACCTATATATGTGTGTGGTGAGGATACCTATATGTGTGTGGTGGGGATACCTATATATGTATGTCGTGGGGATACCTATATATGTATGTGGTGGGGATACCTATATATGTATGTGGTGGTGATACATATAGATGTGTGTGGTGTGGATACCTATATATGTATGTGGTGGGGATACCTATACATGTATGTGGTGGTGATACCTATAGATGTATGTGGTGCGGATACCTATATATGAGTGTGGCGGTGATACATATAGATGTATATGGTGGGGATAGATATAGATGTGTATGGTGGGGATACCAATAGATGTATGTGGTGGGGTTACCTATATATGTGTGTGGCGGTGATACATATAGATGTGAATGGTGGGGATACCTATATATATATGTGTGGTGGGGATCCCTATAGATGTGTATGGTGGGGATACCAATAGATGTGTGTGGTGGGGATACCTATAGATGTATGTGTTGGGGATACCTATATATGTATGTGGTGGGGATACCTATAGATGTATATGGTGGGGATACTTATATATGTATGTGGTGGGGATACCTATATATGTATGTGGTGGGGATACCTATATATGTATGTGGTGGGGATACATATATATGTATATGGTGGGGATACCTATTGATGTATGTGGTGGGGATACCTATATATGTATGTGGTGGGGATACCTATATATGTGCGTGGTGGGGATACCTATAGATGTATGTGGTGGGGATACCTATATATGTGTGTGGTGGGGATATATATAGATGTATGTGATGGGGATACCTATATAGGTATGTGGTGGGGATACTTATATATGTATGTGGTGGGGATACCTATATATGTATGTGATGGGATACCTATATATGTGTGTGGTGGGAATACCTATATATGTGTGTGGCGGGGATACCTATATATGTATGTGGTGGGGATACCTATATATGTATGTGATGGGATACCTATATATGTATGTGGTGGGGATAGCTATATATGTATGTGGTGGGGATACCTATATATGTATGTGGTGTGGATACCAATATATGTTTGTGGTGGGGATACCTATAGATGTATGTGGTGGGGATACCTATATATGTATGTGGTGGGGATACCTATATATGTATGTGGTGGGGATACCTATATATGTATGTGTTGGGGATACCTATATATGTATGTGGTGGTGATACCTACAGATGTGTGTGGTGGGGATACCTATATGTGTGTGGTGGGGATACCTATATGTATGTGGCGGGAATACCTATATGTGTGTGGTGGTGATACCTATGTATGTATGTGGTGGGGATACCTATATATGTGTGTGGTGGGAATACCTATATATGTATGTGGTGGGGATACCTATATACGTATGTGGTGGGGATACCTATATATGTATGTGGTGGGGATACCTATATATGTGAGTGGCGGGGATACCTATAGATGTGTGTGGTGGGGACACGTATAGATGTATGTGGTGGGGATACCTATATATGTATGTGGTGGGGATACCTATATATGTATGTGGTGGGGATACCTATATATGTGTGTGGTGGGGATACCTATAAATGAATGTGATGGGGATACCTATATATGTATATGGTGGGGATACCTATATATGTGTGTGGTGGTGATACCTATATATGTATGTGGTGGGGATACCTAGATATGTATGTGGCGGGGATACCTATATATGTGTGTGGTGTTGATACCTATATATGTGTGTGGTGGGGATACCTATATATGTGTGTGGTGTGGATACCTATATATGTATGTGGTGGGGATACCTATAGATGTATGTGGTGGGGATAGCTATATATGTATGTGGTGGGGATACCTATATTACCTATATATGTGTGTGGTGGGGATTCCTATAGATCTGTGTGTGGTGGGGATACATATAGATGTGTGTGGTGGGGAAACCTATAGATGTATGTGGTGGGGAGACCTATATATGTGTGTGGTGGTGATGCCTATATATGTGTGTGGTGGTGATACCTATATATGTATATGGTGGGGATACCAATAGATGTGTGTGGTGGGGATACCTATATATGTATGTGGCGGGGATACCTATATATGTGTGTGGTGGGGATACCTATATATGTATGTGGTGGGGATACCTATATATGGGTGTGGTGGGGATACCTATATATGTGTGTGGCGGGGATAACTATAGATGTGTATTGTGGGAATATATATATATATGTAGGTGAGGATACCTATATATGTGTGTGGTGAGGATACCTATATGTGTGTGGTGGGGATACCTATATATGTATGTCGTGGGGATACCTATATATGTGTGTGGTGGGGATACCTATATATGTATGTGGTGGTGATACATATAGATGTGTGTGGTGTGGATACCTATATATGTATGTGGTGGGGATACCTATACATGTATGTGGTGGTGATACCTATAGATGTATGTGGTGCGGATACCTATATATGAGTGTGGCGGTGATACATATAGATGTATATGGTGGGGATACCTATAGATGTGTATGGTGGGGATACCAATAGATGTATGTGGTGGGGTTACCTATATATGTGTGTGGCGGTGATACATATAGATGTGAATGGTGGGGATACCTATATATATATGTGTGGTGGGGATCCCTATAGATGTGTATGGTGGGGATACCTATAGATGTGTGTGGTGGGGATACCTATAGATGTATGTGTTGGGGATACCTATATATGTATGTGGTGGGGATACCTATAGATGTATATGGTGGGGATACTTATATATGTATGTGGTGGGGATACCTATATATGTATGTGGTGGGGATACCTATATATGTATGTGGTGGGGATACCTATATATGTATATGGTGGGTATACCTATTGATGTATGTGGTGGGGATACCTATATATGTATGTGGTGGGGATACCTATATATGTGCGTGGTGGGGATACCTATAGATGTATGTGGTGGGGATACCTATATATGTGTGTGGTGGGGATATATATAGATGTATGTGATGGGGATACCTATATAGGTATGTGGTGGGGATACTTATATATGTATGTGGTGGGGATACCTATATATGTATGTGATGGGATACCTATATATGTGTGTGGTGGGAATACCTATATATGTGTGTGGCGGTGATACCTATATATGTATGTGGTGGGGATACCTATATATGTATGTGATGGGATACCTATATATGTATGTGGTGGGGATAGCTATATATGTATGTGGTGGGGATACCTATATATGTATGTGGTGTGGATACCAATATATGTTTGTGGTGGGGATACCTATAGATGTATGTGGTGGGGATACCTATATATGTATGTGGTGGGGATACCTATATATGTATGTGGTGGGGATACCTATATATGTGTGTGGTGGGGATACCTATATATGTATGTGGTGGTGATACATATAGATGTGTGTGGTGTGGATACCTATATATGTATGTGGTGGGGATACCTATACATGTATGTGGTGGTGATACCTATAGATGTATGTGGTGCGGATACCTATATATGAGTGTGGCGGTGATACATATAGATGTATATGGTGGGGATACCTATAGATGTGTATGGTGGGGATACCAATAGATGTATGTGGTGGGGTTACCTATATATGTGTGTGGCGGTGATACATATAGATGTGAATGGTGGGGATACCTATATATATATGTGTGGTGGGGATCCCTATAGATGTGTATGGTGGGGATACCTATAGATGTGTGTGGTGGGGATACCTATAGATGTATGTGTTGGGGATACCTATATATGTATGTGGTGGGGATACCTATAGATGTATATGGTGGGGATACTTATATATGTATGTGGTGGGGATACCTATATATGTATGTGGTGGGGATACCTATATATGTATGTGGTGGGGATACCTATATATGTATATGGTGGGGATACCTATTGATGTATGTGGTGGGGATACCTATATATGTATGTGGTGGGGATACCTATATATGTGCGTGGTGGGGATACCTATAGATGTATGTGGTGGGGATACCTATATATGTGTGTGGTGGGGATATATATAGATGTATGTGATGGGGATACCTATATAGGTATGTGGTGGGGATACTTATATATGTATGTGGTGGGGATACCTATATATGTATGTGATGGGATACCTATATATGTGTGTGGTGGGAATACCTATATATGTGTGTGGCGGTGATACCTATATATGTATGTGGTGGGGATACCTATATATGTATGTGATGGGATACCTATATATGTATGTGGTGGGGATAGCTATATATGTATGTGGTGGGGATACCTATATATGTATGTGGTGTGGATACCAATATATGTTTGTGGTGGGGATACCTATAGATGTATGTGGTGGGGATACCTATATATGTATGTGGTGGGGATACCTATATATGTATGTGGTGGGGATACCTATATATGTATGTGTTGGGGATACCTATATATGTATGTGGTGGTGATACCTATAGATGTGTGTGGTGGGGATACCTATATGTGTGTGGTGGGGATACCTATATGTATGTGGCGGGAATACCTATATGTGTGTGGTGGTGATACCTATGTATGTATGTGGTGGGGATACCTATATATGTGTGTGGTGGGAATACCTATATATGTATGTGGTGGGGATACCTATATATGTATGTGGTGGGGATACCTATATATATATGTGGTGGGGATACCTATATATGTGAGTGGTGGGGATACCTATAGATGTATGTGTTGGGGATACCTATATATGTGTGTGGTGGGGACACGTATAGATGTATGTGGTGGGGATACCTATATATGTATGTGGTGGGGATACCTATATATGTATGTGGTGGGGATACCTATATATGTGTGTGGTGGGGATACCTATAAATGTATGTGATGGGGATACCTATATATGTATATGGTGGGGATACCTATATATGTGTGTGGTGGTGATACCTATATATGTATGTGGTGGGGATACCTACATGTGTATGTGGCGGGGATACCTATATATGTGTGTGGTGTTGATACCTATATATGTGTGTGGTGGGGATACCTATATATGTGTGTGGTGGGGATACCTATATATGTATGTGGTGGGGATTCCTATAGATGTATGTGGCGGTGATACCTATAGATGTATGTGGTGGGGATAGCTATATGTGTATGTGGTGGGGATACCTATATTACCTATATATGTGTGTGGTGGGGATTCCTATAGATCTGTGTGTGGTGGGGATACATATAGATGTGTGTGGTGGGGAAACCTATAGATGTATGTGGTGGGGAGACCCATATATGTGTGTGGTGGTGATGCCTATATATGTGTGTGGTGGTGATACCTATATATGTATATGGTGGGGATACCAATAGATGTGTGTGGTGGGGATACCTATATATGTATGTGGCGGGGATACTTATATATGTGTGTGGCGGGGATACCTATATATATATGTGGTGGTGATACCAATATATGTGTGTGGTGGGGATACCTATAGATGTGTGTGGTGGGGATAACTATATATGTATGTGGTGGGGAGACCTATATATGTATGTGGTGGGGATACCTATATATGTGTGTGGCGGGGACACCTATATATATTTGTGTGGTGGGGATACCTATATATGTGTGTGGTGGGGATACCTATATATGTGTGTGGTGGGGATACCTATATATGTATGTGGTGGGGATACCTATATATTTATGTGGCGGGGATACCTATATATGTATGTGGTGGGGATACATATATATGTGTGTAGTGGGGATACCTATAGATGTGTGTGGTGGGGATACCTATAGATGTGTGTGGTGGGGATACCTATATATGTGTGTGGTGGGATACCTATAAATGTGTGTGGTGAGGATAACTATATATGTATGTGGTGGTGATACCTATATATGTATGTGGTGGGGATACCTATATATGTATGTGGTGGGGATACCTATATATGTGTTTGGTGGGGATACCTATAGATGTGTGTGGTGGGGATACCTATATATGTGTGTGGTGGGGATACCTATATATGTGTGTGGTGGGGATACCTATATATGTGAGTGGTGGGGATACCTATATATGTGTGTGGTGGCGATACCTATATATGTGTGTGGTGGGGATACATATAGATGTGTGTTGTGAGGATACCTATATATGTGTGTGGCGGGGATACCTATATATGTATGTGGTGAGGATACCTATAGATGTGTGTGGTGGGGATACCTATAGATGTATGTGGTGGGGAGACCTATATATGTATGTGGTGGGGATACCTATATATGTGTGTGGCGGGGATACCTATATGTATGTGTGTGGTGAGGATACCTATATATGTGTGTGGCGGGGATACCTATATATGTATGTGGTGAGGATACCTATAGATGTGTGTGGTGGGGATACCTATAAATGTATGTGGTGGGGAGACCTATATATGTATGTGGTGGGGATACCTATATATGTGTATGGCGGGGATACCTATATATATGTATGTGATGGGGATACCTATATATGTATATGATGGGGATACCTATATATGTGTGTGGTGGTGATACCTATATATGTTTGTGGTGGGGATACCTACATATGTATGTGGCGGGGATACATATATATGTGTGTGGTGGTGATACCTATATATGTGTGTGGTGGGGATACCTATATATGTGTGTGGTGGGGATACCTATATATGTATGTGGTGGGGATACCTATAGATGTATGTGGCGTTGATACCTATAGATGTATGTGGTGGGGATAGCTATATATGTATGTGGTGGGGATACCTATATATGTATGTGGTGGGGATACCTATATATGGGTGTGGTGGGGATACCTATATATGTGTGTGGCGGGGATAACTATAGATGTGTATTGTGGGAATATATATATATATGTAGGTGAGGATACCTATATATGTGTGTGGTGAGGATACCTATATGTGTGTGGTGGGGATACCTATATATGTATGTCGTGGGGATACCTATATATGTATGTGGTGGGGATACCTATATATGTATGTGGTGGTGATACATATAGATGTGTGTGGTGTGGATACCTATATATGTATGTGGTGGGGATACCTATACATGTATGTGGTGGTGATACCTATAGATGTATGTGGTGCGGATACCTATATATGAGTGTGGCGGTGATACATATAGATGTATATGGTGGGGATAGATATAGATGTGTATGGTGGGGATACCAATAGATGTATGTGGTGGGGTTACCTATATATGTGTGTGGCGGTGATACATATAGATGTGAATGGTGGGGATACCTATATATATATATGTGTGGTGGGGATCCCTATAGATGTGTATGGTGGGGATACCAATAGATGTGTGTGGTGGGGATACCTATAGATGTATGTGTTGGGGATACCTATATATGTATGTGGTGGGGATACCTATAGATGTATATGGTGGGGATACTTATATATGTATGTGGTGGGGATACCTATATATGTATGTGGTGGGGATACCTATATATGTATGTGGTGGGGATACATATATATGTATATGGTGGGGATACCTATTGATGTATGTGGTGGGGATACCTATATATGTATGTGGTGGGGATACCTATATATGTGCGTGGTGGGGATACCTATAGATGTATGTGGTGGGGATACCTATATATGTGTGTGGTGGGGATATATATAGATGTATGTGATGGGGATACCTATATAGGTATGTGGTGGGGATACTTATATATGTATGTGGTGGGGATACCTATATATGTATGTGATGGGATACCTATATATGTGTGTGGTGGGAATACCTATATATGTGTGTGGCGGGGATACCTATATATGTATGTGGTGGGGATACCTATATATGTATGTGATGGGATACCTATATATGTATGTGGTGGGGATAGCTATATATGTATGTGGTGGGGATACCTATATATGTATGTGGTGTGGATACCAATATATGTTTGTGGTGGGGATACCTATAGATGTATGTGGTGGGGATACCTATATATGTATGTGGTGGGGATACCTATATATGTATGTGGTGGGGATACCTATATATGTATGTGTTGGGGATACCTATATATGTATGTGGTGGTGATACCTACAGATGTGTGTGGTGGGGATACCTATATGTGTGTGGTGGGGATACCTATATGTATGTGGCGGGAATACCTATATGTGTGTGGTGGTGATACCTATGTATGTATGTGGTGGGGATACCTATATATGTGTGTGGTGGGAATACCTATATATGTATGTGGTGGGGATACCTATATACGTATGTGGTGGGGATACCTATATATGTATGTGGTGGGGATACCTATATATGTGAGTGGCGGGGATACCTATAGATGTGTGTGGTGGGGACACGTATAGATGTATGTGGTGGGGATACCTATATATGTATGTGGTGGGGATACCTATATATGTATGTGGTGGGGATACCTATATATGTGTGTGGTGGGGATACCTATAAATGAATGTGATGGGGATACCTATATATGTATATGGTGGGGATACCTATATATGTGTGTGGTGGTGATACCTATATATGTATGTGGTGGGGATACCTAGATATGTATGTGGCGGGGATACCTATATATGTGTGTGGTGTTGATACCTATATATGTGTGTGGTGGGGATACCTATATATGTGTGTGGTGTGGATACCTATATATGTATGTGGTGGGGATACCTATAGATGTATGTGGTGGGGATAGCTATATATGTATGTGGTGGGGATACCTATATTACCTATATATGTGTGTGGTGGGGATTCCTATAGATCTGTGTGTGGTGGGGATACATATAGATGTGTGTGGTGGGGAAACCTATAGATGTATGTGGTGGGGAGACCTATATATGTGTGTGGTGGTGATGCCTATATATGTGTGTGGTGGTGATACCTATATATGTATATGGTGGGGATACCAATAGATGTGTGTGGTGGGGATACCTATATATGTATGTGGCGGGGATACTTATATATGTGTGTGGCGGGGATACCTATATATATATGTGGTGGTGATACCAATATATGTGTGTGGTGGGGATACCTATAGATGTGTGTGGTGGGGATACCTATATATGTATGTGGTGTGGAGACCTATATATGTATGTGGCGGGGATACCTATATATGTGTGTGGCGGGGACACCTATATATATTTGTGTGGTGGGGATACCTATATATGTGTGTGGTGGGGATACCTATATATGTGTGTGGTGGGGATACCTATATATGTATGTGGTGGGGATACCTATATATTTATGTGGCGGGGATACCTATATATGTATGTGGTGGGGATACATATATATGTATGTAGTGGGGATACCTATAGATGTGTGTGGTGGGGATACCTATAGATGTGTGTGGTGGGGATACCTATATATGTGTGTGGTGGGATACCTATAAATGTGTGTGGTGAGGATAACTATATATGTATGTGGTGGTGATACCTATATATGTATGTGGTGGGGATACCTATATATGTGTTTGGTGGGGATACCTATAGATGTGTGTGGTGGGGATACCTATATATGTGTGTGGTGGGGATACCTATATATGTGTGTGGTGGGGATACCTATATATGTGAGTGGTGGGGATACCTATATATGTGTGTGGTGGCGATACCTATATATGTGTGTGGTGGGGATACATATAGATGTGTGTTGTGAGGATACCTATATATGTGTGTGGCGGGGATACCTATATATGTATGTGGTGAGGATACCTATAGATGTGTGTGGTGGGGATACCTATAGATGTATGTGGTGGGGAGACCTATATATGTATGTGGTGGGGATACCTATATATGTGTGTGGCGGGGATACCTATATGTATGTGTGTGGTGAGGATACCTATATATGTGTGTGGCGGGGATACCTATATATGTATGTGGTGAGGATACCTATAGATGTGTGTGGTGGGGATACCTATAGATGTATGTGGTGGGGAGACCTATATATGTATGTGGTGGGGATACCTATATATGTGTATGGCGGGGATACCTATATATATGTATGTGATGGGGATACCTATATATGTATATGATGGGGATAGCTATATATGTGTGTGGTGGTGATACCTATATATGTATGTGGTAGGGATACCTACATATGTATGTGGCGGGGATACATATATATGTGTGTGGTGGTGATACCTATATATGTGTGTGGTGGGGATACCTATATATGTGTGTGGTGGGGATACCTATATATGTATGTGGTGGGGATACCTATAGATGTATGTGGCGTTGATACCTATAGATGTATGTGGTGGGGATAGCTATATATGTATGTGGTGGGGATACCTATATATGTATGTGGTGGGGATACCTATATATGTTTGTGATGGGGATACCTATAGATGTATGTGGTGGGGACACCTATATATGTATGTGGTGGGGATACCTATATAAGTATATGGTGGGGATACCTATATATGTATGTGTTGGGGATACCTATATATGTATGTGGTGGTGATACCTATATATGTATGTGGCGGGGATACCTATATGTGTGTGGTGGGGATACCTATATGTATGTGGCGGGGATACCTATATGTGTGTGGTGGTGATACCTATATATGTATGTGGTGGGGATACCTATATATGTGTGTGGTGGGGATACCTATATATGTATGTGGTGGTGATACCTATATATGTGTGTGGTGGGGATAACTATAGATGTGTATTGTGGGAATACCTATATATGTGTGTGGTGGGGATACCTATAGATCTGTGTGTGGTGGGGATACATATAGATGTGTGTGGTGGGGAAACCTATAGATGTATGTGGTGGGAAGACCTATATATGTGTGTGGTGGTGATGCCTATATATGTGTGTGGTGGTGATACCTATATATGTATATGGTGGGGATACCTATAGATGTGTGTGGTGGGGATACCTATATATGTATGTGGCGGGGATACCTATATATGTGTGTGGCGGGGATACCTATATATATATGTGGTGGTGATACCAATATATGTGTGTGGTGGGGATACCTATAGATGTGTGTGGTGGGGATACCTATATATGTATGTGGTGGGGAGACCTATATATGTATGTGGTGGGGAGACCTATATATGTGTGTGGTGGGATACCTATATATGTGTGTGGCGGGGATACCTATATATATGTGTGTGGTGGGGATACCTATATATGTGTGTGGTGGGGATACCTATATATGTGTGTGGTGGGGATACCTATATATGTATGTGGTGGGGATACCTATATATTTATGTGGCGGGGATACCTATATATGTATGTGGTGGGGATACATATATATGTATGTAGTGGGGATACCTATAGATGTGTGTGGTGGGGATACCTATAGATGTGTGTGGTGGGGATACCTATATATGTGTGTGGTGGGATACCTATAGATGTGTGTGGTGAGGATACCTATATATGTATGTGGTGGTGATACCTATATATGTATGTGGTGGGGATACCTATATATGTATGTGGTGGGGATACCTATATATGTGTTTGGTGGGGATACCTATAGATGTGTGTGGTGGGGATACCTATATATGTGTGTGGTGGGGATACCTATATATGTGTGTGGTGGGGATACCTATAGATGTGTGTGGTGGGGATACCTATATATGTGTGTGGTGGCGATACCTATATATGTGTGCGGTGGTGATACCTATAGATGTGTGTGGTGAGGATACCTATATATTTGTGTGGCGGGGATACCTATATATGTATGTGGTGAGGATACCTATAGATGTGTGTGGTGGGGATACCTATAGATGTATGTGGTGGGGAGACCTATATATGTATGTGGTGGGGATACCTATATATGTGTGTGGCGGGGATACCTATATATATGTGTGTGGTGGGGATACCTATATATGTGTGTGGTGGGGATACCTATATATGTGTGTGGTGGGGATACCTATATATGTATGTGGTGGGGATACCTATATATGTATGTGGCGGAGATTCCTATATATGTATGTGGCGGGGATACCTATATATATATGTGGTGGTGATACCAATATATGTGTGTGGTGGGGATACCTATATATGTATGTGGTGGGGATACCTATATATGTATGTGGTGGGGATACCTATATATGTGCGTGGTGGGGATACCTATAGATGTATGTGGTGGGGATACCTATATATGTGTGTGGTGGGGACACTTATAGATGTATGTGGTGGGGATACCTATATATGTATGTGGCGGGGATACCTATATATGTATGTGGTGGGGATACCTATATATGTGTGTGGTGGGGATACCTATAAATGTATGTGATGGGGATACCTATATATGTATATGGTGGGGATACCTATATATGTGTCTGGTGGTGATACCTATATATGTATGTGGTGGGGATACCTACATATGTATGTGGCGGGGATACCTATATATGTGTGTGGTGGTGATACCTATATATGTGTGTGGTGGGGATATCTATATATGTGTGTGGCGGGGATACCTATATATGTCTGTGGTGGGGATACCTATAGATGTATGTGGCGGTGATACCTATAGATGTATGTGGTTGGGATAGCTATATATGTATGTGGTGGGGATACCTATATATGTATGTGGTGGGGATACCTATATATGTTTGTGATGGGGATACCGATAGATGTATGTGGTGGGGATACCTATATAAGTATATGGTGGGGATACCTATATATGTATGTGTTGGGGATACCTATATATGTATGTGGTGGTGATACCTATATATGTGTGTGGTGGGGATACCTATATGTGTGTGGTGGGATACCTATATGTGTGTGGTGGGATACCTATATGTTTGTGGCGGGGATACCTATATGTGTGTGGTGGTGATACCTATATATGTATGTGGTCGGGATACCTATATATGTGTGTGGTGGGGATACCTATATATGTATGTGGTGGTGATACCTATATATGTGTGTGGCGGGGATAACTATAGATGTGTATTGTGGGAATACCTATATATGTGTGTGGTGGGGATACCTATAGATCTGTGTGTGGTGGGGATACATATAGATGTGTGTGGTGGGGATACCTATAGATGTATGTGGTGGGGAGACCTATATATGTGTGTGGTGGTGATACCTATATATGTGTGTGGTGGTGATACCTATATATGTATATGTTGGGGATACCTATAGATGTGTGTGGTGGGGATACCTATATATGTATGTGGCGGGGATACATATATATGTGTGTGGCGGGGATACCTATATATATATATGTGGTGGTGATACCAATATATGTGTGTGGTGGGGATACCTATAGATGTGTGTGGTGGGGATACCTATATATGTATGTGGTGGGGAGACCTATATATGTATGTGGTGGGGATACCTATATATGTGAGTGGCGGGGATACCTATATATATGTGTGTGGTGGGGATACCTATATATGTGTGTGGTGGGGATACCTATATATGTGTGTGGTGGGGATACCTATATATGTATGTGGTGGGGATACCTATATATGTATGTGGCGGGAATACCTATATATGTATGTGGTGGGGATACATATATATGTATGTAGTGGGGATACCTATAGATGTGTGTGGTGGGGATACCTATAGATGTGTGTGGTGGGGATACCTATATATGTGTGTGGTGGGATACCTATAGATGTGTGTGGTGAGGATACCTATATATGTATGTGGAGGTGATACCTATATATGAATGTGGTGGGGATACCTATATATGTATGTGGTGGGGATACCTATATATGTGTTTGGTGGGGATACCTATAGATGTGTGTGGTGGGGATACCTATATATGTGTGTGGTGGGGATACCTATATATGTGTGTGGTGGGGATACCTATAGATGTGTGTGGTGGGAATACCTATATATGTGTGTGGTGGCGATACCTATATATGTGTGTGGTGGGGATACCTAAAGATGTGTGTGGTGAGGATACCTATATATGTGTGTGGCAGGGATACCTCTATATGTATGTGGTGAGGATACCTATAGATGTGTGTGGTGGGGATACCTATAGATGTATGTGGTGGGGAGACCTATATATGTATGGGGTGGGGATACCTATATATGTGTGTGGCTGGGATACCTATATATATGTGTGTGGTGGGGATACCTATATATGTGTGCGGTGGGTATACCTATATATGTGTGTGGTGGGGATACCTATATATGTATGTGGTGGGGATACCTATATATGTATGTGGCGGAGATACCTATATATGTATGTGGTGGGGATACATATAGATGTATGTGGTGGTGATACCTATATATGTGTGTGGTGTTGATACCTATATATGTGTGTGGTGGGGATACCTATAGATGTATGTGGTGGGGATACCTATATATGTATGTGGTGGGGTTACCTATAGATGTATGTGGTAGGGATACATATAGACGTTTGTGGTGGTGATACTTATATATGTGTGTGGTGGGGATACCTATATATGTATGTGGTGGGGATACCTATATATGTGTGTGGTGGGGATACCTATAAATGTATGTGATGGGGATACCTATATATGTATATGGTGGGGATACCTATATATGTGTGTGGTGGTGATACCTATATATGTATGTGGTGGGGATACCTACATATGTATGTGGCGGGGATACCTATATATGTGTGTGGTGGTGATACCTATATATGTGTGTGGTGGGGATACCTATATATGTGTGTGGTGGGGATACCTATATATGTATGTGGTGGGGATACCTATAGATGTATGTGGCGGTGATACCTATAGCTGTATGTGGTGGGGATAGCTATATATGTATGTGGTGGGGATACCTATATTACCTATATATGTTTGTGGTGGGGATACCTATAGATCTGTGTGTGGTGGGGATACATATAGATGTGTGTGGTGGGGAAACCTATAGATGTATGTGGTGGGGAGACCTATATATGTGTGTGGTGGTGATGCCTATATATGTGTGTGGTGGTGATACCTATATATGTATATGGTGGGGATACCAATAGATGTGTGTGGTGGGGATACCTATATATGTATGTGGCGGGGATACCTATATATGTGTGTGGCGGGGTTACCTATATATATATGTGGTGGTGATACCAATATATGTGTGTGGTGGGGATACCTATAGATGTGTGTGGTGGGGATACCTATATATGTATGTGGTGGGGAGACCTATATATGTATGTGGTGGGGATACCTATATATGTGTGTGGCGGGGACACCTATATATATGTGTGTGGTGGGGATACCTATATATGTGTGTGGTGGGGATACCTATATATGTGTGTGGTGGGGATACCTATATATGTATGTGGTGGGGATACCTATATATTTATGTGGCGGGGATACCTATATATGTATGTGGTGGGGATACATATATATGTATGTAGTGCGGATACCTATAGATGTGTGTGGTGGGGATACCTATAGATGTGTGTGGTGGGGATACCTATATATGTGTGTGGTGGGATACCTATAGATGTGTGTGGTGAGGATAACTATATATGTATGTGGCGGTGATACCTATATATGTATGTGGTGGGGATACCTATATATGTATGTGGTGGGGATACCTATATATGTGTTTGGTGGGGATACCTATAGATGTGTGTGGTGGGGATACCTATATATGTGTGTGGTGGGGATACCTATATATGTGTGTGGTGGGGATACCTATAGATGTGAGTGGTGGGGATACCTATATATGTGTGTGGTGGCGATACCTTTATATGTGTGTGGTGGGGATACATATAGATGTGTGTTGTGAGGATACCTATATATGTGTGTGGCGGGGATACCTATATATGTATGTGGTGAGGATACCTATAGATGTGTGTGGTGGGGATACCTATAGATGTATGTGGTGGGGAGACCTATATATGTATGTGGTGGGGATACATATATATGTGTGTGGCGGGGATACCTATATATATGTGTGTGGTGAGGATACCTATATATGTGTGTGGCGGGGATACCTATATATGTATGTGGTGAGGATACCTATAGATGTATGTGGTGGGGAGACCTATATATGTATGTGGTGGGGATACCTATATATGTGTATGGCGGGGATACCTATATATATGTATGTGATGGGGATACCTATATATGTATATGATGGGGATACCTATATATGTGTGTGGTGGTGATACCTATATATGTATGTGGTGGGGATACCTACATATGTATGTGGCGGGGATACCTATATATGTGTGTGGTGGTGATACCTATATATGTGTGTGGTGGGGATACCTATATATGTGTGTGGTGGGGATACCTATATATGTATGTGGTGGGGATACCTATAGATGTATGTGGCGGTGATACCTATAGATGTATGTGGTGGGGATAGCTATATATGTATGTGGTGGGGATACCTAAGTATGTATGTGGTGGGGATACCTATATATGTTTGTGATGGGGATACCTATAGATGTATGTGGTGGGGACACCTATATATGTATGTGGTGGGGATACCTATATAAGTATATGGTGGGGATACCTATATATGTATGTGTTGGGGATACCTATATATGTATGTGGTGGTGATACCTATATATGTGTGTGGTGGGGATACCTATATGTGTGTGGTGGGGATACCTATATGTATGTGGCGGGGATACCTATATGTGTGTGGTGGTGATACCTATATATGTATGTGGTGGGGATACCTATATATGTGTGTGGTGGGGATACCTATATGTGTATGTGGTGGTGATACCTATATATGTGTGTGGCGGGGATAACTATAGATGTGTATTGTGGGAATACCTATATATGTGTGTGGTGGGGATACCTATAGATCTGTGTGTGGTGGGGATACATATAGATGTGTGTGGTGGGGAAACCTATAGATGTATGTGGTGGGGAGACCTATATATGTGTGTGGTGGTGATGCCTATATATGTGTGTGGTGGTGATACCTATATATGTATATGGTGGGGATACCTATAGATGTGTGTGGTGGGGATACCTATATATGTATGTGGCGGGGATACCTATATATGTGTGTGGCGGGGATACCTATATATGTATGTGGTGGGGAGACCTATATATGTATGTGGTGGGGATACCTATATATGTGTGTGGCGGGGATACCTATATATATGTGTGTGGTGGGGATACCTATATATGTGTGTGGTGGGGATACCTATATATGTGTGTGGTGGGGATACCTATATATGTATGTGGTGGGGATACCTATATATTTATGTGGCGGGGATACCTATATATGTATGTGGTGGGGATACATATATATGTATGTAGTGGGGATACCTATAGATGTGTGTGGTGGGGATACCTATAGATGTGTGTGGTGGGGATACCTATATATGTGTGTGGTGGGATACCTATAGATGTGTGTGGTGAGGATACCTATATATGTATGTGGTGGTGATACCTATATATGTATGTGGTGGGGATACCTATATATGTATGTGGTGGGGATACCTATATATGTGTTTGGTGGGGATACCTATAGATGTGTGTGGTGGGGATACCTATATATGTGTGTGGTGGGGATACCTATATATGTGTGTGGTGGGGATACCTATAGATGTGTGTGGTGGGGATACCTATATATGTGTGTGGTGGCGATACCTATATATGTGTGCGGTGGGGATACCTATAGATGTGTGTGGTGAGGATACCTATATATGTGTGTGGCGTGGATACCTATATATGTATGTGGTGAGGATACCTATAGATGTGTGTGGTGGGGATACCTATAGATGTATGTGGTGGGGAGACCTATATATGTATGTGGTGGGGATACCTATATATGTGCGTGGTGGGGATACCTATAGATGTATGTGGTGGGGATACCTATATATGTGTGTGGTGGGGATATATATAGATGTATGTGATGGGGATACCTATATAGGTATGTGGTGGGGATACTTATATATGTATGTGGTGGGGATACCTATATATGTATGTGATGGGATACCTATATATGTGTGTGGTGGGAATACCTATATATGTGTGTGGCGGGGATACCTATATATGTATGTGGTGGGGATACCTATATATGTATGTGATGGGATACCTATATATGTATGTGGTGGGGATAGCTATATATGTATGTGGTGGGGATACCTATATATGTATGTGGTGTGGATACCAATATATGTTTGTGGTGGGGATACCTATAGATGTATGTGGTGGGGATACCTATATATGTATGTGGTGGGGATACCTATATATGTATGTGGTGGGGATACCTATATATGTATGTGTTGGGGATACCTATATATGTATGTGGTGGTGATACCTACAGATGTGTGTGGTGGGGATACCTATATGTGTGTGGTGGGGATACCTATATGTATGTGGCGGGAATACCTATATGTGTGTGGTGGTGATACCTATGTATGTATGTGGTGGGGATACCTATATATGTGTGTGGTGGGAATACCTATATATGTATGTGGTGGGGATACCTATATATGTATGTGGTGGGGATACCTATATATGTATGTGGTGGGGATACCTATATATGTGAGTGGCGGGGATACCTATAGATGTGTGTGGTGGGGACACGTATAGATGTATGTGGTGGGGATACCTATATATGTATGTGGTGGGGATACCTATATATGTATGTGGTGGGGATACCTATATATGTGTGTGGTGGGGATACCTATAAATGAATGTGATGGGGATACCTATATATGTATATGGTGGGGATACCTATATATGTGTGTGGTGGTGATACCTATATATGTATGTGGTGGGGATACCTAGATATGTATGTGGCGGGGATACCTATATATGTGTGTGGTGTTGATACCTATATATGTGTGTGGTGGGGATACCTATATATGTGTGTGGTGTGGATACCTATATATGTATGTGGTGGGGATACCTATAGATGTATGTGGTGGGGATAGCTATATATGTATGTGGTGGGGATACCTATATTACCTATATATGTGTGTGGTGGGGATTCCTATAGATCTGTGTGTGGTGGGGATACATATAGATGTGTGTGGTGGGGAAACCTATAGATGTATGTGGTGGGGAGACCTATATATGTGTGTGGTGGTGATGCCTATATATGTGTGTGGTGGTGATACCTATATATGTATATGGTGGGGATACCAATAGATGTGTGTGGTGGGGATACCTATATATGTATGTGGCGGGGATACTTATATATGTGTGTGGCGGGGATACCTATATATATATGTGGTGGTGATACCAATATATGTGTGTGGTGGGGATACCTATAGATGTGTGTGGTGGGGATACCTATATATGTATGTGGTGTGGAGACCTATATATGTATGTGGCGGGGATACCTATATATGTGTGTGGCGGGGACACCTATATATATTTGTGTGGTGGGGATACCTATATATGTGTGTGGTGGGGATACCTATATATGTGTGTGGTGGGGATACCTATATATGTATGTGGTGGGGATACCTATATATTTATGTGGCGGGGATACCTATATATGTATGTGGTGGGGATACATATATATGTATGTAGTGGGGATACCTATAGATGTGTGTGGTGGGGATACCTATAGATGTGTGTGGTGGGGATACCTATATATGTGTGTGGTGGGATACCTATGAATGTGTGTGGTGAGGATAACTATATATGTATGTGGTGGTGATACCTATATATGTATGTGGTGGGGATACCTACATATGTGTTTGGTGGGGATACCTATAGATGTGTGTGGTGGGGATACCTATATATGTGTGTGGTGGGGATACCTATATATGTGTGTGGTGGGGATACCTATATATGTGAGTGGTGGGGATACCTATATATGTGTGTGGTGGCGATACCTATATATGTGTGTGGTGGGGATACATATAGATGTGTGTTGTGAGGATACCTATATATGTGTGTGGCGGGGATACCTATATATGTATGTGGTGAGGATACCTATAGATGTGTGTGGTGGGGATACCTATAGATGTATGTGGTGGGGAGACCTATATATGTATGTGGTGGGGATACCTATATATGTGTGTGGCGGGGATACCTATATGTATGTGTGTGGTGAGGATACCTATATATGTGTGTGGCGGGGATACCTATATATGTATGTGGTGAGGATACCTATAGATGTGTGTGGTGGGGATACCTATAGATGTATGTGGTGGGGAGACCTATATATGTATGTGGTGGGGATACCTATATATGTGTATGGCGGGGATACCTATATATATGTATGTGATGGGGATACCTATATATGTATATGATGGGGATAGCTATATATGTGTGTGGTGGTGATACCTATATATGTATGTGGTAGGGATACCTACATATGTATGTGGCGGGGATACATATATATGTGTGTGGTGGTGATACCTATATATGTGTGTGGTGGGGATACCTATATATGTGTGTGGTGGGGATACCTATATATGTATGTGGTGGGGATACCTATAGATGTATGTGGCGTTGATACCTATAGATGTATGTGGTGGGGATAGCTATATATGTATGTGGTGGGGATACCTATATATGTATGTGGTGGGGATACCTATATATGTTTGTGATGGGGATACCTATAGATGTATGTGGTGGGGACACCTATATATGTATGTGGTGGGGATACCTATATAAGTATATGGTGGGGATACCTATATATGTATGTGTTGGGGATACCTATATATGTATGTGGTGGTGATACCTATATATGTATGTGGCGGGGATACCTATATGTGTGTGGTGGGGATACCTATATGTATGTGGCGGGGATACCTATATGTGTGTGGTGGTGATACCTATATATGTATGTGGTGGGGATACCTATATATGTGTGTGGTGGGGATACCTATATATGTATGTGGTGGTGATACCTATATATGTGTGTGGTGGGGATAACTATAGATGTGTATTGTGGGAATACCTATATATGTGTGTGGTGGGGATACCTATAGATCTGTGTGTGGTGGGGATACATATAGATGTGTGTGGTGGGGAAACCTATAGATGTATGTGGTGGGAAGACCTATATATGTGTGTGGTGGTGATGCCTATATATGTGTGTGGTGGTGATACCTATAGATGTATGTGGTGGGGATACCTATAGATGTGTGTGGTGGGGATACCTATATATGTATGTGGCGGGGATACCTATATATGTGTGTGGCGGGGATACCTATATATATATGTGGTGGTGATACCAATATATGTGTGTGGTGGGGATACCTATAGATGTGTGTGGTGGGGATACCTATATATGTATGTGGTGGGGAGACCTATATATGTATGTGGTGGGGATACCTATATATGTGTGTGGCGGGGATACCTATATATATGTGTGTGGTGGGGATACCTATATATGTGTGTGGTGGGGATACCTATATATGTGTGTGGTGGGGATACCTATATATGTATGTGGTGGGGATACCTATATATTTATGTGGCGGGGATACCTATATATGTATGTGGTGGGGATACATATATATGTATGTAGTGGGGATACCTATAGATGTGTGTGGTGGGGATACCTATAGATGTGTGTGGTGGGGATACCTATATATGTGTGTGGTGGGATACCTATAGATGTGTGTGGTGAGGATACCTATATATGTATGTGGTGGTGATACCTATATATGTATGTGGTGGGGATACCTATATATGTATGTGGTGGGGATACCTATATATGTGTTTGGTGGGGATACCTATAGATGTGTGTGGTGGGGATACCTATATATGTGTGTGGTGGGGATACCTATATATGTGTGTGGTGGGGATACCTATAGATGTGTGTGGTGGGGATACCTATATATGTGTGTGGTGGCGATACCTATATATGTGTGCGGTGGTGATACCTATAGATGTGTGTGGTGAGGATACCTATATATGTGTGTGGCGGGGATACCTATATATGTATGTGATGAGGATACCTATAGATGTGTGTGGTGGGGATACCTATAGATGTATGTGGTGGGGAGACCTATATATGTATGTGGTGGGGATACCTATATATGTGTGTGGCGGGGATACCTATATATATGTGTGTGGTGGGGATACCTATATATGTGTGTGGTGGGGATACCTATATATGTGTGTGGTGGGGATACCTATATATGTATGTGGTGGGGATACCTATATATGTATGTGGCGGAGATTCCTATATATGTATGTGGCGGGGATACCTATATATATATGTGGTGGTGATACCAATATATGTGTGTGGTGGGGATACCTATATATGTATGTGGTGGGGATACCTATATATGTATGTGGTGGGGATACCTATATATGTGCGTGGTGGGGATACCTATAGATGTATGTGGTGGGGATACCTATATATGTGTGTGGTGGGGACACTTATAGATGTATGTGGTGGGGATACCTATATATGTATGTGGCGGGGATACCTATATATGTATGTGGTGGGGATACCTATATATGTGTGTGGTGGGGATACCTATAAATGTATGTGATGGGGATACCTATATATGTATATGGTGGGGATACCTATATATGTGTCTGGTGGTGATACCTATATATGTATGTGGTGGGGATACCTACATATGTATGTGGCGGGGATAACTATATATGTGTGTGGTGGTGATACCTATATATGTGTGTGGTGGGGATATCTATATATGTGTGTGGCGGGGATACCTATATATGTCTGTGGTGGGGATACCTATAGATGTATGTGGCGGTGATACCTATAGATGTATGTGGTTGGGATAGCTATATATGTATGTGGTGGGGATACCTATATATGTATGTGGTGGGGATACCTATATATGTTTGTGATGGGGATACCGATAGATGTATGTGGTGGGGATACCTATATATGTATGTGGTGGGGATACCTATATAAGTATATGGTGGGGATACCTATATATGTATGTGTTGGGGATACCTATATATGTATGTGGTGGTGATACCTATATATGTGTGTGGTGGGGATACCTATATGTGTGTGGTGGGATACCTATATGTTTGTGGCGGGGATACCTATATGTGTGTGGTGGTGATACCTATATATGTATGTGGTCGGGATACCTATATATGTGTGTGGTGGGGATACCTATATATGTATGTGGTGGTGATACCTATATATGTGTGTGGCGGGGATAACTATAGATGTGTATTGTGGGAATACCTATATATGTGTGTGGTGGGGATACCTATAGATCTGTGTGTGGTGGGGATACATATAGATGTGTGTGGTGGGGATACCTATAGATGTATGTGGTGGGGAGACCTATATATGTGTGTGGTGGTGATACCTATATATGTGTGTGGTGGTGATACCTATATATGTATATGTTGGGGATACCTATAGATGTGTGTGGTGGGGATACCTATATATGTATGTGGCGGGGATACATATATATGTGTGTGGCGGGGATACCTATATATATATATGTGGTGGTGATACCAATATATGTGTGTGGTGGGGATACCTATAGATGTGTGTGGTGGGGATACCTATATATGTATGTGGTGGGGAGACCTATATATGTATGTGGTGGGGATACCTATATATGTGAGTGGCGGGGATACCTATATATATGTGTGTGGTGGGGATACCTATATATGTGTGTGGTGGGGATACCTATATATGTGTGTGGTGGGGATACCTATATATGTATGTGGTGGGGATACCTATATATGTATGTGGCGGGGATACCTATATATGTATGTGGTGGGGATACATATATATGTATGTAGTGGGGATACCTATAGATGTGTGTGGTGGGGATACCTATAGATGTGTGTGGTGGGGATACCTATATATATGTGTGGTGGGATACCTATAGATGTGTGTGGTGAGGATACCTATATATGTATGTGGAGGTGATACCTATATATGAATGTGGTGGGGATACCTATATATGTATGTGGTGGGGATACCTATATATGTGTTTGGTGGGGATACCTATAGATGTGTGTGGTGGGGATACCTATATATGTGTGTGGTGGGGATACCTATATATGTGTGTGGTGGGGATACCTATAGATGTGTGTGGTGGGAATACCTATATATGTGTGTGGTGGCGATACCTATATATGTGTGTGGTGGGGATACCTAAAGATGTGTGTGGTGAGGATACCTATATATGTGTGTGGCAGGGATACCTCTATATGTATGTGGTGAGGATACCTATAGATGTGTGTGGTGGGGATACCTATAGATGTATGTGGTGGGGAGACCTATATATGTATGGGGTGGGGATACCTATATATGTGTGTGGCTGGGATACCTATATATATGTGTGTGGTGGGGATACCTATATATGTGTGCGGTGGGGATACCTATATATGTGTGTGGTGGGGATACCTATATATGTATGTGGTGGGGATACCTATATATGTATGTGGCGGAGATACCTATATATGTATGTGGTGGGGATACATATAGATGTATGTGGTGGTGATACCTATATATGTGTGTGGTGTTGATACCTATATATGTGTGTGGTGGGGATACCTATAGATGTATGTGGTGGGGATACCTATATATGTATGTGGTGGGGTTACCTATAGATGTATGTGGTAGGGATACATATAGACGTTTGTGGTGGTGATACTTATATATGTGTGTGGTGGGGATACCTATATATGTATGTGGTGGGGATACCTATATATGTGTGTGGTGGGGATACCTATAAATGTATGTGATGGGGATACCTATATATGTATATGGTGGGGATACCTATATATGTGTGTGGTGGTGATACCTATATATGTATGTGGTGGGGATACCTACATATGTATGTGGCGGGGATACCTATATATGTGTGTGGTGGTGATACCTATATATGTGTGTGGTGGGGATACCTATATATGTGTGTGGTGGGGATACCTATATATGTATGTGGTGGGGATACCTATAGATGTATGTGGCGGTGATACCTATAGCTGTATGTGGTGGGGATAGCTATATATGTATGTGGTGGGGATACCTATATTACCTATATATGTTTGTGGTGGGGATACCTATAGATCTGTGTGTGGTGGGGATACATATAGATGTGTGTGGTGGGGAAACCTATAGATGTATGTGGTGGGGAGACCTATATATGTGTGTGGTGGTGATGCCTATATATGTGTGTGGTGGTGATACCTATATATGTATATGGTGGGGATACCAATAGATGTGTGTGGTGGGGATACCTATATATGTATGTGGCGGGGATACCTATATATGTGTGTGGCGGGGTTACCTATATATATATGTGGTGGTGATACCAATATATGTGTGTGGTGGGGATACCTATAGATGTGTGTGGTGGGGATACCTATATATGTATGTGGTGGGGAGACCTATATATGTATGTGGTGGGGATACCTATATATGTGTGTGGCGGGGACACCTATATATATGTGTGTGGTGGGGATACCTATATATGTGTGTGGTGGGGATACCTATATATGTGTGTGGTGGGGATACCTATATATGTATGTGGTGGGGATACCTATATATTTATGTGGCGGGGATACCTATATATGTATGTGGTGGGGATACATATATATGTATGTAGTGCGGATACCTATAGATGTGTGTGGTGGGGATACCTATAGATGTGTGTGGTGGGGATACCTATATATGTGTGTGGTGGGATACCTATAGATGTGTGTGGTGAGGATAACTATATATGTATGTGGCGGTGATACCTATATATGTATGTGGTGGGGATACCTATATATGTATGTGGTGGGGATACCTATATATGTGTTTGGTGGGGATACCTATAGATGTGTGTGGTGGGGATACCTATATATGTGTGTGGTGGGGATACCTATATATGTGTGTGGTGGGGATACCTATAGATGTGAGTGGTGGGGATACCTATATATGTGTGTGGTGGCGATACCTTTATATGTGTGTGGTGGGGATACATATAGATGTGTGTTGTGAGGATACCTATATATGTGTGTGGCGGGGATACCTATATATGTATGTGGTGAGGATACCTATAGATGTGTGTGGTGGGGATACCTATAGATGTATGTGGTGGGGAGACCTATATATGTATGTGGTGGGGATACCTATATATGTGTGTGGCGGGGATACCTATATATATGTGTGTGGTGAGGATACCTATATATGTGTGTGGCGGGGATACCTATATATGTATGTGGTGAGGATACCTATAGATGTATGTGGTGGGGAGACCTATATATGTATGTGGTGGGGATACCTATATATGTGTATGGCGGGGATACCTATATATATGTATGTGATGGGGATACCTATATATGTATATGATGGGGATACCTATATATGTGTGTGGTGGTGATACCTATATATGTATGTGGTGGGGATACCTACATATGTATGTGGCGGGGATACCTATATATGTGTGTGGTGGTGATACCTATATATGTGTGTGGTGGGGATACCTATATATGTGTGTGGTGGGGATACCTATATATGTATGTGGTGGGGATACCTATAGATGTATGTGGCGGTGATACCTATAGATGTATGTGGTGGGGATAGCTATATATGTATGTGGTGGGGATACCTAAGTATGTATGTGGTGGGGATACCTATATATGTTTGTGATGGGGATACCTATAGATGTATGTGGTGGGGACACCTATATATGTATGTGGTGGGGATACCTATATAAGTATATGGTGGGGATACCTATATATGTATGTGTTGGGGATACCTATATATGTATGTGGTGGTGATACCTATATATGTGTGTGGTGGGGATACCTATATGTGTGTGGTGGGGATACCTATATGTATGTGGCGGGGATACCTATATGTGTGTGGTGGTGATACCTATATATGTATGTGGTGGGGATACCTATATATGTGTGTGGTGGGGATACCTATATGTGTATGTGGTGGTGATACCTATATATGTGTGTGGCGGGGATAACTATAGATGTATGTGGTGGGGATACCTATATATGTGTTTGGTGGGGATACCTATAGATGTGTGTGGTGGGGATACCTATATATGTGTGTGGTGGGGATACCTATATATGTGTGTGGTGGGGATACCTATAGATGTGTGTGGTGGGAATACCTATATATGTGTGTGGTGGCGATACCTATATATGTGTGTGGTGGGGATACCTAAAGATGTGTGTGGTGAGGATACCTATATATGTGTGTGGCAGGGATACCTCTATATGTATGTGGTGAGGATACCTATAGATGTGTGTGGTGGGGATACCTATAGATGTATGTGGTGGGGAGACCTATATATGTATGGGGTGGGGATACCTATATATGTGTGTGGCTGGGATACCTATATATATGTGTGTGGTGGGGATACCTATATATGTGTGCGGTGGGGATACCTATATATGTGTGTGGTGGGGATACCTATATATGTATGTGGTGGGGATACCTATATATGTATGTGGCGGAGATACCTATATATGTATGTGGTGGGGATACATATAGATGTATGTGGTGGTGATACCTATATATGTGTGTGGTGTTGATACCTATATATGTGTGTGGTGGGGATACCTATAGATGTATGTGGTGGGGATACCTATATATGTATGTGGTGGGGTTACCTATAGATGTATGTGGTAGGGATACATATAGACGTTTGTGGTGGTGATACTTATATATGTGTGTGGTGGGGATACCTATATATGTATGTGGTGGGGATACCTATATATGTGTGTGGTGGGGATACCTATAAATGTATGTGATGGGGATACCTATATATGTATATGGTGGGGATACCTATATATGTGTGTGGTGGTGATACCTATATATGTATGTGGTGGGGATACCTACATATGTATGTGGCGGGGATACCTATATATGTGTGTGGTGGTGATACCTATATATGTGTGTGGTGGGGATACCTATATATGTGTGTGGTGGGGATACCTATATATGTATGTGGTGGGGATACCTATAGATGTATGTGGCGGTGATACCTATAGCTGTATGTGGTGGGGATAGCTATATATGTATGTGGTGGGGATACCTATATTACCTATATATGTTTGTGGTGGGGATACCTATAGATCTGTGTGTGGTGGGGATACATATAGATGTGTGTGGTGGGGAAACCTATAGATGTATGTGGTGGGGAGACCTATATATGTGTGTGGTGGTGATGCCTATATATGTGTGTGGTGGTGATACCTATATATATATATGGTGGGGATACCAATAGATGTGTGTGGTGGGGATACCTATATATGTATGTGGCGGGGATACCTATATATGTGTGTGGCGGGGTTACCTATATATATATGTGGTGGTGATACCAATATATGTGTGTGGTGGGGATACCTATAGATGTGTGTGGTGGGGATACCTATATATGTATGTGGTGGGGAGACCTATATATGTATGTGGTGGGGATACCTATATATGTGTGTGGCGGGGACACCTATATATATGTGTGTGGTGGGGATACCTATATATGTGTGTGGTGGGGATACCTATATATGTGTGTGGTGGGGATACCTATATATGTATGTGGTGGGGATACCTATATATTTATGTGGCGGGGATACCTATATATGTATGTGGTGGGGATACATATATATGTATGTAGTGCGGATACCTATAGATGTGTGTGGTGGGGATACCTATAGATGTGTGTGGTGGGGATACCTATATATGTGTGTGGTGGGATACCTATAGATGTGTGTGGTGAGGATAACTATATATGTATGTGGCGGTGATACCTATATATGTATGTGGTGGGGATACCTATATATGTATGTGGTGGGGATACCTATATATGTGTTTGGTGGGGATACCTATAGATGTGTGTGGTGGGGATACCTATATATGTGTGTGGTGGGGATACCTATATATGTGTGTGGTGGGGATACCTATAGATGTGAGTGGTGGGGATACCTATATATGTGTGTGGTGGCGATACCTTTATATGTGTGTGGTGGGGATACATATAGATGTGTGTTGTGAGGATACCTATATATGTGTGTGGCGGGGATACCTATATATGTATGTGGTGAGGATACCTATAGATGTGTGTGGTGGGGATACCTATAGATGTATGTGGTGGGGAGACCTATATATGTATGTGGTGGGGATACCTATATATGTGTGTGGCGGGGATACCTATATATATGTGTGTGGTGAGGATACCTATATATGTGTGTGGCGGGGATACCTATATATGTATGTGGTGAGGATACCTATAGATGTATGTGGTGGGGAGACCTATATATGTATGTGGTGGGGATACCTATATATGTGTATGGCGGGGATACCTATATATATGTATGTGATGGGGATACCTATATATGTATATGATGGGGATACCTATATATGTGTGTGGTGGTGATACCTATATATGTATGTGGTGGGGATACCTACATATGTATGTGGCGGGGATACCTATATATGTGTGTGGTGGTGATACCTATATATGTGTGTGGTGGGGATACCTATATATGTGTGTGGTGGGGATACCTATATATGTATGTGGTGGGGATACCTATAGATGTATGTGGCGGTGATACCTATAGATGTATGTGGTGGGGATAGCTATATATGTATGTGGTGGGGATACCTAAGTATGTATGTGGTGGGGATACCTATATATGTTTGTGATGGGGATACCTATAGATGTATGTGGTGGGGACACCTATATATGTATGTGGTGGGGATACCTATATAAGTATATGGTGGGGATACCTATATATGTATGTGTTGGGGATACCTATATATGTATGTGGTGGTGATACCTATATATGTGTGTGGTGGGGATACCTATATGTGTGTGGTGGGGATACCTATATGTATGTGGCGGGGATACCTATATGTGTGTGGTGGTGATACCTATATATGTATGTGGTGGGGATACCTATATATGTGTGTGGTGGGGATACCTATATGTGTATGTGGTGGTGATACCTATATATGTGTGTGGCGGGGATAACTATAGATGTGTATTGTGGGAATACCTATATATGTGTGTGGTGGGGATACCTATAGATCTGTGTGTGGTGGGGATACATATAGATGTGTGTGGTGGGGAAACCTATAGATGTATGTGGTGGGGAGACCTATATATGTGTGTGGTGGTGATGCCTATATATGTGTGTGGTGGTGATACCTATATATGTATATGGTGGGGATACCTATAGATGTGTGTGGTGGGGATACCTATATATGTATGTGGCGGGGATACCTATATATGTGTGTGGCGGGGATACCTATATATGTATGTGGTGGGGAGACCTATATATGTATGTGGTGGGGATACCTATATATGTGTGTGGCGGGGATACCTATATATATGTGTGTGGTGGGGATACCTATATATGTGTGTGGTGGGGATACCTATATATGTGTGTGGTGGGGATACCTATATATGTATGTGGTGGGGATACCTATATATTTATGTGGCGGGGATACCTATATATGTATGTGGTGGGGATACATATATATGTATGTAGTGGGGATACCTATAGATGTGTGTGGTGGGGATACCTATAGATGTGTGTGGTGGGGATACCTATATATGTGTGTGGTGGGATACCTATAGATGTGTGTGGTGAAGATACCTATATATGTATGTGGTGGTGATACCTATATATGTATGTGGTGGGGATACCTATATATGTATGTGGTGGGGATACCTATATATGTGTTTGGTGGGGATACCTATAGATGTGTGTGGTGGGGATACCTATATATGTGTGTGGTGGGGATACCTATATATGTGTGTGGTGGGGATACCTATAGATGTGTGTGGTGGGGATACCTATATATGTGTGTGGTGGCGATACCTATATATGTGTGCGGTGGGGATACCTATAGATGTGTGTGGTGAGGATACCTATATATGTGTGTGGCGTGGATACCTATATATGTATGTGGTGAGGATACCTATAGATGTGTGTGGTGGGGATACCTATAGATGTATGTGGTGGGGAGACCTATATATGTATGTGGTGGGGATACCTATATATGTGTGTGGCGGGGATACCTATATATATGTGTGTGGTTGGGACACCTATATATGTGTGTGGTGGGGATACCTATATATGTATGTGGTGGTGATACCTATATATGTGTGTGGCGGGGATAACTATAGATGTGTATTGTGGGAATACCTATATATGTGTGTGGTGGGGATACCTATAGATCTGTGTGTGGTGGGGATACATATAGATGTGTGTGGTGGGGAAACCTATAGATGTATGTGGTGGGGAGACCTATATATGTGTGTGGTGGTGATGCCTATATATGTGTGTGGTGGTGATACCGATATATGTATATGGTGGGGATACCTATAGATGTGTGTGGTGGGGATACCTATATATGTATGTGGTGGGGATACCTATATATGTATGTGGCGGAGATACCTATATATGTATGTGGCGGGGATACCTATATATATATGTGGTGGTGATACCTATATATGTATGTGGTGGGGATACCTATATATGTATGTGGTGGGGATACCTATATATGTGCGTGGTGGGGATACCTATAGATGTATGTGGTGGGGATACCTATATATGTGTGTGGTGGGGACACTTATAGATGTATGTGGTGGGGATACCTATATATGTATGTGGTGGGGATACCTATATATGTATGTGGTGGGGATACCTATATATGTGTGTGGTGGGGATACCTATAAATGTATGTGATGGGGATACCTATATATGTATATGGTGGGGATACCTATATATGTGTGTGGTGGTGATACCTATATATGTATGTGGTGGGGATACCTACATATGTATGTGGCGGGGATACCTATATATGTGTGTGGTGGTGATACCTATATATGTGTGTGGTGGGGATATCTATATATGTGTGTGGCGGGGATACCTATATATGTCTGTGGTGGGGATACCTATATATGTGTGTGGTGGTGATGCCTATATATGTGTGTGGTGGTGATACCTATATATGTATATGGTGGGGATACCTATAGATGTGTGTGGTGGGGATACCTATATATGTATGTGGCGGGGATACCTATATATGTGTGTGGCGGGGATACCTATATATGTATGTGGTGGGGAGACCTATATATGTATGTGGTGTGGATACCTATATATGTGTGTGGCGGGGATACCTATATATATGTGTGTGGTGGGGATACCTATATATGTGTGTGGTGGGGATACCTATATATGTATGTGGTGGGGATACCTATATATTTATGTGGCGGGGATACCTATATATGTATGTGGTGGGGATACATATATATGTATGTAGTGGGGATACCTATAGATGTGTGTGGTGGGGATACCTATAGATGTGTGTGGTGGGGATACCTATATATGTGTGTGGTGGGATACCTATAGATGTGTGTGGTGAGGATACCTATATATGTATGTGGTGGTGATACCTATATATGTATGTTGTGGGGATACCTATATATGTATGTGGTGGGGATACCTATATATGTGTGTGGCGGGGATACCTATATATATGTGTGTGGTGGGGATACCTATATATGTGTGTGGTGGGGATACCTATATATGTGTGTGGTGGGGATACCTATATATGTATGTGGTGGGGATACCTATATATGTATGTGGCGGAGATACCTATATATGTATGTGGCGGGGATACCTATATATATATGTGGTGGTGATACCAATATATGTGTGTGGTGGGGATACCTATATATGTATGTGGTGGGAATACCTATATATGTATGTGGTGGGGATACCTATATATGTGCGTGGTGGGGATACCTATAGATGTATGTGGTGGGGATACCTATATATGTGTGTGGTGGGGACACTTATAGATGTATGTGGTGGGGATACCTATATATGTATGTGGTGGGGATACCTATATATGTATGTGGTGGGGATACCTATATATGTGTGTGGTGGGGATACCTATAAATGTATGTGATGGGGATACCTATATATGTGTGTGGTGGGGATACCTATATATGTGTGTGGTGGGGATACCTATATATGTATGTGGTGGGGATACCTATATATGTATGTGGCGGAGATACCTATATATGTATGTGGCGGGGATACCTATATATATATGTGGTGGTGATACCAATATATGTGTGTGGTGGTGATACCTATATATGTGTGTGGTGGGGATATCTATATATGTGTGTGGCGGGGATACCTATATATGTCTGTGGTGGGGATACCTATAGATGTATGTGGTGGGGACACTTATAGATGTATGTGGTGGGGATACCTATATATGTATGTGGTGGGGATACCTATATATGTATGTGGTGGGGATACCTATATATGTGTGTGGCGGGGATACCTATATATATGTGTGTGGTGGGGATACCTATATATGTGTGTGGTGGGGATACCTATATATGTGTGTGGTGGGGATACCTATATATGTATGTGGTGGGGATACCTATATATGTATGTGGCGGAGATACCTATATATGTATGTGGCGGGGATACCTATATATATATGTGGTGGTGATACCAATATATGTGTGTGGTGGTGATACCTATATATGTGTGTGGTGGGGATATCTATATATGTGTGTGGCGGGGATACCTATATATGTCTGTGGTGGGGATACCTATAGATGTATGTGGCGGTGATACCTATAGATGTATGTGGTGGGGATAGCTATATATGTATGTGGTGGGGATACCTATATATGTATGTGGTGGGGATACCTATATATGTTTGTGATGGGGATACCTATAGATGTATGTGGTGGGGATACCTATATACGTATGTGGTGGGGATACCTATATAAGTATATGGTGGGGATACCTATATATGTATGTGTTGGGGACACCTATATATGTATGTGGTGGTGATACCTATATATGTGTGTGGTGGGGATACCTATATGTGTGTGGTGGGATACCTATATGTATGTGGCGGGGATACCTATATGTGTGTGGTGGTGATACCTATATATGTATGTGGTGGGGATACCTATATATGTGTGTGGTGGGGATACCTATATATGTATGTGGTGGTGATACCTATATATGTGTGTGGCGGGGATAACTATAGATGTGTATTGTGGGAATACATATATATGTGTGTGGTGGGGATACCTATAGATCTGTGTGTGGTGGGGATACATATAGATGTGTGTGGTGGGGATACCTATAGATGTATGTGGTGGGGAGACCTATATATGTGTGTGGTGGTGATACCTATATATGTGTGTGGTGGTGATACCTATATATGTATATGGTGGGGATACCTATAGATGTGTGTGGTGGGGATACCTATATATGTATGTGGCGGGGATACATATATATGTGTGTGGCGGGGATACCTATATATATATGTGGTGGTGATACCAATATATGTGTGTGGTGGGGATACCTATAGATGTGTGTGGTGGGGATACCTATATATGTATGTGGTGGGGAGACCTATATATGTATGTGGTGGGGATACCTATATATGTGAGTGGCGGGGATACCTATATATATGTGTGTGGTGGGGATACCTATATATGTGTGTGGTGGGGATACCTATATATGTGTGTGGTGGGGATACCTATATATGTATGTGGTGGGGATACCTATATATGTATGTGGCGGGGATACCTATATATGTATGTGGTGGGGATACATATATATGTATGTAGTGGGGATACCTATAGATGTGTGTGGTGGGGATACCTATAGATGTGTGTGGTGGGGATACCTATATATGTGTGTGTGGGATACCTATATATGTGTGTGGTGAGGATACCTATATATGTATGTGGAGGTGATACCTATATATGAATGTGGTGGGGATACCTATATATGTATGTGGTGGGGATACCTATATATGTGTGTGGTGGGGATACCTATATATGTGTGTGGTGGGGATACCTATAGATGTGTGTGGTGGGGATACCTATATATGTGTGTGGTGGCGATACATATATATGTGTGTGGTGGGGATACCTATAGATGTGTGTGGTGAGGATACCTATATATGTGTGTGGCAGGGATACCTATATATGTATGTAGCGAGGATACCTATAGATGTGTGTGGTGGGGATACCTATAGATGTATGTGGTGGGGAGACCTATATATGTATGGGGTGGGGATACCTATATATGTGTGTGGCGGGGATACCTATATATATATGTGTGGTGGGGATACCTATATATGTGTGCGGTGGGGATACCTATATATGTGTGTGGTGGGGATACCTATATATGTATGTGGTGGGGATACCTATATATGTATGTGGCGGAGATACCTATATATGTATGTGGTGGGGATGCATATAGATGTATGTGGTGGTGATACCTATATATGTGTGTGGTGTTGATACCTATATATGTGTGTGGTGGGGATACCTATAGATGTATGTGGTGGGGATACCTATATATGTATGTGGTGGGGTTACCTATAGATGTATGTGGTAGGGATACATATAGACGTTTGTGGTGGTGATACCTATATATGTGTGTGGTGGGGACACCTATATATGTATGTGGTGGGGATACCTATATATGTGTGTGGTGAGGATACCTACAGATGTGTGTGGCGGGGATACCTATAGATTTATGTGGTGGGGATACCTATAGATGTATGTGGTATGTATACCTATAGACGTATGTGGTGGTGATACCTATAGATGTATGTGGTGGTAATACCTATAGATGTGTGTGGTGGTGATACCTATAGATGCATGTGGTGGGGATACCTATAGATGTTGTGGTGAGGATACCTATAGATGTATGTGGCGGGGATACCTATAGATGTATGTGGTGAAATACCTATATATGTATGTGGTGGGGATACCTATAGATGTTGTGGTGGTGATACCTATAGATGTATGTGGTGGTGATACCTATAGATGTGTGTGGTGGGGATACCTATATGTGTGTGGTGGGGATACCTATATATGTATATGGTGGGGATACCTATATATGTGTGTGGTGGGGATACCTATATATGTGTGTGGTGGGGATACCTATAGATGTATGTGGTGGGGATACCTATATATGTGTGTGGTGAGGATACCTATAGATGTGTGTGGTGGGGATACCTATAGATGTATGTGGTGGGGATACCTATAGATGTATGTGGTGGTGATATCTATAGATGTATGTGGTGGTGATACCTATAGATGTATGTGACGGGGATACCTATATATGTGTGTGGTGAGGATACCTATATATGTGTGTGATGAGGATACCTATATGTGTGTGGTGGGGATACCTATATATGTATGTCGTGGGGATACCTATATATGTGTGTGGTGGGGATACATATATATGTATGTAGTGGGGATACCTATATATGTGTGTGGTGGGGATACCTATAGATGTGTGTGGTGGGGATACCTATATATGTGTGTGGTGGGATACCTATAGATGTGTGTGGTGAGGATACCTATATATGTATGTGGAGGTGATACCTATATATGAATGTGGTGGGGATACCTATATATGTATGTGGTGGGGATACCTATATATGTGTTTGGTGGGGATACCTATAGATGTGTGTGGTGGGGATACCTATATATGTGTGTGGTGGGGATACCTATATATGTGTGTGGTGGGGATACCTATAGATGTGTGTGGTGGGGATACCTATATATGTGTGTGGTGGCCATACCTATATATGTGTGTGGTGGGGATACCTATAGATGTGTGTGGTGAGGATACCTATATATGTGTGTGGCAGGGATACCTATATATGTATGTGGTGAGGATACCTATAGATGTGTGTGGTGGGGATACCTATAGATGTATGTGGTGGGGAGACCTATATATGTATGGGGTGGGGATACCTATATATGTGTGTGGCCGGGATACCTATATATATGTGTGTGGTGGGGATACCTATATATGTGTGCGGTGGGGATACCTATATATGTGTGGGGTGGGGATACCTATATATGTATGTGGTGGGGATACCTATATATGTATGTGGCGGAGATACCTATATATGTATGTGGTGGGGATACATATAGATGTATGTGGTGGTGATACCTATATATGTGTGTGGTGTTGATACCTATATATGTGTGTGGTGGGGATACCTATAGATGTATGTGGTGGGGATACCTATATATGTATGTGGTGGGGTTACCTATAGATGTATGTGGTAGGGATACATATAGACGTTTGTGGTGGTGATACCTATATATGTGTGTGGTGGGGATACCTATATATGTATGTGGTGGGGATACCTATAAATGTGTGTGGTGAGGATACCTACAGATGTGTGTGGCGGGGATACCTATAGATTTATGTGGTGGGGATACCTATAGATGTATGTGGTGGTGATACCTATAGATGTATGTGGTGGTAATACCTATAGATGTGTGTGGTGGTGATACCTATAGATGCATGTGGTGGGGATACCTATAGATCTTGTGGTGGGGATACATATAGATGTGTGTGGTGGGGAAACCTATAGATGTATGTGGTGGGGAGACCTATATATGTGTGTGGTGGTGATGCCTATATATGTGTGTGGTGGTGATACCGATATATGTATATGGTGGGGATACCTATAGATGTGTGTGGTGGGGATACCTATATATGTATGTGGTGGGGATACCTATATATGTATGTGGCGGAGATACCTATATATGTATGTGGCGGGGATACCTATATATATATGTGGTGGTGATACCTATATATGTATGTGGTGGGGATACCTATATATGTATGTGGTGGGGATACCTATATATGTGCGTGGTGGGGATACCTATAGATGTATGTGGTGGGGATACCTATATATGTGTGTGGTGGGGACACTTATAGATGTATGTGGTGGGGATACCTATATATGTATGTGGTGGGGATACCTATATATGTATGTGGTGGGGATACCTATATATGTGTGTGGTGGGGATACCTATAAATGTATGTGATGGGGATACCTATATATGTATATGGTGGGGATACCTATATATGTGTGTGGTGGTGATACCTATATATGTCTGTGGTGGGGATACCTATATATGTGTGTGGTGGTGATGCCTATATATGTGTGTGGTGGTGATACCTATATATGTATATGGTGGGGATACCTATAGATGTGTGTGGTGGGGATACCTATATATGTATGTGGCGGGGATACCTATATATGTGTGTGGCGGGGATACCTATATATGTATGTGGTGGGGAGACCTATATATGTATGTGGTGTGGATACCTATATATGTGTGTGGCGGGGATACCTATATATATGTGTGTGGTGGGGATACCTATATATGTGTGTGGTGGGGATACCTATATATGTGTGTGGTGGGGATACCTATATATGTATGTGGTGGGGATACCTATATATTTATGTGGCGGGGATACCTATATATGTATGTGGTGGGGATACATATATATGTATGTAGTGGGGATACCTATAGATGTGTGTGGTGGGGATACCTATAGATGTGTGTGGTGGGGATACCTATATATGTGTGTGGTGGGATACCTATAGATGTGTGTGGTGAGGATACCTATATATGTATGTGGTGGTGATACCTATATATGTATGTTGTGGGGATACCTATATATGTATGTGGTGGGGATACCTATATATGTGTGTGGCGGGGATACCTATATATATGTGTGTGGTGGGGATACCTATATATGTGTGTGGTGGGGATACCTATATATGTGTGTGGTGGAGATACCTATATATGTATGTGGCGGGGATACCTATATATATATGTGGTGGTGATACCAATATATGTGTGTGGTGGTGATACCTATATATGTGTGTGGTGGGGATATCTATATATGTGTGTGGCGGGGATACCTATATATGTCTGTGGTGGGGATACCTATAGATGTATGTGGCGGTGATACCTATAGATGTATGTGGTGGGGATAGCTATATATGTATGTGGTGGGGATACCTATATATGTATGTGGTGGGGATACCTATATATGTTTGTGATGGGGATACCTATAGATGTATGTGGTGGGGATACCTATATATATATGTGGTGGGAATACCTATATATGTATGTGGTGGGGATACCTATATATGTGCGTGGTGGGGATACCTATAGATGTATGTGGTGGGGATACCTATATATGTGTGTGGTGGGGACACTTATAGATGTATGTGGTGGGGATACCTATATATGTATGTGGTGGGGATACCTATATATGTATGTGGTGGGGATACCTATATATGTGTGTGGTGGGGATACCTATAAATGTATGTGATGGGGATACCTATATATGTGTGTGGTGGGGATACCTATATATGTGTGTGGTGGGGATACCTATATATGTATGTGGTGGGGATACCTATATATGTATGTGGCGGAGATACCTATATATGTATGTGGCGGGGATACCTATATATATATGTGGTGGTGATACCAATATATGTGTGTGGTGGTGATACCTATATATGTGTGTGGTGGGGATATCTATATATGTGTGTGGCGGGGATACCTATATATGTCTGTGGTGGGGATACCTATAGATGTATGTGGTGGGGACACTTATAGATGTATGTGGTGGGGATACCTATATATGTATGTGGTGGGGATACCTATATATGTATGTGGTGGGGATACCTATATATGTGTGTGGCGGGGATACCTATATATATGTGTGTGGTGGGGATACCTATATATGTGTGTGGTGGGGATACCTATATATGTGTGTGGTGAAGATACCTATATATGTATGTGGTGGGGATACCTATATATGTATGTGGCGGAGATACCTATATATGTATGTGGCGGGGATACCTATATATATATGTGGTGGTGATACCAATATATGTGTGTGGTGGTGATACCTATATATGTGTGTGGTGGGGATATCTATATATGTGTGTGGCGGGGATACCTATATATGTCTGTGGTGGGGATACCTATAGATGTATGTGGCGGTGATACCTATAGATGTATGTGGTGGGGATAGCTATATATGTATGTGGTGGGGATACCTATATATGTATGTGGTGGGGATACCTATATATGTTTGTGATGGGGATACCTATAGATGTATGTGGTGGGGATACCTATATACGTATGTGGTGGGGATACCTATATAAGTATATGGTGGGGATACCTATATATGTATGTGTTGGGGACACCTATATATGTATGTGGTGGTGATACCTATATATGTGTGTGGTGGGGATACCTATATGTGTGTGGTGGGATACCTATATGTATGTGGCGGGGATACCTATATGTGTGTGGTGGTGATACCTATATATGTATGTGGTGGGGATACCTATATATGTGTGTGGTGGGGATACCTATATATGTATGTGGTGGTGATACCTATATATGTGTGTGGCGGGGATAACTATAGATGTGTATTGTGGGAATACATATATATGTGTGTGGTGGGGATACCTATAGATCTGTGTGTGGTGGGGATACATATAGATGTGTGTGGTGGGGATACCTATAGATGTATGTGGTGGGGAGACCTATATATGTGTGTGGTGGTGATACCTATATATGTGTGTGGTGGTGATACCTATATATGTATATGGTGGGGATACCTATAGATGTGTGTGGTGGGGATACCTATATATGTATGTGGCGGGGATACATATATATGTGTGTGGCGGGGATACCTATATATATATGTGGTGGTGATACCAATATATGTGTGTGGTGGGGATACCTATAGATGTGTGTGGTGGGGATACCTATATATGTATGTGGTGGGGAGACCTATATATGTATGTGGTGGGGATACCTATATATGTGAGTGGCGGGGATACCTATATATATGTGTGTGGTGGGGATACCTATATATGTGTGTGGTGGGGATACCTATATATGTGTGTGGTGGGGATACCTATATATGTATGTGGTGGGGATACCTATATATGTATGTGGCGGGGATACCTATATATGTATGTGGTGGGGATACATATATATGTATGTAGTGGGGATACCTATAGATGTGTGTGGTGGGGATACCTATAGATGTGTGTGGTGGGGATACCTATATATGTGTGTGTGGGATACCTATATATGTGTGTGGTGAGGATACCTATATATGTATGTGGAGGTGATACCTATATATGAATGTGGTGGGGATACCTATATATGTATGTGGTGGGGATACCTATATATGTGTGTGGTGGGGATACCTATATATGTGTGTGGTGGGGATACCTATAGATGTGTGTGGTGGGGATACCTATATATGTGTGTGGTGGCGATACATATAGATGTATGTGGTGGGGATACCTATATACGTATGTGGTGGGGATACCTATATAAGTATATGGTGGGGATACCTATATATGTATGTGTTGGGGACACCTATATATGTATGTGGTGGTGATACCTATATATGTGTGTGGTGGGGATACCTATATGTGTGTGGTGGGATACCTATATGTATGTGGCGGGGATACCTATAGATGTATGTGGTGGGGATACCTATACATGTATGTGGTGGGGATACCTATATATGTGTGTGGTGGGGATACCTATAAATGTATGTGATGGGGATACCTATATATGTATATGGTGGGGATACCTATATATGTGTGTGGTGGTGATACCTATATATGTATGTGGTGGGGATACCTACATATGTATGTGGCGGGGATACCTATATATGTGTGTGGTGGTGATACCTATATATGTGTGTGGTGGGGATATCTATATATGTGTGTGGCGGGGATACCTATATATGTCTGTGGTGGGGATACCTATATATGTGTGTGGTGGTGATGCCTATATATGTGTGTGGTGGTGATACCTATATATGTATATGGTGGGGATACCTATAGATGTGTGTGGTGGGGATACCTATATATGTATGTGGCGGGGATACCTATATATGTGTGTGGCGGGGATACCTATATATGTATGTGGTGGGGAGACCTATATATGTATGTGGTGTGGATACCTATATATGTGTGTGGCGGGGATACCTATATATATGTGTGTGGTGGGGATACCTATATATGTGTGTGGTGGGGATACCTATATATGTGTGTGGTGGGGATACCTATATATGTATGTGGTGGGGATACCTATATATTTATGTGGCGGGGATACCTATATATGTATGTGGTGGGGATACATATATATGTATGTAGTGGGGATACCTATAGATGTGTGTGGTGGGGATACCTATAGATGTGTGTGGTGGGGATACCTATATATGTGTGTGGTGGGATACCTATAGATGTGTGTGGTGAGGATACCTATATATGTATGTGGTGGTGATACCTATATATGTATGTTGTGGGGATACCTATATATGTATGTGGTGGGGATACCTATATATGTGTGTGGCGGGGATACCTATATATATGTGTGTGGTGGGGATACCTATATATGTGTGTGGTGGGGATACCTATATATGTGTGTGGTGGAGATACCTATATATGTATGTGGCGGGGATACCTATATATATATGTGGTGGTGATACCAATATATGTGTGTGGTGGTGATACCTATATATGTGTGTGGTGGGGATATCTATATATGTGTGTGGCGGGGATACCTATATATGTCTGTGGTGGGGATACCTATAGATGTATGTGGCGGTGATACCTATAGATGTATGTGGTGGGGATAGCTATATATGTATGTGGTGGGGATACCTATATATGTATGTGGTGGGGATACCTATATATGTTTGTGATGGGGATACCTATAGATGTATGTGGTGGGGATACCTATATATATATGTGGTGGGAATACCTATATATGTATGTGGTGGGGATACCTATATATGTGCGTGGTGGGGATACCTATAGATGTATGTGGTGGGGATACCTATATATGTGTGTGGTGGGGACACTTATAGATGTATGTGGTGGGGATACCTATATATGTATGTGGTGGGGATACCTATATATGTATGTGGTGGGGATACCTATATATGTGTGTGGTGGGGATACCTATAAATGTATGTGATGGGGATACCTATATATGTGTGTGGTGGGGATACCTATATATGTGTGTGGTGGGGATACCTATATATGTATGTGGTGGGGATACCTATATATGTATGTGGCGGAGATACCTATATATGTATGTGGCGGGGATACCTATATATCTATGTGGTGGTGATACCAATATATGTGTGTGGTGGTGATACCTATATATGTGTGTGGTGGGGATATCTATATATGTGTGTGGCGGGGATACCTATATATGTCTGTGGTGGGGATACCTATAGATGTATGTGGTGGGGACACTTATAGATGTATGTGGTGGGGATACCTATATATGTATGTGGTGGGGATACCTATATATGTATGTGGTGGGGATACCTATATATGTGTGTGGCGGGGATACCTATATATATGTGTGTGGTGGGGATACCTATATATGTGTGTGGTGGGGATACCTATATATGTGTGTGGTGAAGATACCTATATATGTATGTGGTGGGGATACCTATATATGTATGTGGCGGAGATACCTATATATGTATGTGGCGGGGATACCTATATATATATGTGGTGGTGATACCAATATATGTGTGTGGTGGTGATACCTATATATGTGTGTGGTGGGGATATCTATATATGTGTGTGGCGGGGATACCTATATATGTCTGTGGTGGGGATACCTATAGATGTATGTGGCGGTGATACCTATAGATGTATGTGGTGGGGATAGCTATATATGTATGTGGTGGGGATACCTATATATGTATGTGGTGGGGATACCTATATATGTTTGTGATGGGGATACCTATAGATGTATGTGGTGGGGATACCTATATACGTATGTGGTGGGGATACCTATATAAGTATATGGTGGGGATACCTATATATGTATGTGTTGGGGACACCTATATATGTATGTGGTGGTGATACCTATATATGTGTGTGGTGGGGATACCTATATGTGTGTGGTGGGATACCTATATGTATGTGGCGGGGATACCTATATGTGTGTGGTGGTGATACCTATATATGTATGTGGTGGGGATACCTATATATGTGTGTGGTGGGGATACCTATATATGTATGTGGTGGTGATACCTATATATGTGTGTGGCGGGGATAACTATAGATGTGTATTGTGGGAATACATATATATGTGTGTGGTGGGGATACCTATAGATCTGTGTGTGGTGGGGATACATATAGATGTGTGTGGTGGGGATACCTATAGATGTATGTGGTGGGGAGACCTATATATGTGTGTGGTGGTGATACCTATATATGTGTGTGGTGGTGATACCTATATATGTATATGGTGGGGATACCTATAGATGTGTGTGGTGGGGATACCTATATATGTATGTGGCGGGGATACATATATATGTGTGTGGCGGGGATACCTATATATATATGTGGTGGTGATACCAATATATGTGTGTGGTGGGGATACCTATAGATGTGTGTGGTGGGGATACCTATATATGTATGTGGTGGGGAGACCTATATATGTATGTGGTGGGGATACCTATATATGTGAGTGGCGGGGATACCTATATATATGTGTGTGGTGGGGATACCTATATATGTGTGTGGTGGGGATACCTATATATGTGTGTGGTGGGGATACCTATATATGTATGTGGTGGGGATACCTATATATGTATGTGGCGGGGATACCTATATATGTATGTGGTGGGGATACATATATATGTATGTAGTGGGGATACCTATAGATGTGTGTGGTGGCGATACCTATAGATGTGTGTGGTGGGGATACCTATATATGTGTGTGTGGGATACCTATATATGTGTGTGGTGAGGATACCTATATATGTATGTGGAGGTGATACCTATATATGAATGTGGTGGGGATACCTATATATGTATGTGGTGGGGATACCTATATATGTGTGTGGTGGGGATACCTATATATGTGTGTGGTGGGGATACCTATAGATGTGTGTGGTGGGGATACCTATATATGTGTGTGGTGGCGATACATATAGATGTATGTGGTGGGGATACCTATATACGTATGTGGTGGGGATACCTATATAAGTATATGGTGGGGATACCTATATATGTATGTGTTGGGGACACCTATATATGTATGTGGTGGTGATACCTATATATGTGTGTGGTGGGGATACCTATATGTGTGTGGTGGGATACCTATATGTATGTGGCGGGGATACCTATATGTGTGTGGTGGTGATACCTATATATGTATGTGGTGGGGATACCTATATATGTGTGTGGTGGGGATACCTATATATGTATGTGGTGGTGATACCTATATATGTGTGTGGCGGGGATAACTATAGATGTGTATTGTGGGAATACATATATATGTGTGTGGTGGGGATACCTATAGATCTGTGTGTGGTGGGGATACATATAGATGTGTGTGGTGGGGATACCTATAGATGTATGTGGTGGGGAGACCTATATATGTGTGTGGTGGTGATACCTATATATGTGTGTGGTGGTGATACCTATATATGTATATGGTGGGGATACCTATAGATGTGTGTGGTGGGGATACCTATATATGTATGTGGCGGGGATACATATATATGTGTGTGGCGGGGATACCTATATATATATGTGGTGGTGATACCAATATATGTGTGTGGTGGGGATACCTATAGATGTGTGTGGTGGGGATACCTATATATGTATGTGGTGGGGAGACCTATATATGTATGTGGTGGGGATACCTATATATGTGAGTGGCGGGGATACCTATATATATGTGTGTGGTGGGGATACCTATATATGTGTGTGGTGGGGATACCTATATATGTGTGTGGTGGGGATACCTATATATGTATGTGGTGGGGATACCTATATATGTATGTGGCGGGGATACCTATATATGTATGTGGTGGGGATACATATATATGTATGTAGTGGGGATACCTATAGATGTGTGTGGTGGGGATACCTATAGATGTGTGTGGTGGGGATACCTATATATGTGTGTGTGGGATACCTATATATGTGTGTGGTGAGGATACCTATATATGTATGTGGAGGTGATACCTATATATGAATGTGGTGGGGATACCTATATATGTATGTGGTGGGGATACCTATATATGTGTGTGGTGGGGATACCTATATATGTGTGTGGTGGGGATACCTATAGATGTGTGTGGTGGGGATACCTATATATGTGTGTGGTGGCGATACATATATATGTGTGTGGTGGGGATACCTATAGATGTGTGTGGTGGGGATACCTATATATGTGTGTGGTGGTGATACCTATATATGTATGTGGTGGGGATACCTACATATGTATGTGGCGGGGATACCTATATATGTGTGTGGTGGTGATACCTATATATGTGTGTGGTGGGGATATCTATATATGTGTGTGGCGGGGATACCTATATATGTCTGTGGTGGGGATACCTATATATGTGTGTGGTGGTGATGCCTATATATGTGTGTGGTGGTGATACCTATATATGTATATGGTGGGGATACCTATAGATGTGTGTGGTGGGGATACCTATATATGTATGTGGCGGGGATACCTATATATGTGTGTGGCGGGGATACCTATATATGTATGTGGTGGGGAGACCTATATATGTATGTGGTGTGGATACCTATATATGTGTGTGGCGGGGATACCTATATATATGTGTGTGGTGGGGATACCTATATATGTGTGTGGTGGGGATACCTATATATGTGTGTGGTGGGGATACCTATATATGTATGTGGTGGGGATACCTATATATTTATGTGGCGGGGATACCTATATATGTATGTGGTGGGGATACATATATATGTATGTAGTGGGGATACCTATAGATGTGTGTGGTGGGGATACCTATAGATGTGTGTGGTGGGGATACCTATATATGTGTGTGGTGGGATACCTATAGATGTGTGTGGTGAGGATACCTATATATGTATGTGGTGGTGATACCTATATATGTATGTTGTGGGGATACCTATATATGTATGTGGTGGGGATACCTATATATGTGTGTGGCGGGGATACCTATATATATGTGTGTGGTGGGGATACCTATATATGTGTGTGGTGGGGATACCTATATATGTGTGTGGTGGAGATACCTATATATGTATGTGGCGGGGATACCTATATATATATGTGGTGGTGATACCAATATATGTGTGTGGTGGTGATACCTATATATGTGTGTGGTGGGGATATCTATATATGTGTGTGGCGGGGATACCTATATATGTCTGTGGTGGGGATACCTATAGATGTATGTGGCGGTGATACCTATAGATGTATGTGGTGGGGATAGCTATATATGTATGTGGTGGGGATACCTATATATGTATGTGGTGGGGATACCTATATATGTTTGTGATGGGGATACCTATAGATGTATGTGGTGGGGATACCTATATATATATGTGGTGGGAATACCTATATATGTATGTGGTGGGGATACCTATATATGTGCGTGGTGGGGATACCTATAGATGTATGTGGTGGGGATACCTATATATGTGTGTGGTGGGGACACTTATAGATGTATGTGGTGGGGATACCTATATATGTATGTGGTGGGGATACCTATATATGTATGTGGTGGGGATACCTATATATGTGTGTGGTGGGGATACCTATAAATGTATGTGATGGGGATACCTATATATGTGTGTGGTGGGGATACCTATATATGTGTGTGGTGGGGATACCTATATATGTATGTGGTGGGGATACCTATATATGTATGTGGCGGAGATACCTATATATGTATGTGGCGGGGATACCTATATATATATGTGGTGGTGATACCAATATATGTGTGTGGTGGTGATACCTATATATGTGTGTGGTGGGGATATCTATATATGTGTGTGGCGGGGATACCTATATATGTCTGTGGTGGGGATACCTATAGATGTATGTGGTGGGGACACTTATAGATGTATGTGGTGGGGATACCTATATATGTATGTGGTGGGGATACCTATATATGTATGTGGTGGGGATACCTATATATGTGTGTGGCGGGGATACCTATATATATGTGTGTGGTGGGGATACCTATATATGTGTGTGGTGGGGATACCTATATATGTGTGTGGTGGGGATACCTATATATGTATGTGGTGGGGATACCTATATATGTATGTGGCGGAGATACCTATATATGTATGTGGCGGGGATACCTATATATATATGTGGTGGTGATACCAATATATGTGTGTGGTGGTGATACCTATATATGTGTGTGGTGGGGATATCTATATATGTGTGTGGCGGGGATACCTATATATGTCTGTGGTGGGGATACCTATAGATGTATGTGGCGGTGATACCTATAGATGTATGTGGTGGGGATAGCTATATATGTATGTGGTGGGGATACCTATATATGTATGTGGTGGGGATACCTATATATGTTTGTGATGGGGATACCTATAGATGTATGTGGTGGGGATACCTATATACGTATGTGGTGGGGATACCTATATAAGTATATGGTGGGGATACCTATATATGTATGTGTTGGGGACACCTATATATGTATGTGGTGGTGATACCTATATATGTGTGTGGTGGGGATACCTATATGTGTGTGGTGGGATACCTATATGTATGTGGCGGGGATACCTATATGTGTGTGGTGGTGATACCTATATATGTATGTGGTGGGGATACCTATATATGTGTGTGGTGGGGATACCTATATATGTATGTGGTGGTGATACCTATATATGTGTGTGGCGGGGATAACTATAGATGTGTATTGTGGGAATACATATATATGTGTGTGGTGGGGATACCTATAGATCTGTGTGTGGTGGGGATACATATAGATGTGTGTGGTGGGGATACCTATAGATGTATGTGGTGGGGAGACCTATATATGTGTGTGGTGGTGATACCTATATATGTGTGTGGTGGTGATACCTATATATGTATATGGTGGGGATACCTATAGATGTGTGTGGTGGGGATACCTATATATGTATGTGGCGGGGATACATATATATGTGTGTGGCGGGGATACCTATATATATATGTGGTGGTGATACCAATATATGTGTGTGGTGGGGATACCTATATATGTGTGTGGTGGTGATACCTATATATGTATGTGGTGGGGATACCTACATATGTATGTGGCGGGGATACCTATATATGTGTGTGGTGGTGATACCTATATATGTGTGTGGTGGGGATATCTATATATGTGTGTGGCGGGGATACCTATATATGTCTGTGGTGGGGATACCTATATATGTGTGTGGTGGTGATGCCTATATATGTGTGTGGTGGTGATACCTATATATGTATATGGTGGGGATACCTATAGATGTGTGTGGTGGGGATACCTATATATGTATGTGGCGGGGATACCTATATATGTGTGTGGCGGGGATACCTATATATGTATGTGGTGGGGAGACCTATATATGTATGTGGTGTGGATACCTATATATGTGTGTGGCGGGGATACCTATATATATGTGTGTGGTGGGGATACCTATATATGTGTGTGGTGGGGATACCTATATATGTGTGTGGTGGGGATACCTATATATGTATGTGGTGGGGATACCTATATATTTATGTGGCGGGGATACCTATATATGTATGTGGTGGGGATACATATATATGTATGTAGTGGGGATACCTATAGATGTGTGTGGTGGGGATACCTATAGATGTGTGTGGTGGGGATACCTATATATGTGTGTGGTGGGATACCTATAGATGTGTGTGGTGAGGATACCTATATATGTATGTGGTGGTGATACCTATATATGTATGTTGTGGGGATACCTATATATGTATGTGGTGGGGATACCTATATATGTGTGTGGCGGGGATACCTATATATATGTGTGTGGTGGGGATACCTATATATGTGTGTGGTGGGGATACCTATATATGTGTGTGGTGGAGATACCTATATATGTATGTGGCGGGGATACCTATATATATATGTGGTGGTGATACCAATATATGTGTGTGGTGGTGATACCTATATATGTGTGTGGTGGGGATATCTATATATGTGTGTGGCGGGGATACCTATATATGTCTGTGGTGGGGATACCTATAGATGTATGTGGCGGTGATACCTATAGATGTATGTGGTGGGGATAGCTATATATGTATGTGGTGGGGATACCTATATATGTATGTGGTGGGGATACCTATATATGTTTGTGATGGGGATACCTATAGATGTATGTGGTGGGGATACCTATATATATATGTGGTGGGAATACCTATATATGTATGTGGTGGGGATACCTATATATGTGCGTGGTGGGGATACCTATAGATGTATGTGGTGGGGATACCTATATATGTGTGTGGTGGGGACACTTATAGATGTATGTGGTGGGGATACCTATATATGTATGTGGTGGGGATACCTATATATGTATGTGGTGGGGATACCTATATATGTGTGTGGTGGGGATACCTATAAATGTATGTGATGGGGATACCTATATATGTGTGTGGTGGGGATACCTATATATGTGTGTGGTGGGGATACCTATATATGTATGTGGTGGGGATACCTATATATGTATGTGGCGGAGATACCTATATATGTATGTGGCGGGGATACCTATATATATATGTGGTGGTGATACCAATATATGTGTGTGGTGGTGATACCTATATATGTGTGTGGTGGGGATATCTATATATGTGTGTGGCGGGGATACCTATATATGTCTGTGGTGGGGATACCTATAGATGTATGTGGTGGGGACACTTATAGATGTATGTGGTGGGGATACCTATATATGTATGTGGTGGGGATACCTATATATGTATGTGGTGGGGATACCTATATATGTGTGTGGCGGGGATACCTATATATATGTGTGTGGTGGGGATACCTATATATGTGTGTGGTGGGGATACCTATATATGTGTGTGGTGGGGATACCTATATATGTATGTGGTGGGGATACCTATATATGTATGTGGCGGAGATACCTATATATGTATGTGGCGGGGATACCTATATATATATGTGGTGGTGATACCAATATATGTGTGTGGTGGTGATACCTATATATGTGTGTGGTGGGGATATCTATATATGTGTGTGGCGGGGATACCTATATATGTCTGTGGTGGGGATACCTATAGATGTATGTGGCGGTGATACCTATAGATGTATGTGGTGGGGATAGCTATATATGTATGTGGTGGGGATACCTATATATGTATGTGGTGGGGATACCTATATATGTTTGTGATGGGGATACCTATAGATGTATGTGGTGGGGATACCTATATACGTATGTGGTGGGGATACCTATATAAGTATATGGTGGGGATACCTATATATGTATGTGTTGGGGACACCTATATATGTATGTGGTGGTGATACCTATATATGTGTGTGGTGGGGATACCTATATGTGTGTGGTGGGATACCTATATGTATGTGGCGGGGATACCTATATGTGTGTGGTGGTGATACCTATATATGTATGTGGTGGGGATACCTATATATGTGTGTGGTGGGGATACCTATATATGTATGTGGTGGTGATACCTATATATGTGTGTGGCGGGGATAACTATAGATGTGTATTGTGGGAATACATATATATGTGTGTGGTGGGGATACCTATAGATCTGTGTGTGGTGGGGATACATATAGATGTGTGTGGTGGGGATACCTATAGATGTATGTGGTGGGGAGACCTATATATGTGTGTGGTGGTGATACCTATATATGTGTGTGGTGGTGATACCTATATATGTATATGGTGGGGATACCTATAGATGTGTGTGGTGGGGATACCTATATATGTATGTGGCGGGGATACATATATATGTGTGTGGCGGGGATACCTATATATATATGTGGTGGTGATACCAATATATGTGTGTGGTGGGGATACCTATAGATGTGTGTGGTGGGGATACCTATATATGTATGTGGTGGGGAGACCTATATATGTATGTGGTGGGGATACCTATATATGTGAGTGGCGGGGATACCTATATATATGTGTGTGGTGGGGATACCTATATATGTGTGTGGTGGGGATACCTATATATGTGTGTGGTGGGGATACCTATATATGTATGTGGTGGGGATACCTATATATGTATGTGGCGGGGATACCTATATATGTATGTGGTGGGGATACATATATATGTATGTAGTGGGGATACCTATAGATGTGTGTGGTGGGGATACCTATAGATGTGTGTGGTGGGGATACCTATATATGTGTGTGTGGGATACCTATATATGTGTGTGGTGAGGATACCTATATATGTATGTGGAGGTGATACCTATATATGAATGTGGTGGGGATACCTATATATGTATGTGGTGGGGATACCTATATATGTGTGTGGTGGGGATACCTATATATGTGTGTGGTGGGGATACCTATAGATGTGTGTGGTGGGGATACCTATATATGTGTGTGGTGGCGATACATATAGATGTATGTGGTGGGGATACCTATATACGTATGTGGTGGGGATACCTATATAAGTATATGGTGGGGATACCTATATATGTATGTGTTGGGGACACCTATATATGTATGTGGTGGTGATACCTATATATGTGTGTGGTGGGGATACCTATATGTGTGTGGTGGGATACCTATATGTATGTGGCGGGGATACCTATATGTGTGTGGTGGTGATACCTATATATGTATGTGGTGGGGATACCTATATATGTGTGTGGTGGGGATACCTATATATGTATGTGGTGGTGATACCTATATATGTGTGTGGCGGGGATAACTATAGATGTGTATTGTGGGAATACATATATATGTGTGTGGTGGGGATACCTATAGATCTGTGTGTGGTGGGGATACATATAGATGTGTGTGGTGGGGATACCTATAGATGTATGTGGTGGGGAGACCTATATATGTGTGTGGTGGTGATACCTATATATGTGTGTGGTGGTGATACCTATATATGTATATGGTGGTGATACCTATAGATGTGTGTGGTGGGGATACCTATATATGTATGTGGCGGGGATACATATATATGTGTGTGGCGGGGATACCTATATATATATGTGGTGGTGATACCAATATATGTGTGTGGTGGGGATACCTATAGATGTGTGTGGTGGGGATACCTATATATGTATGTGGTGGGGAGACCTATATATGTATGTGGTGGGGATACCTATATATGTGAGTGGCGGGGATACCTATATATATGTGTGTGGTGGGGATACCTATATATGTGTGTGGTGGGGATACCTATATATGTGTGTGGTGGGGATACCTATATATGTATGTGGTGGGGATACCTATATATGTATGTGGCGGGGATACCTATATATGTATGTGGTGGGGATACATATATATGTATGTAGTGGGGATACCTATAGATGTGTGTGGTGGGGATACCTATAGATGTGTGTGGTGGGGATACCTATATATGTGTGTGTGGGATACCTATATATGTGTGTGGTGAGGATACCTATATATGTATGTGGAGGTGATACCTATATATGAATGTGGTGGGGATACCTATATATGTATGTGGTGGGGATACCTATATATGTGTGTGGTGGGGATACCTATATATGTGTGTGGTGGGGATACCTATAGATGTGTGTGGTGGGGATACCTATATATGTGTGTGGTGGCGATACATATATATGTGTGTGGTGGGGATACCTATAGATGTGTGTGGTGAGGATACCTATATATGTGTGTGGCAGGGATACCTATATATGTATGTAGCGAGGATACCTATAGATGTGTGTGGTGGGGATACCTATAGATGTATGTGGTGGGGAGACCTATATATGTATGGGGTGGGGATACCTATATATGTGTGTGGCGGGGATACCTATATATATATGTGTGGTGGGGATACCTATATATGTGTGCGGTGGGGATACCTATATATGTGTGTGGTGGGGATACCTATATATGTATGTGGTGGGGATACCTATATATGTATGTGGCGGAGATACCTATATATGTATGTGGTGGGGATGCATATAGATGTATGTGGTGGTGATACCTATATATGTGTGTGGTGTTGATACCTATATATGTGTGTGGTGGGGATACCTATAGATGTATGTGGTGAGGATACCTATATATGTATGTGGTGGGGATACATATAGATGTATGTGGTGGTGATACCTATATATGTGTGTGGTGTTGATACCTATATATGTGTGTGGTGGGGATACCTATAGATGTATGTGGTGGGGATACCTATATATGTATGTGGTGGGGTTACCTATAGATGTATGTGGTAGGGATACATATAGACGTTTGTGGTGGTGATACCTATATATGTGTGTGGTGGGGATACCTATATATGTATGTGGTGGGGATACCTATAAATGTGTGTGGTGAGGATACCTACAGATGTGTGTGGCGGGGATACCTATAGATTTATGTGGTGGGGATACCTATAGATGTATGTGGTGGTGATACCTATAGATGTATGTGGTGGTAATACCTATAGATGTGTGTGGTGGTGATACCTATAGATGCATGTGGTGGGGATACCTATAGATCTTGTGGTGAGGATACCTATAGATGTATGTGGCGGGGATACCTATAGATGTATGTGGTGGGGATACCTATATATGTATGTGGTGGGGATACCTATAGATGTTGTGGTGGTGATACCTATAGATGTATGTGGTGGTGATACCTATAGATGTGTGTGGTGGGGATACCTATATGTGTGTGGTGAGGATACCTATATATGTATGTGGTGGGGATACCTATATATGTGTGTGGTGGGGATACCTATATATGTGTGTGGTGGGGATACCTATAGATGTATGTGGTGGGGATACCTATATATGTGTGTGTGGTGAGGATACCTATAGATGTGTGTGGTGGGGATACCTATAGATGTGTGTGGTGAGGATACCTATATATGTGTGTGGCGGGGATACCTATATATGTATGTGGCGGGGATACATATATGTGTATGTGGTGGGGATACCTATAGATGTATGTGGTGGGGATACCTATATATGTATGTGGTGGGGATACCTATATATGTATGTGGTGGGGATACCTATAGATGTATGTGGTGGGGAAACCTATAGATGTATGTGGTGGTGATACCTATAGATGTATGTGACGGGGATACCTATATATGTGTGTGGTGAGGATACCTATATATGTGTGTGATGAGGATACCTATATGTGTGTGGTGGGGATACCTATATATGTATGTCGTGGGGATACCTATATATGTGTGTGGTGGGAATACCTATATATATATGTGGTGGTGATACATATAGATGTGTGTGGTGGGGATACCTATATATGTATGTGGTGGGGATACCTATATATGTATGTGGTGGTGATACCTATAGATGTATGTGGTGCGGATACCTATATATGAGTGTGGCGGTGATACATATATATGTGTATGGTGGGGATACCTATATATGTATGTGGTGGGGATACCTATATATCTATGTTAGGGGATACCTATATATGTGTGTGGTGGGTATACCAATAGATGTGTGTGGTTGGGATACCTATATATGTGTGTGGTGGGGATACCTATATATGTGTGTGGTGGGGATACCTATATATGTGTGTGGTTGGGATACCTATATATGTGTGTGGTGGGGATACCTATATATGTGTGTGGTGGGGATACCTATAGATGTGTGTGGTGAGGATACCTATATATGTGTGTGGCGGGGATACCTATATATGTATGTGGCGGGGATACATATATATGTATGTGGTGGGGATACCTATAGATGTATGTGGTGGGGATACCTATATATGTATGTGGTGGGGATACCTATATATGTATGTGGTGGTGATACCTATAGATGTATGTGGTGGGGAAACCTATAGATGTATGTGGTGGTGATATCTATAGATGTATGTGGTGGTGATACCTATAGATGTATGTGACGGGGATACCTATATATGTGTGTGGTGAGGATACCTATATATGTGTGTGATGAGGATACCTATATGTGTGTGGTGGGGATACCTATATATGTATGTCGTGGGGATACCTATATATGTGTGTGGTGGGAATACCTATATATATATATGTGGTGGTGATACATATAGATGTGTGTGGTGAGGATACCTATATATGTATGTGGTGGGGATACCTATATATGTATGTGGTGGTGATACCTATAGATGTATGTGGTGCGGATACCTATATATGAGTGTGGCGGTGATACATATATATGTGTATGGTGGGAATACCTATAGATGTGTATGGTGGGGATACCTATATATATGTGTGGTGGGGATACCTATATATGTGTGTGGCGGTGATACATATAGATGTGTATGGTGGGGATACCTATATATATGTGTGGTGGGGATACCTATATATGTATGTGGTGGGGATACCTATAGATGTATGTGGTTGGGATACCTATATATGTATGTGGTGGGGATACCTATATATGTATGTGGTGGGGATACCTATATATGTATGTGGTGGGGATACCTATATATGTATGTGGTGGGGATACCTACATATGTATGTGGTGGGGATACCTATAGATGTATATGGTGGGGATACCTATATATGTATGTGGTGGGGATACCTATATATGTGCGTGGTGGGGATACCTATAGATGTATGTGGTGGGGGTACCTATATATGTGTGTGGTGCGGATACATGTAGATGTATGTGATGGGGATACCTATATATGTATGTGGTGGGGATACCTATATATGTATGTGGTGGGGATACCTATATATGTATGTGATGGGATACCTATATATGTATGTGGTGGGGATACCTATATATGTGTGTGGTGGTGATACCTATATATGTATGTGGTGGGGATACCTACATATGTATGTGGCGGGGATACCTATATATGTGTGTGGTGGTGATACCTATATATGTGTGTGGTTGGAATACCTATATATGTGTGTGGCGGGGATACCTATATATGTATGTGGTGGGGATACCTATAGATGTATGTGGCGGTGATACCTTTATATGTATGTGGTGGGGAGAGCTATATATGTATGTGGTGGGGATACCTATATATGTATGTGGTGGGGATACCTATATATGTTTGTGGTGGGGATACCTATAGATGTATGTGGTGGGAATACCTATATATGTATGTGGTGGGGATACCTATATAAGTATGTGGTGGGGATACTTATATATGTATGTGTTGGGGATACCTATATATGTATGTGGTGGTGATACCTATAGATGTGTGTGGTGGGGATACCTATATGTGTGTGGTGGGGATACCTATATGTATGTGGCGGGAATACCTATATGTGTGTGGTGGTGATACCTATATATGTATGTGGTGGGGATACCTATATATGTATGTGGTGGTGATACCTATATATGTGTGTGGTGGGGATACCTATAGATGTATGTGGTGGGGAGACCTATATATGTATGTGGTGGGGATACCTATATATATGTGTGGCGGGGATACATATATATATGTGTGTGGTGGGGATACCTATATATGTGTGTGGTGGGGATATCTATATATGTGTTTGGTGGGGATACCTATATATGTATGTGGTGGGGATACCTATATATGTATGTGGCGGGGATACCTATATATGTATGTGGCGGGGATACCTATATATGTGTGTGGTGGGGATACATATATATGTGTGTGGTGGGGATACCTATAGATATGAGTGGTGGGGATACCTATAGATGTGTGTGGTGGGGATACCTATATATGTGTGTGGTGGGATACCTATAGATGTGTGTGGTGAGGATACCTATATATGTATGTGGTGGTGATACCTATATATGTATGTGGTGGGGATACCTATATATCTATGTTAGGGGATACATATATATGTGTGTGGTGGGGATACCAATAGATGTGTGTGGTTGGGATACCTATATATGTGTGTGGTGGGGATACCTATATATGTGTGTGGTGGGGATACCTATATATGTGTGTGGTGGGGATACCTATATATGTGTGTGGTGGCGATACCTATATATGTGTGTGGTGGGGGATACCTATAGATGTGTGTGGTGAGGATACCTATATATGTGTGTGGCGGGGATACCTATATATGTATGTGGCGGGGATACATATATATGTATGTGGTGGGGATACCTATAGATGTATGTGGTGGGGATACCTATATATGTATGTGGTGGGGATACCTATATATGTATGTGGTGGGGATACCTATAGATGTATGTGGTGGGGATACCTATAGATGTATGTGGTGGGGATACTTATAGATGTATGTGTTGGGGATACCTATATATGTATGTGGTGGGGATACCTATATATGTATGTGGTGGGGATACCTATATATGTATGTGGTGGGGATACCTAAATATGTGTGTGGTGGGGATACATATAGATGTATGTGGTGGGGATACCTATATATGTATGTGGTGGGGATACCTATATATGTGTGTGGTGGGGAAACCTATATATGTATGTGGTGGGGATACCTATATATGTGTGTGGTGGGGATACATATAGATGTATGTGGTGGGGATACCTATATATGTATGTGGTGGGGATACCTATATATGTATGTGGTGAGGATACCTATAGATGTATATTGTGGGTATACCTATATAAGTATGTGGTGGGGATACCTATATATGTATGTGATGGGGATACCTATAGATGTATGTGGTGGTGATACCTATATATATGTGTGGCGGGGATACCTATAGATGTGTGTGGTGGGGATACCTATATATGTGTGTGGTGGGGATACCTATAGATGTATGTGGTGGTGCTACCTATATATGTATGTGGTGGGGATACCTATATATGTATGTGGCGGGGATACCCATAGATGTATGTGGTGGAGATACCTATAGATGTATGTGGTGGTGATACCTATATATGTGTGTGGTGGTTATACCCATAGATGTATGTGGTGGAGATACCTATAGATGTATGTGGTGGTGATACCTATATATGTGTGTGGTGGTGATACCTATATATGTGTGTGGTGGGGATACCTATAGATGTATGTGGTGGGGATACATATATATGTATGTGGTGGGGTTACCTATATATGTACGTGGAGGGGATACATATAGATGTATGTGGTGGTGATACCTATATGTGTGTGTGGTGGGGATACCTATATATGTATGTGGTGGGGATACCTATATATGTGTGTGGTGAGGATACCTATAGATGTGTGTGGTGGTGATACCTATATATGTATGTGGTGGGGATACCTATATATGTATGTGGTGGGGATACCTATAGATGTATGTGGTGGGTATACCTATATATGTATGTGGGGGGGATACCTATAGATGTATGTGGTGGGGATACCTATATATGTGTGTGGTGGGGATACCTATATATGTGTGTGGTGGGGATACCTATAGATGTATGTGGTGGGGATACCTATATATGTGTGTCGTGAGGATACCTATAGATGTGTGTGGCGGGGATACATATAGATGTATGTGGTGGGGATACCTATAGATGTATGTGGTGGTGATAACTATAGATGTATGTGGTGGTGATACCTATAGATGTATGTGGCGGGGAGACCTATATATGTGTGTGGTGAGGATACCTATATATGTGTGTGGTGAGGATACCTATATGTGTGTGGTGGGGATACCTATATATGTATGTGGTGGGGATACCTATATATGTGTGTGGTGGGGATACCTATATATGTATGTGGTGGTGATACATATTGATGTGTGTGGTGGGGATACCTATAGATTTATGTGGTGGGGATACCTATACATGTATGTGGTGGTGATACCTATAGATGTATGTGGTGGGGATACCTATATATGAGTGTGGCGGTTATACATATAGATGTGTATGGTGGGGATACCTATATATGTGTGTGGTGGGGATACCTATAGATGTGTGTGGTGGGGATACCTATATATGTGTGTGGTGGCGATACCTATATATGTGTGTGGTGGGGATACATATAGATGTGTGTGGTGGTGTTACCTATATATATGTGTGGTGGGGATACCTATATATGTATGTGGTGAGGATACCTACAGATGTGTGTGGCGGGGATACCTATAGATTTATGTGGTGGGGATACCTATAGATGTATGTGGTATGTATACCTATAGATGTATGTGGTGGTGATACCTATAGATGTATGTGGTGGTAATACCTATAGATGTGTGAGGTGGTGATACCTATAGATGCATGTGGTGGGGATACCTATATATGTGTTTGGTGAGGATACCTATAGATGTGTGTGGGCGGGGATACCTATAGATGTATGTGGTGGGGATACCTATATATGTATGTGGTGGGGATACCTATATATGTATGTGGTGGTGATACCTATAGATGTATGTGGTGGGGATACCTATATATGAGTGTGGCGGTTATACATATAGATGTGTATGGTGGGGATACCTATATATGTGTGTGGTGGCGATACCTATAGATGTGTGTGGTGGGGATACCTATATATGTGTGTGGTGGCGATACCTATATGTGTGTGGGTGGGGATACATATAGATGTGTGTGGTGGTGATACCTATATATATGTGTGGTGGGGATACCTATATATGTATGTGGTGGGGGATACCTATATATGTGGTGTGGTGAGGATACCTACAGATGTGTGTGGCGGGGATACCTATAGATTTATGTGATGGGGGATACCTATAGATGTATGTGGTATGTATACCTATAGATGTATGTGGTGGTGATACCTATAGATGTATGTGGTGGTAATACCTATAGATGTGTGTGGTGGTGATACCTATAGATGCATGTGGTGGGGGATACCTATATATGTGTTTGGTGAGGATACCTATAGATGTGTGTGGCGGGGATACCTATAGATGTATGTGGTGGGGATACCTATATATGTATGTGGTGGGGATACCTATAGATGTTGTGGTGGTGATACCTATAGATGTATGTGGTGGTGATACCTATAGATGTGTGTGGTGGGGATACCTATATGTGTGTGGTGGGGATACCTATATATGTATGTGGTGGGGATACCTATATATGTGTGTGGTGGGGATACCTATATATGTGTGTGGTGGGGATACCTATAGATGTATGTGGTGGGGATACCTATATATGTGTGTGGTGAGGATACCTATAGATGTGTGTGGCGGGGATACCTATAGATGTATGTGGTGGGGATACCTATAGATGTATGTGGTGGTGATATCTATAGATGTATGTGTTGGTGATACCTATAGATGTATGTGACGGGGATACCTATATATGTGTGTGGTGAGGATACCTATATATGTGTGTGATGAGGATACCTATATGTGTGTGGTGGGGATACCTATATATGTATGTCGTGGGGATACCTATATATGTGTGTGGTGGGGATACCTATATATGTATGTGGTGGTGATACATATAGATGTGTGTGGTGGGGATACCTATAGATGTATGTGGTGGGGATACCTATATATGTATGTGGTGGTGATACCTATAGATGTATGTGGTGCGGATACCTATATATAAGTGTGGCGGTGATACATATAGATGTGTATGGTGGTGATACCTATAGATGTATATGGTGGGGATACCAATAGCTGTATGTGGTGGGGTTACCTATATATGTGTGTGGCGGTGATACATATAGATGTGTATGGTGGGGATACCTATATATATATGTGTGGTGGGGATACCTATAGATGTGTATGGTGGGGATTCCTATAGATGTGTGTGGTGGGGATACCTATAGATGTGTGTGTTGGGGATACCTATATATGTTTGTGGTGGGGATACCTATAGATGTATGTGGTTGGGATACCTATATATGTATGTGGTGGGGATACCTATATATGTATGTGGTGGGGATACCTATATATGTATGTGGTGGGGATACCTATATATGTATGTGGTGGGGATACCTATATATGTATGTGGTGGGGATACATATAGATGTATGTGGTGGGGATACCTATATATGTATGTGGTGGGGATACCTATATATGTGCGTGGTGGGGATACCTATAGATGTATGTGGTGGGGGTACCTATATATGTGTGTGGTGGGGATACATATAGATGTATGTGATGGGGATACCTATATATGTATGTGGTGGGGATACCTATATATGTATGTGGTGGGGATACCTATATATGTATGTGATTGGATACCTATATATGTATGTGGTGGGGATACCTATATATGTGTGTGGTGGTGATACCTATATATGTATGTGGTGGGGATACCTACATATGTATGTGGCGGGGATACCTATATATGTGTGTGGTGGTGATACCTATATATGTGTGTGGTTGGAATACCTATATATGTGTGTGGCGGTGATACCTATATATGTATGTGGTGGGGATACCTATAGATGTATGTGGCGGTGATACCTTTATATGTATGTGGTGGGGATAGCTATATATGTATGTGGTGGGGATACCTATTTATGTATGTGGTGGGGATACCTATATATGTTTGTGGTGGAGATACCTATAGATGTATGTGGTGGGAATACCTATATATGTATGTGGTGGGGATACCTATATAAGAATGTGGTGGGGATACTTATATATGTATGTGCTGGGGATACCTATATATGTATGTGGTGGTGATACCTATAGATGTGTGTGGTGGGGATACCTATATGTGTGTGGTGGGGATACCTATATATATGTGGCGGGAATACCTATATGTGTGTGGTGGTGATACCTATATATGTATGTGGTGGGGATACCTATATATGTGTGTGGTGGGGATACCTATATATGTATGTGGTGGGGATACCTATAGATGTATGTGGTGGGGATACCTATATATATATGTGGTGGGGATACCTATATATGTGCGTGGTGGGGATACCTATAGATGTATGTGGTGGGGATACCTATATATGTGTGTGGTGGGGACACTTATAGATGTATGTGGTGGGGATACCTATATATGTATGTGGTGGGGATACCTATATATGTATGTGGTGGGGATACCTATATATGTGTGTGGTGGGGATACCTATAAATGTATGTGATGGGGATACCTATATATGTATGTGGTGGTGATACCTATATATGTATGTGGTGGGGATACCTATATATGTGTGTGGTGGGGATACCTATAAATGTATGTGATGGGGATACCTATATATGTATGTGGTGGGGATACCTATATATGTGTGTGGTGGTGATACCTATATATATAAGTGGTGGGGATACCTACATATGTATGTGGTGGGGATACCTTTACATGTATGTGGCGGGGATACCTATATATGTATGTGGCGGGGATACCTATATATGTGTGTGGTTGGGATACATGTATATGTATGTAGAGGGGATACCTATAGATGTGTGTGGTGAGGATACCTATATATGTATGTGGTGGTGATACCTATATATGTATGTGGTGGGGATACCTATATATGTATGTGGTGGGGATACCTATATATGTGTGTGGTGGGGATACCAATAGACGTGTGTGGCGGGGATACCTATAGATGTGTGTGGTGGGGATACCTATAGATGTGTGTGGTGGGGATACCTATAGATGTATGTGGTGGTGCTACCTATATATGTATGTGGTGGGGATACCTATATATGTATGTGGCGGGGATACCCATAGATGTATGTGGTGGATATACCTATATATGTATGTGGTGGTGATACCTATATATGTGTGTGGTGGTTATACCCATAGATGTATGTGGTGGAGATACCTATAGATGTATGTGGTGGTGATACCTATATATGTGTGTGGTGGTGATACCTATATATGTGTATGGTGGGGATACCTATAGATGTATGTGGTGGGGATACCTATATATGTATGTGGTGGGGTTACCTATATATGTACGTGGTGGGGATACATATAGATGTACGTGGTGGTGATACCTATATATGTGTGTGGTGGGGATACCTATATATGTATGTGGTGGGGATACCTATATATGTGTGTGGTGAGGATACCTATAGATGTGTGTGGCGGGGATACATATGGATGTATTTGGTGGGGATACCTATAGATGTATGTGGTTGTGATACCTATATATGTATGTGGTGGGGATACCTATATATGTGTGTGGTGGGGATACCTATAAATGTATGTGATGGGGATACCTATATATGTATGTGGTGGGGATACCTATATATGTGTGTGGTGGTGATACCTATATATATAAGTGGTGGGGATACCTACATATGTATGTGGTGGGGATACCTTTATATGTATGTGGCGGGGATACCTATATATGTATGTGGCGGGGATACCTATATATGTGTGTGGTTGGGATACATATATATGTATGTAGAGGGGATACCTATAGATGTGTGTGGTGAGGATACCTATATATGTATGTGGTGGTGATACCTATATATGTATGTGGTGGGGATACCTATATATGTATGTGGTGGGGATACCTATATATGTGTGTGGTGGGGATACCAATAGATGTGTGTGGCGGGGATACCTATAGATGTGTGTGGTGGGGATACCTATATATGTGTGTGGGTGGGGATACCTATAGATGTATGTGGTGGTGCTACCTATATATGTATGTGGTGGGGATACCTATATATGTATGTGGCGGGGATACCCATAGATGTATGTGGTGGATATACCTATAGATGTATGTGGTGGTGATACCTATATATGTGTGTGGTGGTTATACCCATAGATGTATGTGGTGGAGATACCTATAGATGTATGTGGTGGTGATACCTATATATGTGTGTGGTGGTGATACCTATATATGTGGTGTGGTGGGGGATACCTATAGATGTATGTGGTGGGGATACCTATATATGTATGTGGTGGGGTTACCTATATATGTACGTGGTGGGGATACATATAGATGTACGTGGTGGTGATACCTATATATGTGTGTGGTGGGGGATACCTATATATGTATGTGGTGGGGGATACCTATATATGTGTGTGGTGAGGATACCTATAGATGTGTGTGGCGGGGATACATATGGATGTATTTGGTGGGGATACCTATAGATGTATGTGGTTGTGATACCTATAGATGTATGTGGAGGGGATACATATAGACGTGTATGGCGGGGATATCTATAGATGTGTGTGTTGGGGATACCTATATATGTATGTGGTGGGGATACCTATATATGTATGTGGTGGGGATATCTATAGATGTATGTGGTGGGGATACCTATATATGTATGTGGTGGGGATACCTATAGATGTATGTGGTGGGGATACCTATATATGTGTGTGGTGGGGATACCTATATATGTGTGTGGTGGGGATACCTATATATGTATGTGGTGGGGATACCTATATATGTGTGTCGTGAGGATACCTATAGATGTGTGTGGCGGGGATACATATAGATGTATGTGGTGGGGATACCTATAGATGTATGTGGTGGGGATACCTATAGATGTATGTGGTGGTGATAACTATATATGTATGTGGTGGTGATACCTATAGATGTATGTGGCGGGGAGACCTATATATGTGTGTGGTGAGGATACCTATATATGTGTGTGGTGAGGATACCTATATGTGTGTGGTGGGAATACCTATATATGTATGTGGTGGGGAGACCTATATATGTTTGTGGTGGGGATACCTATATATGTATGTGGTGGTGATACATATTGATGTGTGTGGTGGGGACACCTATAGATTTATGTGGTGGGGATACCTATACATGTATGTGGTGGTGATACCTATAGATGTATGTGGTGGGGATACCTATACATGTATGTGGTGGTGATACCTATAGATGTATGTGGTGGGGATACCTATATATGAGTGTGGCGGTTATACATATAGATGTGTATGGTGGGGATACCTATATATGTGTGTGGTGGCGATACCTATAGATGTGTGTGGTGGGGATACCTATATATGTGTGTGGTGGCGATACCTATATATGTGTGTGGTGGGGATACATATAGATGTGTGTGGTGGTGATACCTATATATATGTGTGGTGGGGATACCTATATATGTATGTGGTGGGGATACCTATATATGTGTGTGGTGAGGATACCTACAGATGTGTGTGGCGGGGATACCTATAGATTTATGTGATGGGGATACCTATAGATGTATGTGGTATGTATACCTATAGATGTATGTGGTGGTGATACCTATAGATGTATGTGGTGGTAATACCTATAGATGTGTGTGGTGGTGATACCTATAGATGCATGTGGTGGGGATACCTATATATGTGTTTGGTGAGGATACCTATAGATGTGTGTGGCGGGGATACCTATAGATGTATGTGGTGGGGATACCTATATATGTATGTGGTGGGGATACCTATAGATGTTGTGGTGGTGATACCTATAGATGTATGTGGTGGTGATACCTATAGATGTGTGTGGTGGGGATACCTATATGTGTGTGGTGGGGATACCTATATATGTATGTGGTGGGGATACCTATATATGTGTGTGGTGGGGATACCTATATATGTGTGTGGTGGGGATACCTATAGATGTATGTGGTGGGGATACCTATATATGTGTGTGGTGAGGATACCTATAGATGTGTGTGGCGGGGATACCTATAGATGTATGTGGTGGGGATACCTATAGATGTATGTGGTGGTGATATCTATATATGTATGTGTTGGTGATACCTATAGATGTATGTGACGGGGATACCTATATATGTGTGTGGTGAGGATACCTATATATGTGTGTGATGAGGATACCTATATGTGTGTGTTGGGGATACCTATATATGTATGTCGTGGGGATACCTATATATGTGTGTGGTGCGGATACCTATATATGTATGTGGTGGTGATAAATATAGATGTGTGTGGTGGGGATACCTATAGATGTATGTGGTGGGGATACCTATATATGTATATGGTGGTGATACCTATAGATGTATGTGGTGCGGATACCTATATATGAGTGTGGCGGTGATACATATAGATGTGTATGGTGGGGATACCTATAGATGTGTATGGTGGGGATACCAATAGATGTATGTGGTGGGGTTACCTATATATGTGTGTGGCGGTGATACATATAGATGTGTATGGTGGGGATACCTATATATATATGTGTGGTGGGGATACCTATAGATGTGTATGGTGGGGATTCCTATAGATGTGTGTGGTGGGGATACATATAGATGTATGTGGTGGGGATACCTATATATGTGTGTGGAGAGGATACCTATAGATGTGTGTGGCGGGGATACCTATAGATGTATGTGGTGGGGATACCTTGTATGTGGTGGTGATATCTATAGATGTATGTGTTGGTGATACCTATAGATGTATGTGACGGGGATACCTATATATGTGTGTGGTGAGGATACCTATATATGTGTGTGATGAGGATACCTATATGTGTGTGGTGGGGATACCTATATATGTATGTCGTGGGGATACCTATATATGTGTGTGGTTGGGATACCTCTATATGTATGTGGTGGTGATACATATAGATGTGTGTGGTGGGGATACCTATAGATGTATGTGGTGGGGATACCTATATATGTATGTGGTGGTGATACCTATAGATGTATGTGGTGCGGATACCTATATATGAGTGTGGCGGTGATACATATAGATGTGTATGGTGGGGATACCTATAGATGTGTATGGTGGGGATACCAATAGATGTATGTGGTGGGGTTACCTATATATGTGTGTGGCGGTGATACATATAGATGTGTATGGTGGGGATACCTATATATATATGTGTGGTGGGGATACCTATAGATGTGTATGGTGGGGATTCCTATAGATGTGTGTGGTGGGGATACCTATAGATGTATGTGTTGGGGATACCTATATATGTTTGTGGTGGGGATACCTATAGATGTATGTGGTTGGGCTACCTATATATGTATGTGGTGGGGATACCTATATATGTATGTGGTGGGGATATCTATATATGTATGTGGTGGGGATACCTATATATGTATGTGGTGGGGATACCTATATATGTATGTGGTGGGGATACCTATAGATGTATGTGGTGGGGATACCTATATATGTATGTGGTGGGGATACCTATAAATGTGCGTGGTGGGGATACCTATAGATGTATGTGGTGGGGGTACCTATATATGTGTGTGGTGGGGATACATATAGATGTATGTGATGGGGATACCTATATATGTATGTGGTGGGGATACCTCTATATGTATGCGGAGGGGATACATATAGATGTACGTGGTGGTGATACCTATATATGTGTGTGGTGGGGATACCTATATATGTATGTGGTGGGGATACCTATATATGTGTGTGGTGAGGATACCTATAGATGTGTGTGGCGGGGATACATATGGATGTATTTGGTGGGGATACCTATAGATGTATGTGGTTGTGATACCTATATATGTATGTGGTGGGGATACCTATATATGTGTGTGGTGGGGATACCTATAAATGTATGTGATGGGGATACCTATATATGTATGTGGTGGGGATACCTATATATGTGTGTGGTGGTGATACCTATATATATAAGTGGTGGGGATACCTACATATGTATGTGGTTGGGATACCTTTATATGTATGTGGCGGGGATACCTATATATGTATGTGGCGGGGATACCTATATATGTGTGTGGTTGGGATACATATATATGTATGTAGAGGGGATACCTATAGATGTGTGTGGTGAGGATACCTATATATGTATGTGGTGGTGATACCTATATATGTATGTGGTGGGGATACCTATATATGTATGTGGTGGGGATACCTATATATGTGTGTGGTGGGGATACCAATAGATGTGTGTGGCGGGGATACCTATAGATGTGTGTGGTGGGGATACCTATATATGTGTGTGGTGGGGATACCTATAGATGTATGTGGTGGTGCTACCTATATATGTATGTGGTGGGGATACCTATATATGTATGTGGCGGGGATACCCATAGATGTATGTGGTGGATATACCTATAGATGTATGTGGTGGTGATACCTATATATGTGTGTGGTGGTTATACCCATAGATGTATGTGGTGGAGATACCTATAGATGTATGTGGTGGTGATACCTATATATGTGTGTGGTGGTGATACCTATATATGTGTGTGGTGGGGATACCTATAGATGTATGTGGTGGGGATACCTATATATGTATGTGGTGGGGTTACCTATATATGTACGTGGTGGGGATACATATAGATGTACGTGGTGGTGATACCTATATATGTGTGTGGTGGGGATACCTATATATGTATGTGGTGGGGATACCTATATATGTGTGTGGTGAGGATACCTATAGATGTGTTTGGCGGGGATACATATGGATGTATTTGGTGGGGATACCTATAGATGTATGTGGTTGTGATACCTATAGATGTATGTGGAGGGGATACATATAGACGTGTATGGCGGGGATATCTATAGATGTGTGTGTTGGGGATACCTATATATGTATGTGGTGGGGATACCTATATATGTATGTGGTGGGGATATCTATAGATGTATGTGGTGGGGATACCTATATATGTATGTGGTGGGGATACCTATAGATGTATGTGGTGGGGATACCTATATATGTGTGTGGTGGGGATACCTATATATGTGTGTGGTGGGGATACCTATAGATGTATGTGGTGGGGATACCTATATATGTGTGTCGTGAGGATACCTATAGATGTGTGTGGCGGGGATACATATAGATGTATGTGGTGGGGATACCTATAGATGTATGTGGTGGGGATACCTATAGATGTATGTGGTGGTGATAACTATAGATGTATGTGGTGGTGATACCTATAGATGTATGTGGCGGGGAGACCTATATATGTGTGTGGTGAGGATACCTATATATGTGTGTGGTGAGGATACCTATATGTGTGTGGTGGGAATACCTATATATGTATGTGGTGGGGAGACCTATATATGTGTGTGGTGGGGATACCTATATATGTATGTGGTGGTGATACATATTGATGTGTGTGGTGGGGATACCTATAGATTTATGTGGTGGGGATACCTATACATGTATGTGGTGGTGATACCTATAGATGTATGTGGTGGGGATACCTATATATGAGTGTGGCGGTTATACATATAGATGTGTATGGTGGGGATACCTATATATGTGTGTGGTGGGGATACCTATAGATGTGTGTGGTGGGGATACCTATATATGTGTGTGGTGGCGATACCTATATATGTGTGTGGTGGGGATACATATAGATGTGTGTGGTGGTGATACCTATATATATGTGTGGTGGGGATACCTATATATGTATGTGGTGGGGATACCTATATATGTGTGTGGTGAGGATACCTACAGATGTGTGTGGCGGGGATACCTATAGATTTATGTGATGGGGATACCTATAGATGTATGTGGTATGTATACCTATAGATGTATGTGGTGGTGATACCTATAGATGTATGTGGTGGTAATACCTATAGATGTGTGTGGTGGTGATACCTATAGATGCATGTGGTGGGGATACCTATATATGTGTTTGGTGAGGATACCTATAGATGTGTGTGGCGGGGATACCTATAGATGTATGTGGTGGGGATACCTATATATGTATGTGGTGGGGATACCTATAGATGTTGTGGTGGTGATACCTATAGATGTATGTGGTGGTGATACCTATAGATGTGTGTGGTGGGGATACCTATATGTGTGTGGTGGGGATACCTATATATGTATGTGGTGGGGATACCTATATATGTGTGTGGTGGGGATACCTATATATGTGTGTGGTGGGGATACCTATAGATGTATGTGGTGGGGATACCTATATATGTGTGTGGTGAGGATACCTATAGATGTGTGTGGCGGGGATACCCATAGATGTATGTGGTGGGGATACCTATAGATGTATGTGGTGGTGATATCTATATATGTATGTGTTGGTGATACCTATAGATGTATGTGACGGGGATACCTATATATGTGTGTGGTGAGGATACCTATATATGTGTGTGATGAGGATACCTATATGTGTGTGGTGGGGATACCTATATATGTATGTCGTGGGGATACCTATATATGTGTGTGGTGCGGATACCTATATATGTATGTGGTGGTGATAAATATAGATGTGTGTGGTGGGGATACCTATAGATGTATGTGGTGGGGATACCTATATATGTATGTGGTGGTGATACCTATAGATGTATGTGGTGCGGATACCTATATATGAGTGTGGCGGTGATACATATAGATGTGTATGGTGGGGATACCTATAGATGTGTATGGTGGGGATACCAATAGATGTATGTGGTGGGGTTACCTATATATGTGTGTGGCGGTGATACATATAGATGTGTATGGTGGGGATACCTATATATATATGTGTGGTGGGGATACCTATAGATGTGTATGGTGGGGATTCCTATAGATGTGTGTGGTGGGGATACATATAGATGTATGTGGTGGGGATACCTATATATGTGTGTGGAGAGGATACCTATAGATGTGTGTGGCGGGGATACCTATAGATGTATGTGGTGGGGATACCTATAGATGTATGTGGTGGTGATATCTATAGATGTATGTGTTGGTGATACCTATAGATGTATGTGACGGGGATACCTATATATGTGTGTGGTGAGGATACCTATATATGTGTGTGATGAGGATACCTATATGTGTGTGGTGGGGATACCTATATATGTATGTCGTGGGGATACCTATATATGTGTGTGGTTGGGATACCTCTATATGTATGTGGTGGTGATACATATAGATGTGTGTGGTGGGGATACCTATAGATGTATGTGGTGGGGATACCTATATATGTATGTGGTGGTGATACCTATAGATGTATGTGGTGCGGATACCTATATATGAGTGTGGCGGTGATACATATAGATGTGTATGGTGGGGATACCTATAGATGTGTATGGTGGGGATACCAATATATGTATGTGGTGGGGTTACCTATATATGTGTGTGGCGGTGATACATATAGATGTGTATGGTGGGGATACCTATATATATATGTGTGGTGGGGATACCTATAGATGTGTATGGTGGGGATTCCTATAGATGTGTGTGGTGGGGATACCTATAGATGTATGTGTTGGGGATACCTATATATGTTTGTGGTGGGGATACCTATAGATGTATGTGGTTGGGCTACCTATATATGTATGTGGTGGTGATACCTATATATGTATGTGGTGGGGATATCTATATATGTATGTGGTGGGGATACCTATATATGTATGTGGTGGGGATACCTATATATGTATGTGGTGGGGATACCTATAGATGTATGTGGTGGGGATACCTATATATGTATGTGGTGGGGATACCTATAAATGTGCGTGGTGGGGATACCTATAGATGTATGTGGTGGGGGTACCTATATATGTGTGTGGTGGGGATACATATAGATGTATGTGATGGGGATACCTATATATGTATGTGGTGGGGATACCTATATATGTATGCGGAGGGGATACCTATATATGTATGTGATGGGATACCTATAGATGTATGTGGTGGGGATACCTACATATGTATGTGGCGGGGACACCTATATATGTGTGTGGTGGTGATACCTATATATGTGTGTGGTTGGAATACCTATATATGTGTGTGGCGGGGATACCTATATATGTATGTGGTGGGGATACCTATAGATGTATGTGGCGGTGATACCTTTATATGTATGTGGTGGGGATAGCTATATATGTATGTTGTGGGGATACCTATATATATATGTGGTGGGGATACCTATATATGTTTGTGGTGGGGATACCTATAGATGTATGTGTTGGGAATACCTATATATGTATGTGGTGGGGATACCTATATAAGTATATGGTGGGGATACTTATATATGTATGTGTTGGGGATAACTATATATGTATGTGGTGGTGATACCTATAGATGTGTGTGGTGGGGATACCTATATGTGTGTGGTGGGGATACCTATATATGTATGTGGTGGTGATACCTATATATGTGTGTGGTGGGGATACCTATATATGTGTGTGGTGGGGATACCTATAGATGTATGTGGTGGGGATACCTATATATGTGTGTGGTGAGGATACCTATAGATGTGTGTGGCGGGGATACCTATAGATGTATGTGGTGGGGATACCTATAGATGTATGTGGTGGTGATATCTATAGATGTATGTGTTGGTGATACCTATAGATGTATGTGACGGGGATACCTATATATGTGTGTGGTGAGGATACCTATATATGTGTGTGATGAGGATACCTATATATGTGTGGTGGGGATACCTATATATGTATGTCGTGGGGATACCTATATATGTGTGTGGTGCGGATACCTATATATGTATGTGGTGGTGATACATATAGATGTGTGTGGTGGGGATACCTATAGATGTATGTGGTGGGGATACCTATATATGAGTGTGGCGGTGATACATATAGATGTATGTGGTGGGGTTACCTATAGATGTGTATGGTGGGGATACCAATAGATGTATGTGGTGGGGTTACCTATATATGTGTGTGGCGGTGATACATATAGATGTGTATGGTGGGGATACCTATATATATATGCGTGGTGGGGATACCTATAGATGTGTATGGTGGGGATTCCTATAGATGTGTGTGGTGGGGATACCTATAGATGTATGTGTTGTGGATACCTATATATGTTTGTGGTGGGGATACCTATAGATGTATGTGGTTGGGATACCTATATATGTATGTGGTGGGGATACCTATATATGTATGTGGTGGGGATACCTATATATGTATGTGGTGGGGATACCTATATATGTATGTGGTGGGGATACCTATATATGTATGTGGTGGGGATACCTATAGATGTATGTGGTGGGGATACCTATATATGTATGTGGTGGGGATACCTATATATGTGCGTGGTGGGGATACCTATAGATGTATGTGGTGGGGGTACCTATATATGTGTGTGGTGGGGATACATATAGATGTATGTGTTGGGGATACCTATATATGTATGTGGTGGGGATACCTATATATGTATGTGGTGGGGATACCTATATATGTATGTGATGGGATACCTATATATGTATGTGGTGGGGATACCTATATATGTGTGTGGTGGTGATACCTATATATGTATGTGGTGGGGATACCTACATATGTATGTGGCGGGGATACCTATATATGTGTGTGGTGGTGATACCTATATATGTGTGTGGTTGGAATACCTATATATGTGTGTGGCGGGGATACCTATATATGTATGTGGTGGGGATACCTATAGATGTATGTGGCGGTGATACCTTTATATGTATGTGGTGGGGGTACCTATATAAGTATGTGGTGGGGATACTTATATATGTATGTGTTGGGGATACCTATAGATGTGTGTGGTGGGGATACCTATATGTGTGCGGTGGGGATACCTATATGTATGTGGCGGGAATACCTATATGTGTGTGGTGGTGATACCTATATATGTATGTGGTGGGGATACCTATATATGTGTGTGGTGGGGATACCTATATATGTATGTGGTGGGGATACCTATAGATGTATGTGGTGGGGATACCTTTATATATATGTGGTGGGGATACCTATATATGTGCGTGGTGGGGATACCTATAGATGTATGTGGTGGGGATACCTATATATGTGTGTGGTGGGGACACTTATAGATGTATGTGGTGGGGATACCTATATATGTGTGTGGTGGGGAAACTTATTGATGTATGTGGTGGGGATACCTATATATGTATGTGGTGTGGATACCTATATATGTATGTGGTGGGGATACCTATATATGTGTGTGGTGGTGATACCTATATATGTATGTGGTGGGGATACCTATATATGTATGTGGTGGGGATACCTATAGATGTATGTGGTGGGGATACCTTTATATATATGTGGTAGTGATTCCTATATATGTGCGTGGTGGGATACCTATATATGTATGTGGTGGGGATACCTATATATGTGTGTGGTGGGGACACTTATAGATGTATGTGGTGGGGATACCTATATATGTATGTGGTGGGGATACCTATATATGTATGTGGTGGGGATACCTATATATGTGTGTGGTGGGGATACATATAAATGTATGTGATGGGGATACCTATATATGTATGTGGTGGTGATACCTATATATGTATGTGGTGGGGATACCTATATATGTGTGTGGTGGGGATACCTATAAATGTATGTGATGGGGATACCTATATATGTATGTGGTGGGGATACCTATATATGTGTGTGGTGGTGATACCTATATATATATGTGGTGGGGATACCTACATATGTATGTGGCGGGGATACCTATATATGTGTGTGGTGGTGATACCTATATATGTGTGTGGTGGGGATACCTATATATGTGTGTGGCGGGGATACCTATATATGTATGTGGTGGGGATACCTACATATGTATGTGGCGGGGATACCTATATATGTGTGTGGTGGTGATACCTATATATGTGTGTGGTTGGAATACATATATATGTGTGTGGCGGGGATACCTATATATGTATGTGGTGGGGATACCTATAGATGTATGTGGCGGTGATACCTTTATATGTATGTGGTGGGGATACCTATATAAGTATGTGGTGGGGATACTTATATATGTATGTGTTGGGGATACCTATAGATGTGTGTGGTGGGGATACCTATATGTGTGCGGTGGGGATACCTATATGTATGTGGCGGGAATACCTATATGTGTGTGGTGGTGATACCTATATATGTATGTGGTGGGGATACCTATATATGTGTGTGGTGGGGATACCTATATATGTATGTGGTGGGGATACCTATAGATGTATGTGGTGGGGATACCTTTATATATATGTGGTGGGGATACCTATATATGTGCGTGGTGGGGATACCTATAGATGTATGTGGTGGGGATACCTATATTTGTGTGTGGTGGGGACACTTATAGATGTATGTGGTGGGGATACCTATATATGTGTGTGGTGGGGACACTTATAGATGTATGTGGTGGGGATACTTATATATGTATGTGGTGTGGATACCTATATATGTATGTGGTGGGGATACCTATATATGTGTGTGGTGGTGACACCTATATATGTATGTGGTGGGGATACCTATATATGTATGTGGTGGGGATACCTATAAATGTATGTGATGGGGATACCTATATATGTATGTGGTGGGGATACCTATATATGTGTGTGGTGGTGATACCTATATATATATGTGGTGGGGATACCTACATATGTATGTGGCGGGGATACCTATAGATGTGTGTGGTGGTGATACCTATATATGTGTGTGGTGGGGATACCTATATATGTGTGTGGCGGGGATACCTATATATGTATGTGGTGTGGATACCTATTGATGTATGTGGCAGTGATACCTATAGATGTGTGTGGTGGGGATAGCTATATATGTATGTGGTGGAGATACCTATATATGTTTGTGGTGGGGATACCTGCCTATAGATGTATGTGGAGGGAATACCTATATATGTATGTGGTGGGGATACCTATATAAGTATGTGGTGGGGATACTTATATATGTATGTGTTGGGGATACCTATATATGTATGTGGTGGTGATACCTATAGATGTGTGTGGTGGGGATACCTATATGTGTGTGGTGGGGATACCTATATGTATGTGGCGGGAATACCTATATGTGTGTGGTGGTGATACCTATATATGTATGTGGTGGGGATACCTATATATGTGTGTGGTGGGGATACCTATATATGTATGTGGTGGGGATACCTATAGATGTATGTGGTGGGGATACCTTTATATATATGTGGTGGTGATACCTATATATGTGCGTGGTGGGGATACCTATAGATGTATGTGGTGGGGATACCTATATATGTGTGTGGTGGGGACACTTATAGATGTATGTGGTGGGGATACCTATATATGTATGTGGTGGGGATACCTATATATGTATGTGGTGGGGATACCTATATATGTGTGTGGTGGGGATACCTATAAATGTATGTGATGGGGATACCTATATATGTATGTGGTGGTGATACCTATATATGTATGTGGTGGGGATACCTATATATGTGTGTGGTGGGGATACCTATAAATGTATGTGATGGGGATACCTATATATGTATGTGGTGGGGATACCTATATATGTGTGTGGTGGTGATACCTATATATATATGTGGTGGGGATACCTACATATGTATGTGGCGGGGATACCTATATATGTGTGTGGTGGTGATACCTATATATGTGTGTGGTGGGGATACCTATATATGTGTGTGGCGGGGATACCTATATATGTATGTGGTGGGGATACCTATTGATGTATGTGGCGGTGATACCTATAGATGTATGTGTTGGGGATAGCTATATATGTATGTGGTGGGGATACCTATATATGTATGTGGTGGGAATACCTATATATGTTTGTGGTGGGGAAACCTATAGATGTATGTGGTGGGGATACCTATATATGTATGTGGTGGGGATACCTATATAAGTATATGGTGGGGATACCTATATATGTATGTGGTGGGGATACCTATATATGTATGTGGTGGTGATACCTATATATGTGTGTGGTGGGGATACCTATATGTGTGTGGTGGGGATACCTATATGTATGTGGCGGGGATACCTATATGTGTGTGGTGGTGAAACCTATATATGTATGTGGTGGGGATACCTATATATGTCTGTGGTGGGAATACCTATATATGTATGTGGTGGGGATACCTATATATGTGTGTGGCAGGGATAACTATAGATGTGTATTGTGGGAATACCTATATATGTGTGTGGTGGGGATACCTATAGATCTGTGTGTGGTGGGGATACATATAGATGTGTGTGGTGGGGATACCTATATATGTATGTGGTGGGGAGACCTATATATGTGTGTGGTGGTGATACCTATATATGTATGTGGCGGGGATACCTATATATGTGTGTGGTGGGGATACCTATATATGTGTGTGGTGGTGATACCTATATATGTATATGGTGGGATACCTATAGATGTGTGTGGTGGGGATACCTATATATGTATGTGGCGGGGATACCTATATATGTGTGTGGCGGGGATACCTATATATGTATGTGGTGGTGATACCTATATATGTGTGTGGTGGGGATACCTATAGATGTGTGTGGTGGGGATACCTATATATGTATGTGGCGGGGATACCTATATATGTATGTGGCGGGGATACCTATATATGTATGTGGTGGTGATACCTATATATGTGTGTGGTGGGGATACCTATTGATGTATGTGGTGGGGAGACCTATATATGTATGTGGTGGGGATACCTATATATATGTGTGGCGGGGATACATATATATATGTGTGTGGTGGGGATACCTATATATGTGTGTGGTGGGGATATCTATATATGTGTGTGGTGGGGATACCTATATATGTATGTGGTGGGGATACCTATATATGTATGTGGCGGGGATACCTATATATGTATGTGGCGGGGATACCTATATATGTGTGTGGTGGGGATACATATATATGTATGTAGAGGGGATACCTATAGATATGTGTGGTGGGGATACCTATAGATGTGTGTGGTGGGGATACCTATATATGTGTGTGGTGGGATACCTATAGATGTGTGTGGTGAGGATACCTATATATGTATGTGGTGGTGATACCTATATATGTATGTGGTGGGGATACCTATATATGTATGTGGTGGGGATACCTATATATGTGTGTGGTGGGGATACCAATAGATGTGTGTGGTTGGGATACCTATATATGTGTGTGGTGGGGATACCTATATATGTGTGTGGTGGGGATACCTATATATGTGTGTGGTGGGGATACCTATATATGTGTGTGGTGGCGATACCTATATATGTGTGTGGTGGGGATACCTATAGATGTGTGTGGTGAGGATACCTATATATGTGTGTGGCGGGGATACCTATATATGTATGTGGTGAGGATACATATATATGTATGTGGTGGGGATACCTATAGATGTATGTGGTGGGGATACCTATATATGTATGTGGTGGGGATACCTATATATGTATGTGGTGGGGATACCTATAGATGTATGTGGTGGGGATACCTATATATGTATGTGGTGGGGATACTTATAGATGTATGTGGTGGGGATACCTATATATGTATGTGGTGGGCATACCTATATATGTATGTGGTGGGGATACCTATATATGTATGTGGTGGGGATACCTATATATGTGTGTGGTGGGGATACATATAGATGTATGTGGTGGGGATACCTATATATGTATGTGGTGGGGATACCTATATATGTGTGTGGTGGGGATACCTATATATGTGTGTGGTGGGGATGCATATAGATGTATGTGGTGGGGATACCTATATATGTATGTGGTGGGAATACCTATATATGTATGTGGTGAGAATACCTATAGATGTATATTGTGGGGATACCTATATAAGTATGTGGTGGGGATACCTATATATGTATGTGATGGGGATACCTATAAATTTATGTGGTGGTGATACCTATAGATGTGTGTGGCGGGGATACCTATAGATGTGTGTGGTGGGGATACCTATAGATGTGTGTGGTGGGGATACCTATAGATGTATGTGGTGGTGCTACCTATATATGTATGTAGTGGGGATACCTATATATGTATGTGGTGGGGATACCCATAGATGTATGTGGTGGAGATACCTAAAGATGTATGTGGTGGTGATACCTATATATATGTGTGGTGGTTATACCTATATATGTATGTGGTGAGGATACATATATATGTATGTGGTGGGGATACCTATAGATGTATGTGGTGGGGATACCTATATATGTATGTGGTGGGGATACCTATATATGTGCGTAGTGGGGATACCTATAGATGTATGTGGTGGGGATTCCTATATATGTGTGTGGTGGGGATACATATAGATGTATGTGATGGGGATACCTATATATGTATGTGGTGGGGATACCTATATATGTATGTGGTGGGGATAACTATATATGTATGTGATGGGATACCTATATATGTATGTGGTGGGGATACCTATATATGTATGTGGTGGTGATACCTATATATGTATGTGGTGGGGATACCTACATATGTATGTGGCGGGGATACCTATATATGTGTGTGGTGGTGATACCTATATATGTGTGTGGTGGGAATACCTATATATGTGTGTGGCGGGGATACCTATATATGTATGTGGTGGGGATACCTATAGATGTATGTGGCGGTGATACCTATATGTGTATGTGGTGGAGATAGCTATATATGTATGTGGTGGGGATACCTATATATGTATGTGGTGTGGATACCTATATATGTTTGTGGTGGGGATACCTATAGATGTATGTGGTGGGGATACATATATATGTATGTGGTGGGGATACCTATATATGTATGTGGTGGGGATACCTATATATGTATGTGTTGGGGATACCTATATATGTATGTGGTGGTGATACCTATATATGTGTGTGGTGGGGATACATATATGTGTGTGGTGGGGATACATATATGTATGTGGCGGGAATACCTATATGTGTGTGGTGGTGATACCTATATATGTATGTGGTGGGGATACCTATATATGTGTGTGGTGGGGATACCTATATATGTATGTGGTGGGGATACCTATATATGTATGTGGTGGGGATACCTATATATGTATGTGGTGGGGATACCTATATATGTGCGTGGTGGGGATACCTATAGATGTATGTGGTGGGGATACCTATATATGTGTGTGGTGGGGACACGTATAGATGTATGTGGTGGGGATACCTATATATGTATGTGGTGGGGATACCTATATATGTATGTGGTGGGGATACCTATATATGTGTGTGGTGGGGATACCTATAAATGTATGTGATGGGGATACCTATATATGTATATGGTGGGGATACCTATATATGTGTGTGGTGGTGATACCTATATATGTATGTGGTGGGGATACCTACATATGTATGTGGCGGGGATACCTATATATGTGTGTGGTGGTGATACCTATATATGTGTGTGGTGGGGATACCTATATATGTGTGTGGCGGGGATACCTATATATGTATGTGGTGGGGATACCTATAGATGTATGTGGCGGTGATATCTATAGACGTATGTGGTGGGGATAGCTATATATGTATGTGGTGGGGATACCTATATATGTATGTGGTGGGGATACCTATATATGTTTGTGATGGGGATACCTATAGATGTATGTGGTGGGGATACCTATATATGTATGTGGTGGGGATACCTATATAAGTATATGGTGGGGATACCTATATATGGATGTGTTGGGGATACCTATATATGTATGTGGTGGTGATACCTATATATGTGTGTGGTGGGGATACCTATATGTGTGTGGTGGGGATTCCTATATGTATGTGGCGGGGATACCTATATGTGTGTGGTGGTGATACCTATATATGTATGTGGTGGGGATACCTATATATGTGTGTGGTGGGGATACCTATATATGTATGTGGTGGTGATACCTATATATGTGTGTGGCGGGGATAACTATAGATGTGTATTGTGGGAATACCTATATATGTGGCTGGTGGGGATACCTATAGATCTGTGTGTGGTGGGGATACCTATAGATGTGTGTGGTGGGGATACCTATAGATGTATGTGGTGGTGAGACCTATATATGTGTGTGGTGGTGATACCTATATATGTGTGTGGTGGTGATACCTATATATGTATATGGTGGGGATACCTATAGATGTGTGTGGTGGGGATACCTATATATGTATGTGGCGGGGATACCTATATATGTGTGTGGCGGGGATACCTATATATATATGTGGTGGTGATACCAATATATGTGTGTGGTGGGGATACCTATAGATGTGTGTGGTGGGGATACCTATATATGTATGTGGTGGGGAGACCTATATATGTATGTGGTGGGGATACCTATATATGTGTGTGGCGGGGATACCTATATATATGTGTGTGGTGGGGATACCTATATATGTGTGTGGTGGGGATACCTATATATGTGTGTGGTGGGGATACCTATATATGTATGTGGGGGGGATACCTATATATGTATGTGGCGGGGATACCTATATATGTATGTGGTGGGGATACATATATATGTATGTAGTGGGGATACCTTTAGATGTGTGTGGTGGGGATACCTATAGATGTGTGTGGTGGGCATACCTATATATGTGTGTGGTGGGATACCTATAGATGTGTGTGTTGAGGATACCTATATATGTATGTGGTGGTGATACCTATATATGTATGTGGTGGGGATACCTATATATGTATGTGGTGGGGATACGTATATATGTGTTTGGTGGGGATACCTATAGATGTGTGTGGTGTGGATACCTATATATGTGTGTGGTGGGGATACCTATATATGTGTTTGGTGGGTATACCTATAGATGTGTGTGGTGGGGATACCTATATATGTGTGTGGTGGCGATACCTATATATGTGTGTGGTGGGATACCTATAGATGTGTGTGGTGAGGATACCTATATATGTGTGTGGCGGGGATACCTATATATGTATGTGGTGAGGATACCTATAGATGTGTGTGGTGGGGATACCTATAGATGTATGTGGTGGGGAGACCTATATATGTATGTGGTGGGGATACCTATATATGTGTGTGGCGGGGATACCTATATATATGTGTGTGGTGGGGATACATATATATGTGTGTGGTGGGGATACCTATATATGTGTGTGGTGGGGATACCTATATATGTATGTGGTGGGGATACTTATATATGTATGTGGTGGGATACCAATAGATGTGTGTGGCGGGGATACCTATATATATGTATGTAGTGGGGATACCTATAGATGTGTGTGGTGGGGATACCTATAGATGTGTGTGGTGGGCATACAAATATATGTGTGTGGTGGGATACCTATAGATGTGTGTGGTGGGGATACCTATATATGTGTGTGGTGGGGATACCTATATATGTGTGTGGTGGGGATACCTATAGATGTGTGTGGTGGGGATACCTATATATGTGTGTGGTGGCGATACCTATATATGTGTGTGGTGGGGATACCTATATATGTATGTGGTGGGGATACATATAGATGTATGTGGTGGTGATACCTATATATGTGTGTGGTGTTGATACCTATATATGTGTGTGGTGGGGATACCTATAGATGTATGTGGTAGGGATACATATAGACGTTTGTGGTGGTGATACCTATATATGTGTGTGGTGGGGATACCTATATATGTATGTGGTGGGGAAACCTATATATGTGTGTGGTGAGGATACCTACAGATGTGTGTGGCGGAGATACCTATAGATGTATGTGGTGGGGACACCTATAGATGTATGTGGTATGTATACATATAGATGTATGTGGTGGTGATACCTATAGATGTATGTGGTGGTAATACCTATAGATGTGTGTGGTGGTGATACCTATATATGTATGTGGTGGGGATACCTATATATATGTGTGGTGAGGATACCTATAGATGTGTGTGGCGGGGATACCTATAGATGTATGTGGTGGGGATACCTATATATGTATGTGGTGGGGATATCTATAGATGTTGTGGTGGTGATACCTATAGATGTATGTGGTGGTGATACCCATAGATGTGTGTGGCGGGTATACCTATATGTGTGTGGTGGGGATACCTATAGATGTATGTGGTGGGGATACCTATATATGTGTGTGGTGGGGATACCTATATATGTGTGTTGTGGGAATACATATAGATGTATGTGGTGGGGATACCTATATATGTGTGTGGTGAGGATACCTATATATGTGTGTGGCGGGGATACCTATAGATGTATGTGGTGGGGATACCTATAGATGTATGTGGTGGTGGTATATATAGATGTATGTAGTGGTGATACCTATAGATGTATGTGACGGGGATACCTATATATGTGTGTGATGAGGATACCTATATGTGTGTGGTGGGGATACCTATATATGTATGTCGTGGGGATACCTATATATGTGTGTGGTGGGGATACCTATATATGTATGTGGTGGTGATACATATATATGTGTGTGGTGGGGATACCTATAGATGTGTGTGGTGGGGATACCTATATATGTGTGTGGTGGCGATACCTATATATGTGTGTGGTGGGGATACCTATAGATGTGTGTGGTGAGGATACCTATATATGTGTATGGCGGGGACACTTATAGATGTATGTGGTGGGGATACCTATATATGTATGTGGTGGGGATACCTATATATGTATGTGGTGGTGATACCTATATATGTATGTGGTGGGGATACCTACATATGTATGTGGCGGGGATACCTATATATGTGTGTGGTGGTGATACCTATATATGTGTGTGGTGGGGATACCTATATATGTGTGTGGCGGGGATACCTATATACGTATGTGGTGGGGATACCTATAGATGTATGTGGCGGTGATACCTATAGATGTATGTGGTGGCGATAGCTATATATGTATGTGGTGGGGATACCTATATATGTATGTGGTGGGGATACCTATATATGTTTGTGGTGGGGATACCTATAGATGTATGTGGTGGTGATACCTATATATGTATGTGGTGGGGATACCTATATAAGTATATGGTGGGGATACCTATATATGTATGTGTTGGGGATACCTATATATGTATGTGGTGGTGATACCTATATATGTGTGTGGTGGGGATACCTATATGTGTGTGGTGGGGATACCTATATGTATGTGGCGGGGATACCTATATGTGCGTGGTGGTGATGCCTATAGATGTATGTGGTGGTGATACCCATAGATGTGTGTGGCGGGTATACCTATATGTGTGTGGTGGGGATACCTATAGATGTATGTGGTGGGGATACCTATATATGTGTGTGGTGGGGATACCTATATATGTGTGTTGTGGGAATACATATAGATGTTTGTGGTGGGGATACCTATATATGTGTGTGGTGAGGATACCTATAGATGTGTGTGGCGGGGATACCTATAGATGTATGTGGTGGGGATACCTATAGATGTATGTGGTGGTGATATATATAGATGTATGTGGTGGTGATACCTATAGATGTATGTGACGGGGATACCTATTTATGTGTGTGGTGAGGATACCTATATATGTGTGTGATGAGGATACCTATATGTGTGTGGTGGGGATACCTATATATGTATGTCGTGGGGATACCTATATATGTGTGTGGTGGGGATACCTATATATGTATGTGGTGGTGATACATATAGATGTGTGTGGTGGGGATACCTATAGATGTGTGTGGTGGGGATACCTATATATGTGTGTGGTGGCGATACCTATATATGTGTGTGGTGGGGATACCTATAGATGTATGTGGTGAGGATACCTATATATGTGTATGGCGGGGACACTTATAGATGTATGTGGTGGTGATACCTATAGATGTATGTGGTGGTAATACCTATAGATGTGTGTGGTGGTGATACCTATAGATGTATGTGGTGGGGATACCTATATATGTGTGTGGTGAGGATACCTATAGATGTGTGTGGCGGGGATACCTATAGATGTATGTGGTGGGGATACCTTTATATGTATGTGGTGGGGATACCTATAGATGTTGTGGTGGTGATACCTATAGATGTATGTGGTGGTGATACCTATAGATGTGTGTGGTGGGGATACCTATATATGTGTGTGGTGGCGATACCTATATATGTGTGTGGTGGGGATACCTATAGATGTGTGTGGTGAGGATACCTATATATGTGTATGGCGGGGACACTTATAGATGTATGTGGTGGGGATACCTATATATGTATGTGGTGGGGATACCTATATATGTATGTGGTGGTGATACCTATATATGTATGTGGTGGGGATACCTACATATGTATGTGGCGGGGATACCTATATATGTGTGTGGTGGTGATACCTATATATGTGTGTGGTGGGGATACCTATATATGTGTGTGGCGGGGATACCTATATACGTATGTGGTGGGGATACCTATAGATGTATGTGGCGGTGATACCTATAGATGTATGTGGTGGCGATAGCTATATATGTATGTGGTGGGGATACCTATATATGTATGTGGTGGGGATACCTATATATGTTTGTGGTGGGGATACCTATAGATGTATGTGGTGGTGATACCTATATATGTATGTGGTGGGGATACCTATATAAGTATATGGTGGGGATACCTATATATGTATGTGTTGGGGATACCTATATATGTATGTGGTGGTGATACCTATATATGTGTGTGGTGGGGATACCTATATGTGTGTGGTGGGGATACCTATATGTATGTGGCGGGGATACCTATATGTGCGTGGTGGTGATGCCTATAGATGTATGTGGTGGTGATACCCATAGATGTGTGTGGCGGGTATACCTATATGTGTGTGGTGGGGATACCTATAGATGTATGTGGTGGGGATACCTATATATGTGTGTGGTGGGGATACCTATATATGTGTGTTGTGGGAATACATATAGATGTTTGTGGTGGGGATACCTATATATGTGTGTGGTGAGGATACCTATAGATGTGTGTGGCGGGGATACCTATAGATGTATGTGGTGGGGATACCTATAGATGTATGTGGTGGTGATATATATAGATGTATGTGGTGGTGATACCTATAGATGTATGTGACGGGGATACCTATTTATGTGTGTGGTGAGGATACCTATATATGTGTGTGATGAGGATACCTATATGTGTGTGGTGGGGATACCTATATATGTATGTCGTGGGGATACCTATATATGTGTGTGGTGGGGATACCTATATATGTATGTGGTGGTGATACATATAGATGTGTGTGGTGGGGATACCTATAGATGTGTGTGGTGGGGATACCTATATATGTGTGTGGTGGCGATACCTATATATGTGTGTGGTGGGGATACCTATAGATGTATGTGGTGAGGATACCTATATATGTGTATGGCGGGGACACTTATAGATGTATGTGGTGGTGATACCTATAGATGTATGTGGTGGTAATACCTATAGATGTGTGTGGTGGTGATACCTATAGATGTATGTGGTGGGGATACCTATATATGTGTGTGGTGAGGATACCTATAGATGTGTGTGGCGGGGATACCTATAGATGTATGTGGTGGGGATACCTTTATATGTATGTGGTGGGGATACCTATAGATGTTGTGGTGGTGATACCTATAGATGTATGTGGTGGTGATACCTATAGATGTGTGTGGCGGGTATACCTATATGTGTGTGGTGGGGATACCTATAGATGTATGTGGTGGGGATACCTATATATGTGTGTGGTGGGGATACCTATATATGTGTGTGGTGGGAATACATATAGATGTATGTGGTGGGGATACCTATATATGTGTGTGGTGAGGATACCTATAGATGTGTGTGGCGGGGATACCAATAGATGTATGTGGTGGGGATACCTATAGATGTATGTGGTGGTGATATCTATATATGTATGTGGTGGTGATACCTATAGATGTATGTGACGGGGATACCTATATATGTGTGTGTTGAGGATACCTATATATGTGTGTGATGAGGATACCTATATGTGTGTGGTGGGGATACCTATATATGTATGTCGTGGGGATACCTATATATGTGTGTGGTGGGGATACCTATATATGTATGTGGTGGTGATTCATATAGATGTGTGTGGTGGGGATACCTATAGATGTGTGTGGTGGGGATACCTATATATGTGTGTGGTGGCGATACCTATATATGTGTGTGGTGGGGATACCTATAGATGTGTGTGCTGAGGATACCTATATATGTGTATGGCGGGGACACTTATAGATGTATGTGGTGGGGATACCTATATATGTATGTGGTGGGGATACCTATATATGTATGTGGTGGGGATACCTGTATATGTGTGTGGTGGGGATACCTATAAATGTATGTGATGGGGATACATATATATGTATATGGTGGGGATACCTATATATGTGTGTGGTGGTGATACCTATATATGTATGTGGTGGGGATACCTACATATGTATGTGGCGGGGATACCTATATATGTGTGTGGTGGTGATACCTATATATGTGTGTGGTGGGGATACATATATATGTGTGTGGCGGGGATACCTATATACGTATGTGGTGGGGATACCTATAGATGTATGTGGCGGTGATACCTATAGATGTATGTGGTGGGGATAGCTATATATGTATGTGGTGGGGATACCTATATATGTATGTGGTGGGGATACCTATATATGTTTGTGGTGGGGATACCTATAGATGTATGTGGTGGTGATACCTATATATGTATGTGGTGGGGATACCTATATAAGTATATGGTAGGGATACCTATATATGTATGTGTTGGGGATACCTATATATGTATGTGGTGGTGATACCTATATATGTGTGTGGTGGGGATACCTATATGTGTGTGGTGGGGATACCTATATGTATGTGGCGGGGATACCTATATGTGCGTGGTGGTGATATCTATATATGTATGTGGTGGGGATACCTATATATGTGTGTGGTGGGGATACCTATATATGTATGTGGTGGGGATACCTATATATGTGTGTGGCGGGGATAACTATAGATGTGTATTGTGGGAATACCTATATATGTGTGTGGTGGGGATACCTATAGATCTGTGTGTGGTGGGGATACATATAGATGTGTGTGGTGGGGATACCTATAGATGTATGTGGTTGGGAGACCTATATATGTGTGTGGTGGTGATACCTATATATGTATGTGGCGGGGATACCTATATATGTGTGTGGTGGGGATACCTATATATGTGTGTGGTGGTGATACCTATATATGTATATGGTGGGAATACCTATATATGTGTGTGGTGGGGATACCTATATATGTATGTGGCGGGGATACCTATATATGTATGTGGCGGGGATACATATATATGTGTGTGGCGGGGATACCTATATATGTATGTGGTGGGGATACCTATATATGTGTGTGGTGGGGATATCTATATATGTATGTGGTGGGGATACCTATATATGTATGTGGCGGGGATACCTATATATGTATGTGGTGGGGATACATATATATGTATGTAGTGGGGATACCTATAGATGTGTGTGGTGGGGATACCTATAGATGTGTGTGGTGGGGATACCTATATATGTGTGTGGTGGGATACCTATAGATGTGTGTGGTGAGGATACCTATTTATGTATGTGGTGGTGATACCTATATATGTATGTGGTGGGGATACCTATATATGTATGTGGTGGGGATACCTATATATGTGTTTGGTGGGGATACCTATAGATGTGTGTGGTGGGGATACCTATATATGTGTGTGGTGGGGATACCTATATATGTGTGTGGTGGGGATACCTATAGATGTGTGTGGTGGGGATACCTATATATGTGTGTGGTGGCGATACCTATATATGTGTGTGGTGGGGATACCTATATATGTGTGAGGTGAGGATACCTATATATGTGTGTGGCGGGGATACCTATATATGTATGTGGTGAGGATACCTATAGATGTGTGTGGTGGGGATACCTATAGATGTGTGTGGTGGTGATACCTATAGATGTATGTGGTGGTGATACCTATAGATGAATGTGACGGGGATACCTATATATGTGTGTGGTGAGGATACCTATATATGTATGTGGTGAGGATACCTATATGTGTGTGGTGGGGATACCTATATATGTATGTCGTGGGGATACCTATATATGTGTGTGGTGGGGATACCTATATGTGTATGTGGTGGTGATACATATAGATGTGTGTGGTGGGGATACCTATAGATGTATGTGGTGGGGATACCTATATATGTATGTGGTGGTGATACCTATAGATGTATGTGGTGCGGATACCTATATATGAGTGTGGCGGTGATACATATAGATGTGTATGGTGGGGATACCAATAGATGTATGTGGTGGGGTTACCTATATATGTGTGTGGCGGTGATACATATAGATGTGTATGGTGGGGATACCTATATATATATGTGTGGTGGGGATCCATATAGATGTGTATGGTGGGGATACATATAGATGTGTGTGGTGGGGATACCTATAGATATATGTGTTGGGGATACCTATATATGTATGTGGTGGGGATACCTATAGATGTATGTGGTGGGGACACTCATATATGTATGTGGTGGGGATACCTATATATGTATGTGGTGGGGATACCTATATATGTATGTGGTGGGGATACCTATATATGTATGTGGTGGGGATGCCTATAGATGTATGTGGTGGGAATACCTATATATGTATGTGGTGGGGATACCCATATATGTGCGTGGTGGGGATACATATTGATGTATGTGGTGGGGATACCTATATATGTGTGTGGTGGGGATACATATAGATGTATGTCATGGGGATACCTATATAAGTATGTGGTGGGGATACCTATATATGTATGTGGTGGGGATACCTATATATGAATGTGATGGGATACCTATATATGTATGTGGTGGGGATACCTATATATGTGTGTGGTGGTGATACCTATATATGTATGTGGTGGGAATACCTACATATGTATGTGGCGGGGATACCTATATATGTGTGTGGTGGTGATACCTATATATGTGTGTGGTGGGGATAGCTATATATGTGTGTGGCGGGGATACCTATATATGTATGTGGTGGGGATACCTATATATGTGTGTGGTGGTGATACCTATATATGTATGTGGTGGGGATACCTACATATGTATGTGGCGGGGATACCTATATATGTGTGTGGTGGTGATACCTATATATGTGTGTGGTGGGGATAGCTATATATGTATGTGGTGGGGAAAGCTATATATGTATGTGGTGGGGATACCTATATATGTATGTGGTGTGGATACCTATATATGTTTGTGGTTGTGATACCTATAGATGTATGTGGTGGGGATACCTATATATGTATGTGGTGGGGATACCTATATATGTATGTGGTGGGGATACCTATATATGTATGTGTTGGGGATACCTATATATGTATGTGGTGGTGATACCTATAGATGTGTGTGGTGGGGATACCTATATGTGTGTGGTGGGGATACCTATATGTATGTGGCGGGAATACCTATATGTGTGTGGTGGTGATACCTATATATGTATGTGGTGGGGATACCTATATATGTGTGTGGTGGGGATACCTATATATGTATGCGGTGGGGATACCTATATATGTATGTGGTGGGGATACCTATATATGTATGTGGTGGGGATACCTATATATGTGCGTGGTGGGGATACCTATAGATGTATGTGGTGGGGATACCTATATATGTGTGTGGTGGGGACACTTATAGATGTATGTGGTGGGGATACCTATATATGTATGTGGTGGGGATACCTATATATGTATGTGGTGGGGATACCTATATATGTGTGTGGTGGGGATACCTATAAATGTATGTGATGGGGATACCTTTATATGTATATGGTGGGGATACCTATATATGTGTGTGGTGGTGATACCTATATATATATGTGGTGGGGATACCTACATATGTATGTGGCGGGGATACCTATATATGTGTGTGGTGGTGATACCTATATATGTGTGTGGTGGGGATACCTATATATGTGTGTGGCGGGGATACCTATATATGTATGTGGTGGGGATACCTATAGATGTATGTGGCGGTGATACCTATAGATGTATGTGGTGGGGATAGCTATATATGTATGTGGTGGGGATACCTATATATGTATGTGGTGGGGATACCTATATATGTTTGTGATGGGGATACCTATAGATGTATGTGGTGGGGATACCTATATATGTATGTGGTGGGGATACCTATATAAGTATATGGTGGGGATACCTATATATGTATGTGTTGGGGAAACCTATATATGTACGTGGTGGTGATACCTATATATGTGTGTGGTGGGGATACCTACATATGTATGTGGCGGGGATACCTATATATGTGTGTGGTGGTGATACCTATATATGTGTGTGGTGGGGATACCTATATATGTGTGTGGCGGGGATACCTATATACGTATGTGGTGGGGATACCTATAGATGTATGTGGCGGTGATACCTATAGATGTATGTGGTGGCGATAGCTATATATGTATGTGGTGGGGATACCTATATATGTATGTGGTGGGGATACCTATATATGTTTGTGGTGGGGATACCTATAGATGTATGTGGTGGTGATACCTATATATGTATGTGGTGGGGATACCTATATAAGTATATGGTGGGGATACCTATATATGTATGTGTTGGGGATACCTATATATGTATGTGGTGGTGATACCTATATATGTGTGTGGTGGGGATACCTATATGTGTGTGGTGGGGATACCTATATGTATGTGGCGGGGATACCTATATGTGCGTGGTGGTGATGCCTATAGATGTATGTGGTGGTGATACCCATAGATGTGTGTGGCGGGTATACCTATATGTGTGTGGTGGGGATACCTATAGATGTATGTGGTGGGGATACCTATATATGTGTGTGGTGGGGATACCTATATATGTGTGTTGTGGGAATACATATAGATGTTTGTGGTGGGGATACCTATATATGTGTGTGGTGAGGATACCTATAGATGTGTGTGGCGGGGATACCTATAGATGTATGTGGTGGGGATACCTATAGATGTATGTGGTGGTGATATATATAGATGTATGTGGTGGTGATACCTATAGATGTATGTGACGGGGATACCTATTTATGTGTGTGGTGAGGATACCTATATATGTGTGTGATGAGGATACCTATATGTGTGTGGTGGGGATACCTATATATGTATGTCGTGGGGATACCTATATATGTGTGTGGTGGGGATACCTATATATGTATGTGGTGGTGATACATATAGATGTGTGTGGTGGGGATACCTATAGATGTGTGTGGTGGGGATACCTATATATGTGTGTGGTGGCGATACCTATATATGTGTGTGGTGGGGATACCTATAGATGTATGTGGTGAGGATACCTATATATGTGTATGGCGGGGACACTTATAGATGTATGTGGTGGTGATACCTATAGATGTATGTGGTGGTAATACCTATAGATGTGTGTGGTGGTGATACCTATAGATGTATGTGGTGGGGATACCTATATATGTGTGTGGTGAGGATACCTATAGATGTGTGTGGCGGGGATACCTATAGATGTATGTGGTGGGGATACCTTTATATGTATGTGGTGGGGATACCTATAGATGTTGTGGTGGTGATACCTATAGATGTATGTGGTGGTGATACCTATAGATGTGTGTGGCGGGTATACCTATATGTGTGTGGTGGGGATACCTATAGATGTATGTGGTGGGGATACCTATATATGTGTGTGGTGGGGATACCTATATATGTGTGTGGTGGGAATACATATAGATGTATGTGGTGGGGATACCTATATATGTGTGTGGTGAGGATACCTATAGATGTGTGTGGCGGGGATACCAATAGATGTATGTGGTGGGGATACCTATAGATGTATGTGGTGGTGATATCTATATATGTATGTGGTGGTGATACCTATAGATGTATGTGACGGGGATACCTATATATGTGTGTGTTGAGGATACCTATATATGTGTGTGATGAGGATACCTATATGTGTGTGGTGGGGATACCTATATATGTATGTCGTGGGGATACCTATATATGTGTGTGGTGGGGATACCTATATATGTATGTGGTGGTGATTCATATAGATGTGTGTGGTGGGGATACCTATAGATGTGTGTGGTGGGGATACCTATATATGTGTGTGGTGGCGATACCTATATATGTGTGTGGTGGGGATACCTATAGATGTGTGTGCTGAGGATACCTATATATGTGTATGGCGGGGACACTTATAGATGTATGTGGTGGGGATACCTATATATGTATGTGGTGGGGATACCTATATATGTATGTGGTGGGGATACCTGTATATGTGTGTGGTGGGGATACCTATAAATGTATGTGATGGGGATACATATATATGTATATGGTGGGGATACCTATATATGTGTGTGGTGGTGATACCTATATATGTATGTGGTGGGGATACCTACATATGTATGTGGCGGGGATACCTATATATGTGTGTGGTGGTGATACCTATATATGTGTGTGGTGGGGATACATATATATGTGTGTGGCGGGGATACCTATATACGTATGTGGTGGGGATACCTATAGATGTATGTGGCGGTGATACCTATAGATGTATGTGGTGGGGATAGCTATATATGTATGTGGTGGGGATACCTATATATGTATGTGGTGGGGATACCTATATATGTTTGTGGTGGGGATACCTATAGATGTATGTGGTGGTGATACCTATATATGTATGTGGTGGGGATACCTATATAAGTATATGGTAGGGATACCTATATATGTATGTGTTGGGGATACCTATATATGTATGTGGTGGTGATACCTATATATGTGTGTGGTGGGGATACCTATATGTGTGTGGTGGGGATACCTATATGTATGTGGCGGGGATACCTATATGTGCGTGGTGGTGATATCTATATATGTATGTGGTGGGGATACCTATATATGTGTGTGGTGGGGATACCTATATATGTATGTGGTGGGGATACCTATATATGTGTGTGGCGGGGATAACTATAGATGTGTATTGTGGGAATACCTATATATGTGTGTGGTGGGGATACCTATAGATCTGTGTGTGGTGGGGATACATATAGATGTGTGTGGTGGGGATACCTATAGATGTATGTGGTTGGGAGACCTATATATGTGTGTGGTGGTGATACCTATATATGTATGTGGCGGGGATACCTATATATGTGTGTGGTGGGGATACCTATATATGTGTGTGGTGGTGATACCTATATATGTATATGGTGGGAATACCTATATATGTGTGTGGTGGGGATACCTATATATGTATGTGGCGGGGATACCTATATATGTATGTGGCGGGGATACATATATATGTGTGTGGCGGGGATACCTATATATGTATGTGGTGGGGATACCTATATATGTGTGTGGTGGGGATATCTATATATGTATGTGGTGGGGATACCTATATATGTATGTGGCGGGGATACCTATATATGTATGTGGTGGGGATACATATATATGTATGTAGTGGGGATACCTATAGATGTGTGTGGTGGGGATACCTATAGATGTGTGTGGTGGGGATACCTATATATGTGTGTGGTGGGATACCTATAGATGTGTGTGGTGAGGATACCTATTTATGTATGTGGTGGTGATACCTATATATGTATGTGGTGGGGATACCTATATATGTATGTGGTGGGGATACCTATATATGTGTTTGGTGGGGATACCTATAGATGTGTGTGGTGGGGATACCTATATACACTACTGCACACAAACCCATTAAATGACCATTAAATAACCATTAATCAGAAGTCATTAAAACACCATTAAAACACCATTAAAACCCAATTAAAATCCCATTAGAAAAACCTCTTATTCGTTGTCCTTTAAGTGCCATTAAATTGCCATTAATACGGACCATTAATGGGCATTAAATCCAAAAATATTTAATGGCATATACACAATATGTGTTAATGGGCATTAATTATTAAGTATCGATTAAAGGCCATTAAAACAAATTAATGGGTGATGACATCTGTTAATGGGCATTAATTTCCCATTAAAAACCACTTAAAGGACAACGAATAATGCCCATTAAAATCATGGCCATTAAATATTTGTAATTGTCATGGCCATTAATTTTTGCAGAAGCATTTTCATTGCTATTAATGGGCATTAATTTCCCATTAAAAGCACTTTTTACTTTCATGGCCATTAATTTTATGACCATTAATGACATTCCACATTTTAATGGGTTGAACTTATTTTTACTTTAATGGCCATTAATGAGATTTCGAAAGGTTTAAAATAATGGCCATTAAATATACCATAGCAACCATTAACCAGGGCTGGAATTTTGTAGGCAGGCTGCCCGCGGCCTACAGCCCATGCAAAATTATTTTAGGCGGGCAATTGATAGCCCGCCTAACTTCTAAGTTTGACTGGCAAAGTCGCGAAGTTTTTCAGAACAAAACTTCAAAGGTCGACACCGCCGACGAAACACCAAAGAGACTGTCGGTTTAATCGAAGTTCCATCGCTGAAACAAAGACTAATTCGTGTTTATTGTCAACGGAGGACCACGTGCTATCCCGCACATCACTGTTATGTGTTGAAGTATCACTTTGAACGCCATTTTGTTCTGGAGTTGTAATTTTTAACACCATTCTTGAAATTTTGCGAGACCTCAATGGAATCGAAAGTTGTTTATTCACGTAAACTTTAAACAAATAAAAAAATTATTTGTAAATGAAATCAATAAATTTTATAACTAGAAAGTCAATGTTTTCCGCAGGAATACTTTGTCAATTTTTATAACACTTAGTTGATTCAGTGTTGTACGGGTCAATATTAAACAATTTCTGAAGAATTTGTTATTGAATTTAGAAAATGCAAAATGAGTTAAATTTCGTGGAATTTCCGCAGACAATATTAATACAAATGTATAACAATCTGACGGGAAAATTGGGACAAATCTTCCGAATAAATTATTTTCATTCAACAGGTCTGGTATGCTGTTTAATATAATTTATATATTTTTTGGTTGAGGAGGCTTACTAGCGTGATCACCTGATCACAAGAACAAGATACTAGGATATCTGTTACCTAATATGGTTTAGCCTTCCACTCGAATGATATCAGTGTGTCATATTCAAAGCACACAATATATTATTCCTATTGTCTCGGCATTGCCTGTTTCAATTATGAATGAGCTTTATTCTTATCAATGGGGAGTTGGGATAGGTACTATTGTACACTCCCACTCAGTTATAAAAGTATACATATGAATAGTCTGGAGGGGTGTTCATGAAACCAACAGGAAACGACATGAATACAGAGTCTATAAATCAATCGCATCAAACTAGACAAATAGCCATTTTGCACCAGCGTTGCTGAAGACAAATCTGAAACTATGGGTTCCAATAATGCTCCAGACCAAGTTTGAAAGAAATACACCCTGTGGTTCTTGCTAAGATTTTTTAAAGTTGCACCAAATTAGTCCTCTTTTGCCCATAATTAACATATTGACCTAATTTTAACAAACATGAATACCAGTCATCCAATTAGCAAGGCACTTGCACACCAAATTTGAGCAAAATCGGCCAAGTGGTTTTGTAGAAGAAGTCGTTTAAAGAATTGTTGACAGACTAACGCATGAAGAGTGACGATCATAGATCCCCTCGATACTTTGTAGACGTATCAGGCTAGGTGATCTAAAAATTATGTTTAAAATTCTTGACGAAATGAACACAAAATCATTCAAATTTTTTATTTGCATATCTTTTATGCAAATTTTGTTCTCATGCCTTAACTCTTTCATGATGGGAGCTGTGCTGGTGCAGCATTATAACCCTGTGCCAGTGCATTCTCTTATATATAAGAGAATGCACTGGCTTACAAGATCAAGGTAAATATTGTTAGGCCAATTGATGCAATCTCTTTTATATGCGAGGCGCCCTATGGGCGACTCGAATATATAAGAGAATGCATTGGCACAGGGTTTTTCGACTCTCCATGACCATTTATGTTAGGAAGAATAAAATATAAAAAATAAAATTTGCCCTCCCACCCCAGTTTTCTGAAAAAGTTGGATGTAAATCTAGCAATTTATTCTTATTGGCCTTATGAGGAATATACACACCCGAGGATGAAATTGAATCAATATTACATGGTTACGAAATGAGATTTGACAAATGTTGTGTGAACCTGAATCGTGTGAACGCCATTTGTCGAAGTTCACTTCGCAACCATGTAATAACATTGAGAACGACAATCATTTGTTAACTATTGCCAGGCAGTGCAAATCAACAAGGGAGTGGGTTTAAGTTCTATGCATGCGTAACATGTATATACATGTGGAGGAGCGTAGACAATTGCATGATGGTCTCCAGGAAATAAACATAAAACGGTAGGTTTATAATTGCATTCATAGGCATGTCAGCACAAATATTTGAATGCAAAATCTTTACAACTGCCTATATGCTATGTGTTAATGGTTTCCGAACACATTTTTGCACCACATCTTGAAAAATGATCGTATAATTATTTCTTCGAAAAATATTGATATTGTAATTTTAATTCACACACAGGAATTGATTTATCTTAAATATTTTAATAAATTTAATAAAATCACTCCATCGGTCGTTGAGTTATAGACCCCTGAACCAGATATACCCTTCTGGATGAATTGCCACCCACACATGACAGATAAAGTCGCTGCAAAAAAAGAAAATCCCTCCAATAAAAAAAAAGTGATTACAGATTCGGAACTGACTTATGTCAGCTTCAGCATGACACATGCATGATGCATCGTGAAAAAAGGCACACTAGATCTAAAATTATAAGCCATCGACTGCACATACCCCAGTACCGTAACAAATGCGGTCTGCCATTTATCAGTGAGTGCTACATCCTTACCTGTGCCGTCATGTTTGGTAGGAAAATTATCCACGCAGGTATTTCTGGTTCGGGGTCTATAACTCTGATAGACTGATTTTAATAAATTTGGTATCAAATTAAATCAATTCCTGCAATAAGATATCAATTTTCATGACGTGGTGAAAAACGGCAGCACCAACCGCTAGCTAGTTCCCTATATATAATATATACTATTCCACATGTACCCCGCTGGACAAAACAAGTGTCCATTGGCACCGTGTTGTATTTGCCGTTCGGCTGCGGTGTCAGAGTTTGTAACTGCAGTTGAACACTGCGGCCGAACGGCAAGTACACTGCGGCCAAACGACAAATTCACTGCGGCCGAAAGGCAACTACCCTCACGGTCGAATGGCATGTACACCGTGGTTAGATTTCTGGTTTGTATTGTATTTTTTCAGTTTGATGAAAGTACACCGTGGCAAATACACCATGCTGAATGGCAATTACACCGCGGCCCAACTGTAGTTAGCCGGTGGAGCCGCGTGTAGTTGCATTTCGGCCGCGGTGGCAATGCTAACCGCACCGCAGTTAAGTGGACACTTGTTTTGTCCAGCAGGGTATATACCCATATTAAGTGTTCGTAAACCCATTTCCGCATAGGGTTGCAAAGTTTTTGCATAAAATATTCGCCCTGAGATTTATATGGACGCAATATATAGACATACCATTTTGTTTATTTCCTGCGACCATCTATTCTACACTCCTGATTAGATCACACACAGTATCCGACAATGTTCATGTGATAAATGTGTTTACCATTGGCATCTAATTGTAATATAATGTAGAACATTGTAACAACTGTGAATAAACTTTATTTTAACAAGGAATCAAACGAAACAGCGAACATGCTCATTATTTGAGAAGATAAAACTAACAGAACATGAATTGGGATTTTCATGCCAACTCAAACATACAAGATGGATTATGCGCAATTGCGTATTTATCATGAAAGGCAAATAAAAGCTTTGATTGAATAGATAATTAAATAGTAAGGACAGAGTATATACATAGTTGCATAAAAAACCCCAAATATGTATTTCTCTGGATATACTTAGTCGTCAGTCATTCCATATACCAAAAGAAAGGGCATTGTCTAAGGAACATTGTGCCAAAAAATGTAGTTGTTTGAACCATGCAAAGGAAAAGAAATCATTCCTGAAATCTGACCACAGACGGTCATCGGGACGACAAAGTCATTTTTTTCATATGGTCAATAATGTTATTTTACGGGTTTGTCATTAACATTGACACCATATAGACTTGAAATTTTGACCTTTGGAACCAATCCTATGTGAAGAGCTTGTGGTACACTTTATGAAGAAACTTCAAATAGTATGTGAACAATAAATGCATAAGATAGTTCTGAAATTTCTGTATATTATGAGCTGAGACTTGGAAAATATTGTTTTTGTTCCAGTTTATCAATTTTGATATGTTATGAAAGGGTTTTCATGCAAATATTTGGTCCACCAAATTATTGGGCTGTGTATGTCTTTCATTGATCTCGGACCTCTTTTTATATGAGAGTAGATGACTAGCTAGTAATACTGTGTTCACTGGGGCTGCTAAATCATCAGGTTGACTATGGGGAAACTGTGACCCAGTTCATGGTCTAATGTCATGTCGCATGTCATTTCTGGGTTGGTGGGTGAAGCATTGGGCCAGGCATAATTGTGTATTCTGTAAATAAACTAGAGCTGACAGGGCGGCTGGGACGCTCACCTGACCACAGGTCCCCTGGTGCGACAACACTACCATAAGTATATACATGTACCTTAATACAAGGTTTATACATGTATCTATCGGACCTATATTGAGCATAGACTCACTTGCAATCTAATTTCATCAATATCCTCTGTACATAAGATAATGTCACCTATTCACACCTTTAATTTGGTGTATCTAGATCTCTTGCATCGATACGTGTACGATCACCAAAGATATATCTGAATGTGTGCACACTTTCAAATCCAGACAAACCCTTGAACAGATTCCCATCAAATATAGCATACTAGTAGTACTACTGCAGAATTCCACTTGTCACAATAATTCACAATGGATGGTCCTGTCTGTGTGACCTCAGCAGAGTAAATTCTGCAGTGCTACTGTGCTATATTTGATGGGAATCTGTTCAGGGGTTTGTCTGATTTTGAAAGTGTGCACATATTCATAAATATCTTTGGCGATCTTCCACGTATCGATGTGGGAGATACACCAAATTAAAGGTGCGAATATGGTCTAAAGAACTTGGTATGCGGCATTATATTATACACAGGGGATATTGATGAATTTTTATCGCAAGCGAATCTATGCTCAATATAGGTCGGATAGATATAAACCTTGTATTAAGGTATATACTCATGGTAGTCGCCTGTGCACCTGACATGGTGTAGTGCCTTAAGCTTCATATTTCTATCATTGCATGCGATGCTAATTTGTTGAGCATGATTAACCCAGTCATACATAAATAAATTATAGACTATAAGATAAACTGTTATATATGATGAATTTGTGATCACAAACAGTATTTGAACCCAATTGCCAGCGCCTAATTAACCAATCGAGCCTATTTCAACACGGATGCCCTATCACCAAAAGTATATAGACACAAAGTTTTTGAGCAAAATCGGCCAAGGGGTTTTGGAGAAGAAGTCATTTGAAGAAATTGTTGACAGACTAACGCATGATGAGTGACGACTATAGCTCACCTTGATACTTTGTATCAAGTGAGCTAAAAAGTGTTTTACAACTTGGGTCTTCAAAAGTATTTATATTTCGGGTCTCAGCTCATAACATACATAACTTTCAGAACACACTTACACTGGGGGGAAACTATTTCACCAGAATCGATTCTATCGCCCTTCCGGTTCCGTCTCTATCGAATTAAGTTCCGACTCTTTCGCGATTTCTAAAACATGTTTTCAAAGTTTTGACCGTTGTTTATAGACTGAATGTCAAAACAGAATGTTTTCTCCAATAACAATCGACAGATTATGTCTTTATACGTGTTTATTGATGACAGTAAAGCAAAATCGGCTGCATGTTGTGCACAGTCACAGACGTAGTGCGTTTGGGTGCATTTCCCATGAAAATTAAGCAGCACTTTGATGCTCAGATTATCGGCCTTGTCTACTTTAAATTGGACTGAAACTTGTCAAGTTTTATGGTTGAACATTAGATAATTATAATACAATACCTCCCGACGGTTCCTCGCCATACAATTCCTTCAAATTAGTGCCTAAAAAAGCAACAAAAGGTTCCGATTCTATTGTGATGTTTATGTTCACGATCGGTTCTTTCGTTCCTGTTTACAGTACATTCATACTCGATCAGATTATTTGATTGTACATCTATAGTTGCCCAATGACAATCCATGATAATATATGGTTTAAAATTGTAGCCATAGTAAATCAATAGATGAGTTTTAGTGGTCCCAAACGATCATAGGTCAGATATTAAAGATGTTCGACGGATAATCTTTAATATCCAACCTATGATGCTTTGCGACTACTGAACAACTCATATTGGTGTTGCTGTGACTATAGTTTAAACCATATATGGTAATATGGCAACTAGAAACACAAATGAACTCTCTGGTCGAATATAATATTGCATTAAACGGGGGGCGAAAGAACCGATCGTGAACATAAAAATCACATTAGAACCGGAACATTGCGTTGCTTCTTTTGGTGGATTAATTTGAGGGTCTTTTACTGTGAGGAGCCATCGAGAGCTGTGCTGTAATCGTGTCCTGGTGTTCGATCATACAAGAAGACATATTTCAGTCTAATTAACAGGTAAAAAGGCCGATAAAAGGAGCATCAAAATGCTGCTTAATTTACAAAGGAAATGCACACAAACACATTACTCTTCTAAGTGTGCAAAAAATAGCCGACTTCGCATTATTATCACCAATAATTACGCACAAAGACACAAACAAGCGATAGTTTTTGTAAAATACGTTCTGTTTTAACATTTAGTGTATAAATGGAGGTCAAAACTTTGAAAACATTTGTTTCAAGTCGCGAAAGAGACGGGACTTAATTCGATAGAGACGGAACCCGATAGGCGATAGAATCGATTCTTGTGAAACAGTTTCCCCCCAGTGACTTAGCTATTTAAAGTTTCATCAAAAAGTGTACCAAAAGTGTTTAACATAAGATAATTTCCAAACATCACATTTTTTTAAATAAACATCTTGAAATTTGTGGAGTCAGTTTTAAATACACATCTTTGTGGAGACAAACGGTGACCCACAAAGAACATTACTGACCAAATAGAAGAATTGTATGTCTTAATTCCTCAAAAATGAGATTTTAGAAATGTCTAAGAGTGGTCGCAGGGCTAAACTTTACAAATATGGTGAGTTGGTTTGAGATTATTCACAAAATGTGCATGTCTTTGTGTCCCTTCAATAAACATATATAAATGTATTCACAAAATAGCATCAGTGGACAATATCGTAAGCAAGTAAAATTTAGATAAAATTCAATTAAAATATGAAGACCATAAAATTAAGGTTCCACTCACATACAATACTGATTTCAAGGGCTATACATATGTACAGTTCATTACCCTCACATGTTATCAACAGTTCCAGGTTTCATAACCTGCAAGCTGGATGTTATGTCTGATAAGACAGGATGCTGTTAATTATTAATGGAGGGTGCTTAGGCCACAATAAAAAATAGCTATGTTTTCATCCAGATTGTTTTCAAAAATGGGGCGGGATGAAGATTATTTTTATTTTCCAAATAGCAGTCACGAAGGTTGTACAGTACATCTACGATATATAGTTACATAGCTTCAATATATGGAGAGCAGGAATTATCACACCGCATTAAAGCTGCTCTAGAGGAAATGAAAATATGGAGGATACCCACTGTTTTTGAGTAGGTACCAAGAATTATCCCATGATTGGCTACAAGGAAAGAAATATAAGATTTTCAGACGCGATTGATAATCTAGATTTTCTTGTAGGAACGAATGAGATAATCATGGTATTCAAAAACAGTAGGTTTTCTTTTTATTATATGATTTATTGCTCGAATTTCATTGAATTGAAATCTTGATATTAATTTATTGTCTTCCAAATAATCGTGGGATATTAATACTGTATCAAATCATAAGTTCATTTACCAGCATGTCTGAGCTAGGAAAAGCATGCAATACAAATACAGTTGAATTTCATGACTTCACCTATGAAGCTACTAGTATTAAACTTTAAAAAAAATAAAAATAAAAACATTTCATAATATAAAAAGTTGGGGGGGGGGGGGGGGGGGGGGGCTTAAAAATTGTCCCAAATGTGTACTCTACATATTAATACAATTGCTTCTGACTAGTCCCCCTTCAATTTTTTTTATTTTTATTTTTATTTTTTCATTTGTTTATTTAATTTTTTTAGTGCCCCTTTAAATTTTCTTGTGTTCCTAGTCTGAACTGGAAGCACTCATTTTTTAAAAAGTTTTTCAAATATGCGACATGCATGTCTTCACTTCAACCTTCGATAATGGATATCTCTGAATATCAAATAATACCGCAATAAACGTTGAGAAAATGGGTGCTTTCAGTTCTGATTAGGAAACAAGAAAATATAAGGGGGCACTAAAAAAAATGAACAAATGAAAAAAATAAAATAATTCAAGGGGAGACTAGTCAGAAGCAATTCGGATTATCTACCTATAAATATGTTAATTCAGCCAATTATAGTGGTCGTGTGTGAATCTATAAAGAATGCCCTTGAAAGTGGTAAAATATACAGCAGTGGAACATTTAATCTTCATAAAACAAAACAAATTCACTCATTCTTTGAGTAGGAACACAAGATTTGGCACGCTACGATTCATTTCCGGTGACAAACAAGTTTTTCCTCGTGCTTAGGCCTTTAAATGCAGTTTCGGTGACAAATTAGGATTCATATCATTATATTAATACACTGTAGAATAACGGTTTAAAAGATAGGCGATACTTCATTTCGGAAAAAGAACTGTCGCGTATCTTTCAAATGGCTTTTCTACTTATTTTATTCAATGTACTGTCTTGATTTGGATGGATATCAGTAACACGAGACACACTCTGGATGGAGGGACAGCTTCTGGACAGACAGACCCCGGGACATACAACGACTCATCGCGAACGACATTACATGTATGTGTACCAGTGATGTGGATAAAAATGAAGAAAAAAATCTTTTTAAATTTTTTTTAAATAAAATGAAGTCGGAAGAAATTTTTTTAAAACAATAAAATGGAATTCGGCGCCAGGTTTGGAGTAGGGGCGGGCCGCAGGCGGGTTACCCTAAACACAGGTATATTTTATTTGGCCTGATGTGAATGCCAATTTGAATTTGTAACGGAAACTGCGTTTAAATGCCTAATCACGAAGAAAAAACTTGTTTGTCACTGGAAACGAATCGTCGCATGCCAAAACGCCACCGTCTTGTTTATCAGAACGCCACCAGGTCCTATCAACACGTCACATGTAATTGTAACTAGAGAACATTTTGTCGCCTGGGCCGGATATCATACATGATGTAGGCTGCAATTAAAGATCACGTATTTCACTTATCCACAAATAACACTTACCAATTTAATAAATATTTGCCGAAATATTTTGCGCCTTAAATCAACGACGGACTGTGACGGACACCTTGAACAAAACAGAGAACTCAAAGCGAAGCACACATCAAGGGCCTGGTAGCGACGTATCAGATCCTCCAAAAATGAGCATTTTCCAAGGGTCTAAGGGCTAAACCTCCCTCAAATCATAATATTCACCCTAACACCCAACATTTTAATTTGAGAGAGCTTTAACAGCAAGGGACTTGAAACTTGCTCATTTTTGTAATCCAAATTCATGGCCACCTACATTTACAAAAATGTTGGTATTGCTCATATTACATATCAAACTTCTGTTTGAATGTTTCATAAAATTTGCTCTCGTCAAGATCATCATCAATCGAAGTAGTCCTTCTTCCAGGTTTAGTTTGTAATTCATAACACAGAACTGCTCATCGATGTCGTAGGCCATATCCCGCTGGTTAAGCTTCTTCGATTTTGGGTCATTCACAAAAGTTAATTTTTTGCTGACATCGTCTATTTTAGCAATCGCTTTGTTGCAATTGATAAGGTATTTGATTCCACGGTCATTAACTATTGTTTGGCAAAGATAGAGGTCTCCTGCTGCCCCCCCATTCATATATGGCTACACAAACCCTCTCTGAATTTGAAGCTTTCTGCTTAATTTCCTTCTCTATCATTGAATTAGGGGACTTTTTGTTGTCAATCACATCACTTTGTTTGGCAACGGTTGATGTCTTTATATTAAGCTTCTGCGTTGTTCTCTCTGAATTTGAAGCTTTCTGCTTAATTTCCTTCTCTATCATTGAATTAGGCGACTTTTTGTTGTCAATCACATCACTTTGTTTGGCAACGGTTGATGTCTTTATATTAAGCTTCTGCATTGTTCTCTCTGAATTTGAAGCCTTCTGCTTAATTTTCTTCTCTATCATTGAATTTGGCAACTTTTTGTTGTCAATCACATCACTTTGTTTGGCAACGGTTGATTGAACTGATGCCAATTCATCAATTACTTTCTCTGATGTCTTATTAATTATAAGCTTCTGCGTTTTTTTCTTCTTTTCTTTACCAGTGGCCCTCTTCTTGTTATCAGAGTCAGACTGCTTCTCTGTTTGTCTTATTAATTTATCTTTTTTAGCTAACCTTTCTGTCCAATATAAAATCCTACCAATGTCTTTGTGCAATCTTGTACCGGTCCCGGTACTACCACATCCTGAAGGTAACTCCATGTCATTTTCATCAATATCATTTGTCACAACAGATTTAACAACAATTTCAGAAAAGAGATCCGAACTGGATAGAAGGAATATACCAAGTCCAATTTTCACATTCCTTTGTCTATTTAAAAGAACCACTTCATCCCCTGCTTGGTAACGCAGACAACTTTCAGAACTTTGGGGCATTTTTTCAATGTTTTTTTTGGTCCCTCGCTTCCCATTTGTACAGTCTTGTGTGTACTTCCGCCTGTTCTGCAGTTGTTTCCCAAGTCTTTTGAGAACGGTGCCCCTTTTTTTTTTCAGCTGAGGAAGAACATTAAATACTTGTTCGAAAAAAACGTTCTCGTCTTGAACTTGGTAACGCAGACAACTTCGGGGCATTTTTCCAGATTTTGGCGTTTACTGCAGCATCCTTCAGAACATTGGTAAAGAGCTTCTGTGCCAGTGTTGGTTTCCCTCTTAGAGGTTTCATCTGCAGTAATTCTTCTTCAGAAAATTCATTATTGACATCGGTACATGTATTCACTTGAGCATCGAGTGAGGATACATGTAATTCATCATTAAAACTAGTGTCACCATTTACTTGAGTAACTGGACTACTCAAAATATCAGACTCGCCATCTGTATCGGTATTAGTGTCCTTGCAAAGAAATTTTCTTATCTTATGTCTGTCCCAGAAGTTTTTGAACAAGTCCAATATGTCTGCTTCAGTGAAATTTAAGAGTTGCCATAGTTGGACTCCATTTTCTGAAAAGAGTAACGGGAATTAATGAGTGAACTCAATCTGGGCATCATATCTGGCCATACTCAGCCCTCGACAATTTGTTCCCAAATGTTTTTAACTCCATCTGGGACTATAGAAATAATCTCCTTCCTTTGCCATATTTACAGCAACATGCATGGTCTACATACTGTAGTGGTCATAATGAATACCATACATGGATTAAATGAAAGTGTCAATGACACTGTAGCTTATCTCACTTTCATTTTAACAAGCATCAGCTCTGATGATAGTACTATGCAATGGAACTAATGTAGGGTTGCCACGACTGAGTTTTCATAATCAACTGTTATAGTCGATTAATCGTTTATATGTGGCCTATATTGCACCTGGGCAGATAAAGACGTGATCAAATCGAAATTACAATGACTACAATACATTCAGTCTGAACACAGTTATAAACTGTCAATCAGCAGGCTTGTCATTCTGAGGCACCCACCCGTCATCGGCCACCTAAACTCAAATTTACGCAGCAGGTAAACGCCCTCTATGGGAGGCCAAATTCACATTTAATAATTAATTGTGCTTAAGCGCAATCAATTGCGCTTAAGCGCAATTCATGGTTATATGTAACAAAACACCCCTGGTGAATAAATAGGTTTCTCCATAACTTAGCATTAACTCCTATTGACATGTCACTTCTTGGTTTCATTGGTTTGGATGGGTAGGGAGCTAGCCCAACTTCTTTATCAAAATGGCTGACTCGCAATAGTATCACCTTCTGTTTTAGTTGGAGCGATTCGTGATAGCATTATATTATCTTCGGTATATATTAGTTGGGGCTACTTGCAATAGCATTACTTTCTGTATTAGTCGGGGCGACATTGATTTTCTTAAATTTTCGAGTATACAGGCACACCATATGAGGGAAGCAAGCCCTCGGTGACACCACATTCACACTATATGATCATGGAAATACTATAGATTTGTGCAAGAGCTGCTGATTTAATAAGAAAAACTAGAGCTTCAGGACTGAGACACCAAAGCTCCAGTAATTACACACCATTTTTTGGACAGGGATGCTGATAATATGAAAATAGGGTTTTTCCCTCTGATTTAAGTAAATAAGTAAACCATACAGTAATGCTCTAATTAATCGACTCCTTAACCACAGCAGAATTATGGATAACTTTTCAGGATTTAGTCGGAAATATGGCTTGTTGCCATTCATCGGAAAGCTCTCGAGAGCTTTTCGATGAATGGCAACAAGCCATATTTCCGACTAAATCCTGAAAAGTTATCCATAATTCTGCTGTGGTTAAGAAGTCAATTAAATAGAGCATTACTGTATGAGGTAAGAAAGCCCTCATGCAGTGACACCGCATGCATGTATAGGATATTACCATAGTAAAGGCTAAAATCTGTGCAAAAATACATTAAAAACATCATACAAAACATTACTAGAGTTCCGGGAAGGCGACATCAATTCTTTGGATAGAGGGATGCTGATATGTAATTAGGGGATTCTCCTTGTTGAACACATACTCAGTTTGACTGTTGAGTACAGGTCAAAATTAGCCCAATGCTCATCTTGTGTTGCTAGGTGATACACCAGGTCATGCTAATAGTTTATGGGTGGGTTAGATAGTAGTCACAATTACGCTTAAGCGCAATATGTGGTATTTGCGCTTAAGCGCAATTCATTATTAAATGTGAATTTGGCCTCCCATAGCCCTCCTCATCGCTATTCCCGCGGACGAGAATTGTTTTAAATATCTGTCCAGTCAATCAATGTTACCTGTGAACATGTATCGCGGTCACAGCGACAAAACATGAAAGCATGCGGATTTGTCGCATACTTATTGAAAACGGACTATAGTTATGTTTGCAGAAAATCCCATTGTGTACCGATTGCTTCACCTGACACATTATTTTATTTCTGTTATTCAAATTGCATGCAACGCATCGTGCAGTAATGGGGTGAGGGGGGGTATATATGTTACCAAGTTGGAGAATGTAATGTATGTAGCACTAATAAGTGATGACATCAATTTGTTATTAACTGTCTAGTAACACTAAACAATCCATGTCCCGCGAACTTTATGACTTTGTCAATTATTATCAATAATGGTGAACGTTTTACAGTATGAAATTTGAAGAAAAAAAATATATAGATGAGTCCATTTTGGATATGTTGATCGCTAACTACAGATCCATAGGAAGATAGGTTTACATTTAAACATAATACATAAACAATGTCAAGTCTGTAACACCGAACCCTTTGAAGATGACCGCCACACGTTGGCTGCGTTATCAAAGGAAGCCGCATTAGAAGTGGCGACAGTAGGCTACAGGCTGTCGGGTGGTAAATTGCGCTACAAACACTGTTAACTTTTACTTCTAGGCATGGTATTTGCGCATAGTACTGCTTAAATACACAACCATACCCCACATCACACCCCCCCCCCCCCCCCCCCCCCCCCCCCCCCCCCCCCCCCGGTTGGGCGATTAGTTGACGAAAGTAAATAACCGTCGACTACCACACCTGCCGAAGGTTAGTCGAATGATCGTGGCAAGCCTAAGCTAATGTATATCTATTTTTTGTTTAAAGAAAAAAAAAAACATTTGAAAAAAAAAGAAAAGATTTTTTTTTTCCAGAAATGAGCTGAAAGCAAAGAATTAATTTTTTTTTTAAATTATTCCTTTTTTCAAGAAACTCTAAAGGGGACGTCCTCGCCTAGACCTTGACCTGAACCTGCATTTATGGCTGCATATGAAATTTGGTGATGATCGGATGAGAAATGCGGTCTGTAGACTGTGCGGGAGGAAATGTGGACGGACAGACTTCCGCACACTTGATGGCAATAGCTTAGCTTGACAAGTCAAGATAAGCTAAAAATGTTGAAATTTTCATAGTCGAAAAATATAATGCTGACAGCGAAATTATATACCCCCTGTCTATGGAATTAGTGCTTGCTTGTTTGTGCTTGCTTGCAAAGACCATATACATAATTTTTTAACACAATTGGAGTTGATTAAAAATCTCACTGGGCTGAATAATAGGCCCAGAACAAAGCCCTAACAGGGCTGATTACGGGGCCTGGGCCTAAAGGCCCCGCTAAAATGCGAAGCCTGGCGTTTTATGTATAATACACGTTTTATGCATAATATAAGTTATTATTTATTAAACGGTTGAAGTATGCATCTAAAGCATGAGAATGTCTCCGATTTCAGTCGCGATCAACGATGCTCCTGTTGCAGGATTTAAATATACGGCGCCTATACTGGTACACTGTCGCGCAGCTGTCACCGAACATTTCTTTAATATGAAAGTATCAATGACACTGTAGCTTATCTCATGAATGACTGATCGAAATCCATTTCTGAAGCGCGAGGTTGCCTTTCAAAATTTGACTTAACCCTTTACCCAACAAACCGGCCAAATAAAGCTTCAACAGCCTAAAATATCTTCGGTCTGTCTCAATAGAACCATACAAATATGGATATCATTGGAACCGGCTCCTTGACCACATTGTGATATTTACAGTTATGCCCTGTGCCAATGCATTCTCTTATATATGCGAGTCGACCATAGGTCGCCTCCCATATATAAGAGAATGCATTGGCCTAAAAAAAATCTTTTTTTAACACTTTTTACTATTTTTTCTTACATTTTATAATTTTTAATGTGTTAAGCCAATGCATTCTCTTATATATGCGAGGCGACCTATGGTCGACTCGCATATATAAGAGAATGCATTGGCACAGGGCCGTTCTGTTGGGTAAAGGGTTAAGCTATGATCACCGACAGTACTGCATGTTGCAGGATTTTGATTTGGAGCACTGCTGGGCAAGTGCCAACAAAGAATCAGTCAGCACACTGGAATTTAAGACCACGTCTTTTTAAAACCTAAACATGTCTCGATCCCGATAACACGTACTTGTGCAGCAAAATGAAACAGAGTTACAGAGGGTTAAAATTTACACATCTTAGCTTGCACGTGGTTTGGTGTCTTCAATTCGATATAACTACGGAAATTGACAATTTTTCTTGAAAAATTTTGCCACAATCGACCGCCCCGCTGCAGTTGGATCTAAGGTTCTTTCGGTTCTCGTTAGACCATAGAACAATTGACTTCCCGTAAGTTTCATGACTTCCGAATCCATGCACATTCATCCATAAAATTGTTCTCCCATTTTTCGTTCTACACACCTACCTACCAACGTGATACCATATGGTAGTAATATATATATATATACTAGGGTTATAACCTGTGGAGCTGCGAATTCCATTTTCGCCGAATCATTTTCAAGTTTCCTAATTTCGTGATATTGCGACTTTGACAATTTGTAAAAGTCTTTTTAAAAAAAAATTCTCGAAAATGTAGTTATTGTTATAGTACAGGGCGGATTTCCCCCAGAATTTAATAAACGTACAGACCCGTATAACATCGTACAGGGCGGATTTTTTTCTATGAAATTAATAAACGTACAGGTACGTTTATTTGGCACGCGAGAGAATATGGAACTGTCTCAGATGCCGCGTTATGTAATATCGCTGCGAATGTAAACAACACATGTTTCAGACATCGAAAAGTCCGAGTGGGCAGCATTTTCTTTTAAATTTGACATTGAGTTTCGGAGTAGGGCTGGACGATATTAACGAAAATAAAAACCGCGATTTTTGGAAATTAAAACCGCGGTTAACGATATAATCGCGGTTTTTTAAAACATCAGATACTAGTAACTTAAACAGTTTCTCACTGTTCGCTAGAATCACATCATTGTCATTAATTTTGACAAGTTGACGTCAATAATAACATACCTGTACACAACCTTTCAACCAGTGACAACCTCATGCTCGCATCGATATTCGGAATGAAAAGTAAATTCACTGGTTAAATTCCGCTATTCGGACAATTTCTTTCCGGTGACTTGACAAATTCTGGTATATACCGATAATTAATAAAACCATTATCTAGTCTATGCCAAAACTAAAAGTGTTCTATACTATACAGTATCCTTTTCTAACTCGGTATATTCAACTATGTTGAGCAAATACATATGTTGTTCCCGATGACACTTGCGTCGCTTGACAAATGGAATATGGTTTACCGTCAAGACAAATTTTAGCGAAGTCCACACACACGTAGTACATAACTTTTGGAATTCGGCCAAGCAAGGACACCATGTATTTTGGGCGGGTTTGAAGCCCTAATTCTATAATATTGGTTTTAACCAATCGCCGTGAGTGGTTTCTTCTAGACGAGAAGGGGGCGGTATCTTCGCTCATTTACTATTTTGATTGACGGTGCATGTGCATCATTGTACTGAAGGAAGAGACATGGCAAAACTGACATTCATATTGATCTATCACCCGATCAGTCGTCAATTCATTTGGTGAATTCTCTTGTAATAAAAAGTACGCAGGGAAGTCGGAGCGTTTGTGTAATATTGTGAGCGAAAGGGGGACGTATTCGGGGTTTTCGTATCCCCTTAATTTTGTTAGTCGTCCTAAACGTTGTTTACTATGATTTATATTGAATATTGAAAAAGTCAGGACACGGGGATTTAGTTGGAATTTAAAACTTAAATAACTCGATTTAGGCTTGAGTTAAACTATTTGTTTGTATACGCTTATGATGGTCTGGCACCCTCTAATTGCCGACGATATTACGATTATTTTAGTTTAGACGATATTACTGACGATATTGAAATATTAACCGGGTATTGACAATTAATCGGGAAACCGCCCAGCAGGCCAGCACTATTTCGGAGCACTCCTTTACTAAGGCCAAAACAAATTTAATGCGTGTTTCCCGTAACCTGACTGACCATCTTCAAAACCCCCCGACCCAAGTTCATTTTATTGGTTTCAAAGAAAAAAAATCAATCTATAAACAGACCGACTGCACTGTTAACCAAATTGTGTACACATGGTTACATTTTACCTGTATCTGATTCGCCCCGCGAGATAAATTATATCTTTGATATATATATATATTTTTCGCAAACCCACATCGTCACTCTTCAAATGGAAAGTCAAATTACGACCAGACGCTATACCGGAAGATCATGAGTTATCGTTCCTCTTCGCTGACCGGAAGCACGTGTTTGTGTTGATATGGAGTATTTATATTAAACATGGATGTTCTCTGAGGTTGATTCGAACCGAAATTCGAATGCAGGAACAAGTTCTTTTCAACGATAGCGGTCGCACATGGGTCGCTTCCCATGTGCATAATTCACGACTGCTGTGGCAAAAAAACCCGCATTTTAAAGATAACAGAAATCTGTTTTATACATGTTTCCCCTGTTGGTTACTCTGGCAATATATATGGCATTTTAATCAGCAATGTTCTCCGCAATGCAATTGCAAGTGTACTTTGTTTGTATAAGACTACAAATGCATACTTAGAATTTACTAGTAAAGGCTATCGCATATCTTGTGGTGAATGCTGAATGAAACTGACTATTATGAAATACTTTGCTTGTTCTGAGTCCTGCAATTTGCGGGTGGGGGCACACGTTTGTGATTGTTAACCACGCTCTGGAAGTTTGATGAAACTTATTGTTTCCGTAACATTTGATTCCTTTCTTTAGGAACCGCCGGCGGTCCAACGCGTTCATTCCTACTTTTATATTATTGGATATGTGGCTATTCATTAAAATGAAATAGTAATCGCCACGTTCGTTCTAGTGAACTCACAAATATTATAAGTTAACCATGACATCGCCGAGAAATGTGCTAGTATTCAATACATTGTGCTCTTTAGTCATTAAGGGTGGTCTATGATGCACTTTATTAACGTAAAAATTACATCAGCCAATGCCTCAAACAACCAGTTAAAATTGAGTTAACCAGCACCTAGGCAATAGTCCATATTACGGAATACTTCCACTGATGTTATTAATATTAGGTACAGTTAAGTCGATTATTGATGAACGATTATCAAAATCAATAATCGTGTCACCTCTACTCTAGGCTCTACCTTAACTTTGACATGTAACTGAGTAGACTGTTTGGATTTTGTAAAGTTGGTAGGGGAAGCTTAAGTTATACGAGTATGGAATTTTCCTGGATGATTAATCATTTAATAATGTTCTCTGTATTGTACAACATCTAGATCTATTTAACAAGATTCATCTACCCTAGGAATTCCAATTCACAAAATTAATTACTTTTGAAGCATTTTTTTTCCCTCCAGCCAGCCGACAAGAAATCACCCATTCGGCCATTGTCGTCTGCTTTTTTCTTGTCAGTAAATGTCACCTCAAATCCAAACAGTTCAATCAATCATACTCATACGAGTCATAGGCCCTAGCACAGAAGTTGGAATCACTGACTTTTATAGATTACCAGGGGACTTATAAGCAAACCCTAATGCTTTTAACTCGCCTGATAATCTCTAAAAGTGGCATAAAAGTCAGTGATTCCAACTTCTGAGGATCGTACTCGTAGGCCTAGCTAAAATTAAAAATTGGACTCTGCAGACAATAATCTGTAGAGTCCAATTTGGATAACATGTATATATCAATAGACCGACAACACACCATTTAAAGATTTCAGACCATCGTCGCTAAGTCCAATACTTTGGATACTCATTGTTGAATTGTATTAATATTTGCTGAAACAAAAAGGCGCCAATGGAATTGGTAAAGCCGAAAAGTCCGCGTTGCTAATTGACTAATTAAAACCATTGTTTTAATTTCACTTCAGCCTTTATGGCTTTATCCAATCAGAATGCATAACACTCAATTTATCTGAGGAAGAGATAAAACGTGATACTGAGGTACGATATCGATGAAATTGAGAACACTCGAGAAATCAACACTTACGCTTAATATTCACATTCTGAGATGTGACACAAACGAAAAATGTCACCACAATGCAACTCCAATGTATTAGCCACGCATCTGATTGGAAGTGAAAATTAAAAAAATATATAAACCAGCTACTGACACAAGTTAACATTACACGTTTTATGGGAGCCCATTTTTTCGGATCGATGTTTGGTCATGTGACAATGTGCGCGAATTGTTGATTGTTGATCAAGAAAAAGAACAAATTATATCAGCATATATGTATAAATCTAGGAAAAGACCATGTGGCTGTAAGCGTTGTAAATACCATCGCTCTCAACATTACAGTACCGTACAGAAACATTTGGTCGAATTTGGCAAGTATAATGCCAATGGAACTTCTGACATTGACAATAAATTGAATAAGTTTAAGAATAACGTTGTTGATGTTGTTATTGTGGACAATGAAAGTATAAGTGATACTGATAGTGAAGATATTCAGTGTGATGATCTTACCAGTACTGATGATGAATCAACTACCAGTACTGATGATGAATCAACTGATGACATCATGGAGTCGATGGACCAAAGCATTTCTAATAATGCTCTTGTTGCCAATGTTGGCACTACTGGACATTCAACCAATTACCAAACCAGCCTTACCAGGTGAGAACTTATGATATTTATTAATTCTCCAGGCTCTTGCCATTTTACTAGTCTTAGTTCAAAATGAACCTATTTAAATCAGGTCGAGCACTAGCCCGCATCTTCCCGGGCTTTAATGACCTGGATTGGAATATCACAGATTGGTGTCGTTATAGACCGCGTTCCATGCCTATATTTTCAATAGCACTTTGTGCGCCTATGATCCTGAGCATGAACGGTGCATGTTTATAGGGTTTTCCATGACTGAGATTTGAAGGTCAACTAATCAGCCGTAATAGTCAAAGATTATTCGATTAATCATCAACTCATACACCAAAAACTGTCATCAATGCCAGAGTACTAGTACCTTCCTGTGGATACCATACTTTTCTTCCGCAGTTATTAACTATCCGTGTATCTTTTTTCAGCCCTCAAAATTCACTAAGGCAATTCCGTAGTAAAATGCCATAGTTCATGTAATTAGCCATGGCATATCATTACTAGTACCGTAGTAAAGTGTCAGGTAAATCCTGTGTAATCACTCAGCTCCAGTACAAACGTGACAAGATTGAATACAATCACGCAATACCGCTATTCTCAAAGTAATTGACCAGAAAAACGGGGTGATACCCCGGTCATGACCGCGGTGATACCGGTAATAAACGGTAGCGGTATCGAGACGGTCATGGCGTGGAGTTACGGTATTGGGCGATAATGATACCGTGGTCTTTTAGCGGGCACCGCATTAATTTTGTTGAATACCGCAGTGATTTTCGTGGAACTCTTTTAGGGGAAGTATTTACTCACACATACTTGTTCGCGTTAACAAGCGGTATCAGTACCGTGGTATTGGAGGATACCGCGGCATAGTACCGCCATATTAACGGGGTGACACCACGTTATTGGTGGTCAATTACTTTAAGTATAGCGGTACTTCCAATACATGCAAATAAACAAGTGCGAATGGTGAAGGATCAAGAGGTGCCGGGGAGTATGTATTTGTTACACATTAGATGTTTTTCTGTTCTGTTAGTATCATTGAAATGACTATAACAAATAATTTCCCGGCTTCCCTGCCCAAAAGTTGACAATTTAATAACAAATTTTGTCTAAAAATACCATATTTTTCCAAAGTAAAAATAAACACAAAAACAATCATAATATGTGCCAATAATTATAAATGAAAAAATTTAATATTCAGACATAAAATAATGAGTCAAATTGTGTAAATCAAGCATAAAGAATTATAAAATAAAGGTTTTACTTCATTTTAGTGTCCTAAAACCTCCTCCAGGTGGCACCTCCTGATCCGTCACCATTGAGAGGAATGGGAGGAACTTGAACATTACATGAAGGTTCATTTTGAACTAGACTAGTCTAAACAAAGTAGACTGAGTAGTACAAAATGAACCTAGGTCCTATACTAATATGTATAGTATTGGTTCATTTTCAATGTCCAATGTGTATCAAATAATGCCTCGAAAACCTCCCCTGGCACCTCTTGATCCCTCACCAGTGAAATGAATGTTGGCAATTACATGTAGGTTCATTTTAAACTCAGCCTTTTGTCATTGACTCGCCGTATTGTACATGTAACCAACATATGAACCCAGAATGGCAGAAATAATAAATCACTTACCGGTAGTTATCTTCGTAATAGCCCATTCACATTCGGCAACATAAATATAAATGAAATCAGGATGTTTTCTTAATTTTCTGTGGATATTATTGTGAGAAAAAAATCCCTCTTTGTTTATCTTCTTAAAACGGAAAAATATCTGAAAAGTATCGTAAGAAAATTTGAGTTTTTCATTTCACCGAGTGTGTTATGGATACAGCCCTCTAAATTCAGATTGTTTGGCTTCGGCAATCCTCTACGGCAACAGTATGCCGTGCCCCAGTTTGCTTCAGCAAATTGCTTCGGCAATGCTGATTGCCGTAGCCAATTATGAAGGCTGTGGATATGCATACATGCAAAAATGCAGCGACATTGAATTCACAGCGAATTACCTCAGCCAGATACCTGCGTATAAAAAGCAGCAAAGCTACATATTTATTTGAGTGCTGTCTCTTATTTATACTGAAAAATAAGAAATTATTATGGTGATCAATTCCAAGGCAATTTCGTTTATTTCACTGTTCTTTTTGCAGGGACACTGGTATGGATCATGCGGGTGATGGATCGACTATCGGTGCTGCATGCCAGGACCATAGCATTGCTAATGGTACTCATAACTGTACTGCTGGACATTCAACCAATTACCAAAGCAGGTGAGAATATTTATAGTATGAACCAGCTGTATCTTAACAGATCATGTTATGTCTTAATCCGAATTGCTTTTTATTTTTTTTGTTCATTTTTTTTTAGTGCCACTTTAAATTTTCAGTGTTCCTAGTCAGAACTCATCATTCATACTCATCTTTGGGAAGTTTTCAAAATATGCGACATGTGTTCACTTCAACCTACGATTTCTCAGCCATATCTCTGAATATCAAATCATGCCTTCTATGAGTTGAATAGGGCATTCAGATAACGCCTTTGCGACGCGTGCGTTTCAGTGTTAACTATACCAAGCTCTGAGACATGAGCAACACGTGCGATGTGCCAATCGTGTTCAACGCACGTTCCGTATTTTGTTTGTGCACCACAGAGGCCGCATACCTTTATAAATGGAAAATTACGTCACTTGGCTTTTTGACTACCGCAAAGTCGCCTCTGTAACAATTTATTCATTTAAACATAGCTCCGATTGGCAAAATAAATATTCTCTTGTTGCAGGTGGGATAATATATGGAAGTGTGTTTTGTTTTCGTTAGCTCACCTGATACGAAGTATCATGGGGAGCTACAGTCATCACATATTGTACGTTAGTCAACAATTTCTTTAAATGACTTCTTCTCCAAAACCCCTTGGTCGATTTTGCTCAAATTTGGTGTGGGAGTGGGCGACTGGTTTTCAGATTTGTTAAAATTAGGTCAATATGTTGAAAAGGGGGGGGGGGCAAAGGGACTTATTTGGGTGCAACTTTAATCTTCTTCTCAAGAACCACCAGGTGGATTTCTTTCAAACTTGATCTGGAGCATTATTGGTACTCATAGTTTCAGATTTGTTCAAGGCATTATGCTCGAATGATTTTAAGGGGCCATTAGGGCCCTTTGAAAATAGTGGTTTTGGGTTTGACTTGGAAAAATATGTTTTCTCAAGATAAACATGGTGGCTTGGCCCATTTCGCTCAAATTTGTTGTGCATGTGCCTTGGGTGACTGGTATTCAGATATGTTAACATTAGGTCAATATGTTCATACCGGTAAGGGGGCAAAAGGGGCTTATTTGGGTGAAATTAAAAAAAATTGGTTTCCTCAAGAACCACTAAGTGGATTTCTTTCAAACTTGGTCTGGAGCATTACAATTTACTGGAACCCATATTTTCAGATTAGTTCAAGGCGTCATGCTTGACTGATTTAAAGGGTCGCAGGGCTCTCTGAAACTAGGGTTTTTGGGTTCGATGCAGCTTTTCAAATTGGAAAAATATGTTTTTCTCAAGAAAAACATGGTGGAATTCTTCCAAATTTGGTTTGGAACATTAATGGGAGACCTAGTATCAGATTTGTTTACCATTATGTTGGTGGGGCCAAACAATTTGTTATTTTTTTCTATTTTTTAAGGACGACCATGGCCAGCTGGGTGCAGCCCAGCCACACATTTGTTGAGTAGCAACAAATGCGCTGGTCGTCCTTATACTGAGTTCACTTTCAAACATGGGTGCCGCCATCTTGAATTTGAGGGGGCCTTCATCTTGGTCGTCCTTATACTGAGTTCGCTTTCGAACATGGGTGCCACCATCTTGAATTTGAGGGGCCGCCATCTTGGAACGTCATTGCAGTTAAATTAAAACTACAAAATGTTACTTTTCATATAGCCAACATAACAGTAATCATTACGTTAAGGCATTACATGGTTTATTCTTTGCACGTTTATGTAAACTATTAGGTGACATCACAGATATGTTGTATCCAAAGCGACGTCATATTGGCACGCACATTTCCCCGCGAAATTTCCCCAACTAAAATTTCAATGATAGAAATATGAAGCTTACGGCACTACACCATGTCAGGTGAGCATCCCAGCCGCCTCTAGTCAACTAGATATTGTGTATGAATAAAAGTTGAGTGCATCGTGCATGTATATATGCAAAATTTTCTCCTGTTCCAGCAGGCCTAATGTTTTGAGGTCCGGTAAATACTGGGGTGTTCATGATTTCATGGTTGATTGATTTTTGGGGGCTTCAGAGCAATTTCTATATTAACACTGAACCCAATGGAGATTTCATATATTTCACTCTCTGTGTTTATCTTAACACAACTAGTTTACCAAATGACAAAAAATTAATATAATGAACTTGGGGAAGATGTTTATAAACTCAGTAAACATTCTAGGACTAGTCTCTTTAGATCTCATCAGAGCAGGTGAGTGCCCAATAGTCCCTGGATTATCTTGTTCTGAAAATGGCAAATTGTGACCTACATGTACATGTATATAGCAAATAAATGATATCAGGTCAATGGTGTAAGCTAGCACCCAGTGTAATTGTTACGACCCGCATAAAAAAATGAACTATATATATATGTATATATAATAGTATCACATGCAGGCCTTATTTAAATCTTTCTCAATTTTAAATTAATATAGAAATATTCTAAGTACATGTATGTAAGAAATACCAGAATATTCTACCGGTACATTAATTTAAAATTGAGGATTATGTAAATAAGGCCTGAAAGCTAATCCATTTGAAGCTTATATCTGCATTGTAATATTTTAAAACCTTCTTTTCTAGCTCATCTGAAAATGACAAGTCTTCTGTTGATTCATCTGACTCTGAAAACATGGACAGTGATGGATCTGGAGAATTTGAAGCCGACGTTGAATCAGAATGGTGTTGTCGGTATGACCAAGATATTTACAACTCACATGTGGCTGATGAGAAAGTAACAGAAGATTTAACAATACTACAGTGGTTGGCGATGAATTTTCACCTATTCGTTCTCCACCCTACTATGAGCAAAGCAGCCTTTAGTCATATTCTGGAGATGCAAAGTGTGCTACATCATGACAAAAGTGTCATGCCAAATTCTTATTATAATGCACGCAAGATTATTGAACCATTTCTTATCAAGAAATTTGTTTACCATGTCTGTGTCAATGACTGCATAATATTTAGAGGAGAGTATGAAGACGTTGAAATTTGTCCAATTTGTAAGGAGGAAAGGTACAAGATGGACAGATCTAGATCTATAGCTAGTGGCCGAAATAAAAACAATTCAACAGGACGTCGCAGATTTGTGTACATTCCTATAGGCCCGAGAATTGCAAGAATGTTTGGTGAAGTGAACCTGGCACAGCTGGTACAATCCCACCCTGGAAACACTGATACATGTAGTGATGGTAAAATGTCTGATATTCATGATTCGCCAATCTGGAAGGAGCTGTATTCTGTGCAGGGTCACTTCAAAGGTGACAAAAATGGGTTATCCTTTGCATTGGAACTGGATGGTGTCAACCCGTTCCACAATATTGGTGCTATATACTCTATGACTCCAATTATGCTCACATTGTTAAACCTACCGAGACATGTGAGGAACGCATTCGGAAACATAAACCTTGTGGGAATAATTCCAGGAAATGGACGTTCAGAAGCAAAAAACATTGATCCTTACATTGAGATCTTAGTCGATGAGTTGATTTTCATTTCTGGCTACTCGGCATTTAATAGTTATGAAAAAGCTCCTATAGAGGTGAAAGTGAAACTTCTGCTCTTTGTTTTAGACTATCCAGGCCTTTCAAAACTTTTTCATCAACAGGGAAGTGGTAGTTTGTCTGGATGCCATTGGTGTATGGTCAGAGGTAGAAAATGCAAACATTTAGATAAGGTGATTTACTTGTCCAACAGATCTTTTCTGGATACAGGAGATTCTCTGAGACTTGATGATAAAAATTTCAGCGTAAAGTCGACCGATTTTTCTGAGAAGCCAGACCTACGCGATTCAAGAAATGAGTTGGCCTACCGTAAAGCATTTCAAGGGGCATCAAATAAAACAAATTCAAATAAAGTTGCTAGTGCGACAGGCTGCAAGAGTACATATCCTTTAATGCGTTTACCAGGACATTCGAGAATTGAGAGCACCCTGCCAGATGCATGCCACACCATAAAGGATGCAATACAGAACATTATGAATGTTATAGTACAAAACAAAAAAGTTAACATGGCCAAAGTCATAAGTGCTGAACAGAATTATGGTAGGCTTCATAATTCAGTATTGGATGTGGTAACTTCTGATGATGGGCCAGTATGTAAAAAGAGGAAGTTGCAAAAACCAGAACTTCCATATGTGTTGACAAAATCTGAGTTGAATATCGCTGACCAACGTGCAAGTAGTTTAAGGGTGCCATCTGACTTTGGCTTGAAACCGTCCAAATTCATTTCAAATACCAGCAGCTTGAAATCACACGACTGGAAACAGTTAGGCTCTCAAGAAATTCTAAAGTTTTGTCTAAAAGGGGCCCTTGAGCCACGATGTAGAGGAACGTTATTTTCCCTACTTGATTGCGTGGCAGACATGTGTCAGGAATGTTTGTCTATTGACGATATCAATGACTTGAAAGTAAAAATCAACACAGCACTAGCGCTACTGGAAAGAGACTTCCCACTACACATACAGAATATAACTACACACATTCTGCATCATATTCCAGAGGGGATGGTCCGATATGGACCTGTGTACAGCACATGGATGTGGGTCTATGAACGCTTCAATTCCTGGATTTGCAAACGTGTACAAAACAAAAGATATCCGGAGGCAACTGTTGTGGAAACATTTCTCATTCATGATTGGTGTAACTTCATGATTTCTTCGGGTCGACTCCCATTGCATGCATTGAAGAGCTGCTCAATGTTCACTTCGAGCTTTTTTGATGATGGTGATGCAAATAATAGTAAACAGCGACAGAAACAATTATATGTGCTTAGAAGAAAAAAGCTTAAAAATTTACACAAACAGCTGGGCAAGGAAAATTGTGATGGAAAGTGTTCAGTGTATAGATATTTTGTTCACAAAGAATCAAATCCTAAGACAATGCGAATACGCACATACACTTCGCAATCAAAAGAATTACTCTCTGCAAAAAGTATGTCGTCATTCATATGTGCAGAATTCCAGCGAGGAACGCAGAAGCAAAAGTTGTGTTCTGGAAAGTTTGCATTCTTTGGTAGAATTGATTTCTTCGTTGAACATATGAGTGAAAATAATAGTGCAATCAACACACTTGCATTTGTTAATTGGTATGATAACATCAGAGTTGACCATGACTCTGGTCTGTGGTACACAGACATGAATACTGCAGGTGGCAATTCAAAAAAATCTTTTATTTTAACAAAACTCATGTCGGATCCTCTTGTGACTGCTGTTGAAGATGGTTGTCTGTGGTTTCTTGGTAATACACCCCAGCCTAATGACTTTAAATATAATCATACAGTGAGAGATTGAGTCATGGACCAACAAATATAGGCAAATTTAACTGTATACATTACATTGTACTAAACCCATATTGATGTTTAGAGGCGTCATCACTTTGAGTAAGGTATACAGCCCGCATTTCCCCGGCCTCTGCTCGCTAAGACATTCGGATAGATAATGATGCTAGACAGATCGCCCGAGAGCACTCCCATAGGCCTCCTATAGCGGGATTACGTCGCCACAAATGGTTTGTTCACATTTAGTAATTGGTGTGTTTTTTTTAAAGTATAGAGAAGACGATAAAATATATTAGCAATTGATGAGACAACTAAATCATTGACCAATACAACAATTTAAATGAATTGTAAAGGTACGAAGCAAAGGATTTTTTACATTTATCGAGTGACATCCAAAATAGCGTTGAATGTAATATATATATAAACAAAGCTTTGTGAACTTAATTCAACTTGCTAGCTATATGGACAGCTAATTTACCAGGACTGTTGATGTATCACACATTGTAATCGGAAGACACTGATCTTTCCAACTATATAGTACTATACCAGGGTTTTGGTTCAAGAATATCTGAGTGGAAATCCTGTTATAGGATGGCTACGGGAGCACTCCCGGGCTCTGTCGACCATTTATATCTAACCGAATGTCTTAGTGAGCAGAGGCCGGGGAAACGCGGGCTAAGTAAGCTTTAGAGGCATTCTTCGAGTGTTCTTAATGCTACTGATCATGACATGGTTACATGGTGAATGAGTCGATTTCATTGGATCAGTTTTAATAATGCAGTACATCTACCTTACTCGTATTTGAATTCGCGCAGTACTTTTAGCGTGACCATGAAATTAAAACTGAGTGATAAAAAGTATGATACAAAAGTTTATCGATAATTTTATTTCAAATTCTATTAGATTCTTAGATTGGAACTCTCTATAATTGTTCTGTATTTCAGACGTCTGAAAGCAGTAAACTGACTAAATGTCGGAGAAATTATTATTATCGGAAATGGCATTACATTACAGGTGGTCTATATGTTCACAACTTTCTAGTTCAAATTTGGAACTGATACTATGTATCCATGGAGCTGTCGTCCATTGTATATAAAATTGATTTACCTTTGCTATTCCCAGGAACACAAAATGTTGGGTAATAGTCTTTGAGAATGTGTTTGAACTTTGAAGTTTCAGATTTGCATGCAGTATATATATAGATACTATTATTTACGAGGTTTTTGTGGAACATAAAATTATAGCAGCGTTCGCAGTTTTAAACTTTATCAGATCAATTGAACCATATATATGAGGTAACATGTCTTAAGATATACATCAAGCAACGAAGTATAACCACTAAATTGATGTTCTGCACCTGCTATGATATTTGGCACAGACCACATTTCCATTCACTTCTACATGTATACCTTTTTGCAACATTTCCGCATGGATTCTATATATTCTGAACAACTTAAAATAAAAATAAAACTGTCAGCTTTAAATTCGCATCAGGGTGCGCGAATTCAAAATGTGCGAATTTAAAACTGAGTGAAAAATAGGTACTACATGTACATGCACGTGAATTTAAATACGAGTAAGGTATATAGCTTTATTGAAGACCTATTCCCAATAAAGGATAGAAAACCACATAATGCCTTAATTTCAAATTTGTATGGCAGACATGTGTCCATATAGATTAAAGGTACTCAATCCGATAAAACTCCTCCCAATTACTATTTCAATGGCTTCGGGGGGTCAAAAATATTTGATTCGAGTCGAGGAAGTCACCCATCAAAGCTCAGATTTGTTAGATATCGATTTTAGAAATCTATTATTTTTCATTATCGGGAATACTTTCTGGCCCAGAACGCAGTCAAAATTGCGTTATTATTACCACTTGATTTTAGAGTTATCCATCCTTGTCTGTTTGAATAGAGTTTTGGTGTACACATCTCGAGCAGGATATGAAATTGACGGCAATTATTAGTACTCATCTCGAGAATATAACAAATTTCAAAAATCAATATCTAATAACTCTGAGCTTTGTTTGATGGGTTCCTCGACTCGAAGCAAATATTTGTTACCCCCAAAGAAATAGTAATATAGGACCCTCTGATCGGATTGTTGTTGTTGGAATCTGTTGAGATGGGGACCCTCTGTTCGGATTGAGTACCTTTAAGCAACATAAATTGTTCCTGTTTTGACGTCAGTGTGTAATTAACACAGAATCGCACACTTGTGGGATGGCTTTGGTGCAGTATGGCACTCAATTTGACGACACTACCCCCAGTGCTTCATGACATCATAGACTCGTACCATAACCATCAAAGCCTTCACACATGTACAAGTGTAATGTGGGGTTCTGTGAAAGTAGGATTTTTGGGTTCGACTTGCAAAAATCTGTTTTCTCAACAAATACATAGTGGCTCGGCTGATTTTGCTCAAATTTAGTGTGAACGTGCCTTGGGTGACTGGTATTCGGATTTGTTAAAATTAGGTCAATATGTCGATAAAGGGGTCGGGTGTATTTGGGTACAACTTTTAAAAAATCTTTTTTCTCACAAACCACTAGGTGGAATTCTTTCATACTTGGTCTGTAGCATTATTGAAACCTATAGTTTCAGATTTGTCCAAGGTATCATGCTTAACTGATTTTAAAGGGCTAGCTATAGGGCTCTCTGAAAATAGGGTTTTTGGGTTCGACTTGGAAAAATCTGTTTTCTCAAGAAATACATGGTGGAATTCTTCCACATTCGGTTTGGAACATTAATGTGACAACTAGTATCAGATTTGTTTACCATTATTTTTTCTGGGCTTTTCAGCTCATTTCTAAAAAAAAAAATTTGGATTTAATTAATTTGGTTTTATATCTTGGTTTTTTGTTCTGACCCCCTTGATAAAGAATATATTTTTTCTTCAACGCCACAGTATTCAAGTGGGCTCAAATTTGATCTGCAATATCTATGGGGGAGTAGAACTTTTGTTGAAACCACCTCAACATTAATTTAATAGACCCAAGGCCATAAAATTTAAACCCATTTGCTGACGCACATTTTGAAAATATTGTGTGTCACTGTGAAACTGATATTTGTTGAAATGAGTGGGTTGGTAACTTATAATGTGCGCCAGAACCTCTGGTGACAAGCCTGTGACTAATATTGCCATGAAAGTGCTTGCTCGATAAATTGAGCCCCCCAATCAAGTGACAATATATCACATTTTATCGTATAGTCTATATATTATATATCGTAAAGTTACTAAGGCTCGAATTAGTTTCTCCTTTTGAAAACAAGCATATAGCACCGACGCATGTCAGGTGAGCGTCCCAGCTGCCCTGGCGGCTCTAGTTTGAAAATACTATGGTTGGCATCACATAATATAGCTATAGTGTATATCATATATATCAAACTATCCAATTAATAAAACACACTGATCATCAGACATGATTCCATTTCTATCCATGAAAACTGTTTTGCTTTTGGGTTGTATTGGTATTTTATATATAAAAGCAGTTTAACAAGCTTAAGTTGCACAGGCACAACTTGTACATTCCAATTTATTTCATTAGAATCTAAAAGAAACCACATTTGGAAAGTGATGAACATCAATTTTCCTATTCCAATAAGATGGGGGTGTTAATTAATATGTACACTTCTACCTGCACTTCTGCTACCGAGACTGAATCAAGTCTTCTGTTTGGTCAGGAACTGATCAGCTGATAGAGCAACCGTAATGCATAAAGTATGAAAGAAGTTGACACCTGCTTCACATGTGTAACGTAGCAATTACGTTAACAACGCGCCTGTCGCTTTCAACATTCTATTTTTCACTAGAAAACGGTGCAAATCACATGTGCAAATCATTCATTTTATTCAATAATCGAAACAAATTTCCATTGAATGTTCTTTTTGGTGTGTAAATATAAATAATGTTTCCTGTATTTCCATGCGTTATGAAATCAGGTTGGTCTGACAAAGTTATGTGAGGAGCGCTTCAGCGCTACACACTGCAACCTGCTTTCATACATCGATCATATCTAGAAATACAGGAAGCAAACTTTCAGTTCTTAATGAGTTTGATGGGCATTCATTTTTCAAATTCTATGTTAATGGCCATTAACCACCATAGGTACATCATTTAGGGCCCTTAATTTTTTTATTACTAAGTTAATGGGCATTAAACACCAGCACTATTGAGGTGATAGCCATTAATTTTTCAAAATTATTAGATAATGGCCATTAAACACCAAAATGCATATAATTAATGGTCATTAACATATAATTAATGAGCATCAAGTTTTCAAATCATACTTTAATGGCCATTAACCATCATGGATGTACAACAGTTGGTATCAATTTCTCAAAATACTTAATTAATGGCCATTAAACACTCAAATACATATAAGATGGATAATAGCCATTAAAATATTAGAGACTATGGCCATTAAATTGTGGTCTTTACAAATTTTAAGGGCATCTAATGGCCATTAACAATACATTGTTGATGATTAATGGGAAATATGGCAGTATTGGCCATTAAAATAACAAAATGTAATGGTTTTTAATGGGTTCTGGGAAACCCATTATTTTTTTTGTTACAAGAATTAATGGCATAAAGTAATGGATTTATGATATTTAATGGAATTTTAATGGGATTTTAATGATATTTTAATGGGTTGTGTGTGCAGTAGTGATATGTGTGTGGTGGGGATACCTATATATGTGTGTGGTGGGGATACCTATAGATGTGTGTGGTGGGGATACCTATATATGTGTGTGGTGGCGATACCTATATATGTGTGTGGTGGGGATACCTATATATGTGTGAGGTGAGGATACCTATATATGTGTGTGGCGGGGATACCTATATATGTATGTGGTGAGGATACCTATAGATGTGTGTGGTGGGGATACCTATAGATGTGTGTGGTGGTGATACCTATAGATGTATGTGGTGGTGATACCTATAGATGAATGTGACGGGGATACCTATATATGTGTGTGGTGAGGATACCTATATATGTATGTGGTGAGGATACCTATATGTGTGTGGTGGGGATACCTATATATGTATGTCGTGGGGATACCTATATATGTGTGTGGTGGGGATACCTATATGTGTATGTGGTGGTGATACATATAGATGTGTGTGGTGGGGATACCTATAGATGTATGTGGTGGGGATACCTATATATGTATGTGGTGGTGATACCTATAGATGTATGTGGTGCGGATACCTATATATGAGTGTGGCGGTGATACATATAGATGTGTATGGTGGGGATACCAATAGATGTATGTGGTGGGGTTACCTATATATGTGTGTGGCGGTGATACATATAGATGTGTATGGTGGGGATACCTATATATATATGTGTGGTGGGGATCCATATAGATGTGTATGGTGGGGATACATATAGATGTGTGTGGTGGGGATACCTATAGATATATGTGTTGGGGATACCTATATATGTATGTGGTGGGGATACCTATAGATGTATGTGGTGGGGACACTCATATATGTATGTGGTGGGGATACCTATATATGTATGTGGTGGGGATACCTATATATGTATGTGGTGGGGATACCTATATATGTATGTGGTGGGGATGCCTATAGATGTATGTGGTGGGAATACCTATATATGTATGTGGTGGGGATACCCATATATGTGCGTGGTGGGGATACATATTGATGTATGTGGTGGGGATACCTATATATGTGTGTGGTGGGGATACATATAGATGTATGTCATGGGGATACCTATATAAGTATGTGGTGGGGATACCTATATATGTATGTGGTGGGGATACCTATATATGAATGTGATGGGATACCTATATATGTATGTGGTGGGGATACCTATATATGTGTGTGGTGGTGATACCTATATATGTATGTGGTGGGAATACCTACATATGTATGTGGCGGGGATACCTATATATGTGTGTGGTGGTGATACCTATATATGTGTGTGGTGGGGATAGCTATATATGTGTGTGGCGGGGATACCTATATATGTATGTGGTGGGGATACCTATATATGTGTGTGGTGGTGATACCTATATATGTATGTGGTGGGGATACCTACATATGTATGTGGCGGGGATACCTATATATGTGTGTGGTGGTGATACCTATATATGTGTGTGGTGGGGATAGCTATATATGTATGTGGTGGGGAAAGCTATATATGTATGTGGTGGGGATACCTATATATGTATGTGGTGTGGATACCTATATATGTTTGTGGTTGTGATACCTATAGATGTATGTGGTGGGGATACCTATATATGTATGTGGTGGGGATACCTATATATGTATGTGGTGGGGATACCTATATATGTATGTGTTGGGGATACCTATATATGTATGTGGTGGTGATACCTATAGATGTGTGTGGTGGGGATACCTATATGTGTGTGGTGGGGATACCTATATGTATGTGGCGGGAATACCTATATGTGTGTGGTGGTGATACCTATATATGTATGTGGTGGGGATACCTATATATGTGTGTGGTGGGGATACCTATATATGTATGCGGTGGGGATACCTATATATGTATGTGGTGGGGATACCTATATATGTATGTGGTGGGGATACCTATATATGTGCGTGGTGGGGATACCTATAGATGTATGTGGTGGGGATACCTATATATGTGTGTGGTGGGGACACTTATAGATGTATGTGGTGGGGATACCTATATATGTATGTGGTGGGGATACCTATATATGTATGTGGTGGGGATACCTATATATGTGTGTGGTGGGGATACCTATAAATGTATGTGATGGGGATACCTTTATATGTATATGGTGGGGATACCTATATATGTGTGTGGTGGTGATACCTATATATATATGTGGTGGGGATACCTACATATGTATGTGGCGGGGATACCTATATATGTGTGTGGTGGTGATACCTATATATGTGTGTGGTGGGGATACCTATATATGTGTGTGGCGGGGATACCTATATATGTATGTGGTGGGGATACCTATAGATGTATGTGGCGGTGATACCTATAGATGTATGTGGTGGGGATAGCTATATATGTATGTGGTGGGGATACCTATATATGTATGTGGTGGGGATACCTATATATGTTTGTGATGGGGATACCTATAGATGTATGTGGTGGGGATACCTATATATGTATGTGGTGGGGATACCTATATAAGTATATGGTGGGGATACCTATATATGTATGTGTTGGGGAAACCTATATATGTACGTGGTGGTGATACCTATATATGTGTGTGGTGGGGATACCTATATGTGTGTGGTGGGGATACCTATATGTATGTGGCGGGGATACCTATATGTGTGTGGTGGTGATACCTATATATGTATGTGGTGGGGATACCTGTATATGTGTGTGGTGGGGATACCTATATATGTATGTGGTGGTGATACCTATATATGTGTGTGGCGGGGATAACTATAGATGTGTATTGTGGGAATACCTATATATGTGTGTGGTGGGGATACCTATAGATCTGTGTGTGGTGGGGATACATATAGATGTGTGTGGTGGGGATACATATAGATGTATGTGGTGGGGAGACCTATATATGTGTGTGGTGGTGATACCTATATATGTGTGTGGTGGTGATACCTATATATGTATACGGTGGGGATACCTATAGATGTGTGTGGTGGGGATACCTATAGATGTATGTGGCGGGGATACATATATATGTGTGTGGCGGGGATACCTATATATATATGTGGTGGTGATACCAATATATGTGTGTGGTGGGGATACCTATAGATGTGTGTGGTGGGGATACCTATATATGTATGTGGTGGGGAGACCTATATATGTATGTGGTGGGGATACCTATATATGTGAGTGGCGGGGTTACCTATATATATGTGTGTGGTGGGGATACCTATATATGTGTGTGGTGGGGATACCTATATATGTGTGTGGTGGGGATACCTATATATGTATGTGGTGGGGATACCTATATATGTATGTGGTGGGGATACCTATATATGTAAGTGGTGGGGATACATATATACGTATGTAGTGGGGATACCTATAGATGTGTGTGGTGGGGATACCTATAGATGTGTGTGGTGGGGATACCTATATATGTGTGTGGTGGGATACCTATAGATGTGTGTGGTGAGGATACCTATATATGTATGTGGAGGTGATACCTACATATGAATGTGGTGGGGATACCTATATATGTATGTGGTGGGGATACCTATATATGTGTTTGGTGGGGATACCTATAGATGTGTGTGGTGGGGATACCTATTTATGTGTGTGGTGGGGATACCTATATATGTGTGTGGTGGGGATACCTATAGATGTGTGTGGTGGGGATACCTATATATGTGTGTGGTGGCGATACCTATATATGTGTGTGGTGGGGATACCTATAGATCTGTGTGTGGTGGGGATACATATAGATGTGCGTGGTGGGGATACCTATAGATGTATGTGGTTGGGAGACCTATATATGTGTGTGGTGGTGATACCTATATATGTATGTGGCGGGGATACCTATATATGTGTGTGGTGGGGATACCTATATATGTGTGTGGTGGTGATACCTATATATGTATATGGTGGGAATACCTATAGATGTGTGTGGTGGGGATACCTATATATGTATGTGGCGGGGATACCTATATATGTATGTGGCGGGGATACATATATATGTGTGTGGCGGGGATACCTATATATGTATGTGGTGGGGATACCTATATATGTGTGTGGTGGGGATATCTATATATGTATGTGGTGGGGATACCTATATATGTATGTGGCGGGGATACCTATATATGTATGTGGTGGGGATACATATATATGTATGTAGTGGGGATACCTATATATTTGTGTGGTGGGGATACCTATAGATGTGTGTGGTGGGGATACCTATATATGTGTGTGGTGGGATACCTATAGATGTGTGTGGTGAGGATACCTATATATGTATGTGGTGGTGATACCTATATATGTATGTGGTGGGGATACCTATATATGTATGTGGTGGGGATACCTATATATGTGTTTGGTGGGGATACCTATAGATGTGTGTGGTGGGGATACCTATATATGTGTGTGGTGGGGATACCTATATATGTGTGTGGTGGGGATACCTATAGATGTGTGTGGTGGGGATACCTATATATGTGTGTGGTGGCGATACCTATATATGTGTGTGGTGGGGATACCTATAGATGTGTGAGGTGAGTATACCTATATATGTGTGTCGCGGGGATACCTATATATGTATGTGGTGAGGATACCTATAGATGTGTGTGGTGGGGATACCTATAGATGTGTGTGGTGGTGATACCTATAGATGTATGTGGTGGTGATACCTATATATGTATGTGACGGGGATACCTATATATGTGTGTGGTGAGGATACCTATATATGTGTGTGGTGAGGATACCTATATGTGTGTGGTGGGGATACCTATTTATGTATGTCGTGGGGATACCTATATATGTGTGTGGTGGGGATACCTATATATGTATGTGGTGGTGATACATATAGATGTGTGTGGTGGGGATACCTATAGATGTATGTGGTGGGGATACCTATATATGTATGTGGTGGTGATACCTATATATGTATGTGGTGCGGATACCTATATATGAGTGTGGAGGTGATACATATAGATGTGTATGGTGGGGATACCTATAGATGTGTATGGTGGGGATACCAATAGATGTATGTGGTGGGGTTACCTATATATGTGTGTGGCGGTGATACATATAGATGTGTATGGTGGGGATACCTATATATATATATGTGGTGGGGATCCCTATAGATGTGTATGGTGGGGATACATATAGATGTGTGTGGTGGGGATACCTATAGATGTATGTGTTGGGGATACCTATATATGTATGTGGTGGGGATACCTATAGATGTATGTGGTGGGGATACTTATATATGTATGTGGTGGGGATACCTAAATATGTATGTGGTGGGGATACCTATATATGTATGTGGTGGGGATACCTATATATGTATGTGGTGGGGATACCTATATATGTATGTGTTGGGGATACCTATATATGTATGTGGTGGTGATACCTATAGATGTGTGTGGTGGGGATACCTATATGTGTGTGGTGGGGATACCTATATGTATGTGGCGGGAATACCTATATGTGCGTGGTGGTGATACCTATATATGTATGTGGTGGGGATACCTATATATGTGTGTGGTGGGGATACCTATATATGTATGTGGTGGGGATACCTATATATGTATGTGGTGGGGATACCTATATATGTATGTGGTGGGGATACCTATATATGTGCGTGGTGGGGATACCTATAGATGTATGTGGTGGGGATACCTATATATGTGTGTGGTGGGGACACTTATAGATGTATGTGGTGGGGATACCTATATATGTATGTGGTGGGGATACCTATATATGTATGTGGTGGGGATACCTATATATGTGTGTGGTGGGGATACCTATAAATGTATGTGATGGGGATACCTATATATGTATATGGTGGGGATACCTATATATGTGTGTGGTGGTGATACCTATATATGTATGTGGTGGGGATACCTACATATGTATGTGGCGGGGATACCTATATATGTGTGTGGTGGTGATACCTATATATGTGTGTGGTGGGGATACCTATATATGTGTGTGGCGGGGATACCTATATATGTATGTGGTGGGGATACCTATAGATGTATGTGGCGGTGATACCTATAGATGTATGTGGTGGGGATAGCTATATATGGATGTGGTGGGGATACCTATATATGTATGTGGTGGGGATACCTATATATGTTTGTGATGGGGATACCTATAGATGTATGTGGTGGGGATACCTATATATGTATGTGGTGGGGATACCTATATAAGTATATGGTGTGGATACCTATATATGTATGTGTTGGGGAAACCTATATATGTATGTGGTGGTGATACCTATATATGTGTGTGGTCGGGGATACGTGTGTGGTGGGGATACCTATATGTATGTGGCGGGGATACCTATATGTGTGTGGTGGTGATACCTATATATGTATGTGGTGGGGATACCTGTATATGTGTGTGGTGGGGATACCTATATATGTATGTGGTGGTGATACCTATATATGTGTGTGGCGGGGATAACTATATATGTGTATTGTGGGAATACCTATATATGTGTGTGGTGGGGATACCTATAGATCTGTGTGTGGTGGGGATACATATAGATGTGTGTGGTGGGGATACCTATAGATGTATGTGGTGGGGAGACCTATATATGTGTGTGGTGGTGATACCTATATATGTGTGTGGTGGTGATACCTATATATGTATATGGTGGGGATACCTATAGATGTGTGTGGTGGGGATACCTATATATGTATGTGGCGGGGATACATATATATGTGTGCGGCGGGGATACCTATATATATATGTGGTGGTGATACCAATATATGTGTGTGGTGGGGATACCTATATATGTATGTGGTGGGGAGACCTATATATGTATGTGGTGGGGATACCTATATATGTGAGTGGCGGGGATACCTATATATATGTGTGTGGTGGGGATACCTATATATGTGTGTGGTGGGGATACCTATATATGTGTGTGGTGGGGATACCTATATATGTATGTGGTGGGGATACCTATATATGTATGTGGTGGGGATACCTATATATGTAAGTGGTGGGGATACATATATATGTATGTAGTGGGGATACCTATAGATGTGTGTGGTGGGGATACATATAGATGTGTGTGGTGGGATACCTATATATGTGTGTGGTGGGATACCTATAGATGTGTGTGGTGAGGATACCTATATATGTATGTGGAGGTGATACCTATATATGAATGTGGTGGGGATACCTATATATGTATGTGGTGGGGATACCTATATATGTGTTTGGTGGGGATACCTATAGATGTGTGTGGTGGGGATACCTATATATGTGTGTGGTGGGGATACCTATATATGTGTGTGGTGGGGATACCTATAGATGTGTGTGGTGGGGATACCTATATATGTGTGTGGTGGCGATACCTATATATGTGTGTGGTGGAGATACCTATAGATCTGTGTGTGGTGGGGATACATATAGATGTGTGTGGTGGCGATACCTATAGATGTATGTGGTTGGGAGACCTATATATGTGTGTGGAGGTGATACCTATATATGTATGTGGCGGGGATACCTATATATGTGTGTGGTGGGGATACCTATATATGTGTGTGGTGGTGATACCTATAGATGTGTGTGGTGGGGATACCTATATATGTGTGTGGTGGGGATACCTATATATGTGTGTGGTGGGGATACCTATAGATGTGTGTGGTGGGGATACCTATATATGTGTGTGGTGGCGATACCTATATATGTGTGTGGTGGGGATACCTATAGATCTGTGTGTGGTGGGGATACATATAGATGTGTGTGGTGGGGATACCTATAGATGTATGTGGTTGGGAGACCTATATATGTGTGTGGTGGTGATACCTATATATGTATGTGGCGGGGATACCTATATATGTGTGTGGTGGGGATACCTATATATGTGTGTGGTGGTGATACCTATATATGTATATGGTGGGAATACCTATAGATGTGTGTGGTGGGGATACCTATATATGTATGTGGCGGGGATACCTATATATGTATGTGGCGGGGATACATATATATGTGTGTGGCGGGAATACCTATATATGTATGTGGTGGGGATACCTATATATGTGTGTGGTGGGGATATCTATATATGTATGTGGCGGGGATACCTATATATGTATGTGGCGGGGATACCTATATATGTATGTGGTGGGGATACATATATATGTATGTAGTGGGGATACCTATATATGTGTGTGGTGGGGATACCTATAGATGTGTGTGGTGGGGATACCTATATATGTGTGTGGTGGGATACCTATAGATGTGTGTGGTGAGGATACCTATATATGTATGTGGTGGTGATACCTATATATGTATGTGGTGGGGATACCTATATATGTATGTGGTGGGGATACCTATATATGTGTTTGGTGGGGATACCTATAGATGTGTGCGGTGGGGATACCTATATGTGTGTGTGGTGGGGATACCTATATATGTGTGTGGTGGGGATACCTATAGATGTGTGTGGTGGGGATACATATATATGTGTGTGGTGGCGATACCTATATATGTGTGTGGTGGGGATACCTATAGATGTGTGAGGTGAGGATACCTATATATGTGTGTGGCGGGGATACCTATATATGTATGTGGTGAGGATACCTATAGATGTGTGTGGTGGGGATACCTATAGATGTGTGTGGTGGTGATACCTATAGATTTATGTGGTGGTGATACCTATAGATGTATGTGACGGGGATACCTATATATGTGTGTGGTGAGGATACCTATATATGTGTGTGGTGAGGATACCTATATGTGTGTGGTGGGGATACCTATTTATGTATGTCGTGGGGATACCTATATATGTGTGTGGTGGGGATACCTATATATGTATGTGGTGGTGATACATATAGATGTGTGTGGTGGGGATACCTATAGATGTATGTGGTGGGGATACCTATATATGTATGTGGTGGTGATACCTATAGATGTATGTGGTGCGGATACCTATATATGAGTGTGGAGGTGATACATATAGATGTGTATGGTGGGGATACCTATAGATGTGTATGGTGGGGATACCAATATATGTATGTGGTGGGGTTACCTATATATGTGTGTGGCGGTGATACATATAGATGTGTATGGTGGGGATACCTATATATATATATGTGGTGGGGATCCCTATAGATGTGTATGGTGGGGATACATATAGATGTGTGTGGTGGGGATACCTATAGATGTATGTGCTGGGGATACCTATATATGTATGTGGTGGGGATACATATAGATGTATGTGGTGGGGATACTTATATATGTATGTGGTGGGGATACCTATATATGTATGTGGTGGGGATACCTATATATGTATGTGGTGGGGTTACCTATATATGTATGTGGTGGGGATGCCTATAGATGTATGTGGTGGGGATACCTATATATGTATGTGGTGGGGATACCTATATATGTGCGTGGTGGGGATACCTATAGATGTATGTGGTGGGGATACCTATATATGTGTGTGGTGGGGATACATATAGATGTATGTGATGGGGATACCTATATATGTATGTGGTGGGGATACCTATATATGTATGTGGTGGGGATACCTATATATGTATGTGATGGGATACCTATATATGTATGTGGTGGGGATACCTATAGATGTATGTGGCGGTGATACCTATAGATGTATGTGGTGGGGATAGCTATATGTGTATGTGGTGGGGATACCTATATATGTATGTGGTGGGATACCTATATATGTATGTGGTGGGGATACCTATATAAGTATATGGTGGGGATACCTATATATGTATGTGTTGGGGAAACCTATATATGTATGTGGTGGTGATACCTATATATGTGTGTGGTGGGGATACCTATATGTGTGTGATGGGGATACCTATATGTATGTGGCGGGGATACCTATATGTGTGTGGTGGTGATACCTATATATGTATGTGGTGGGGATACCTGTATATGTGTGTGGTGGGGAAACCTATATATGTATGTGGTGGTGATACCTATATATGTGTGTGGTGGGGATACCTATATGTGTGTGATGGGGATACCTATATGTATGTGGCGGGGATACCTATATGTGTGTGGTGGTGATACCTATATATGTATGTGGTGGGGATACCTGTATATGTGTGTGGTGGGGATACCTATATATGTATGTGGTGGTGATACCTATATATGTGTGTGGCGGGGATAACTATAGATGTGTATTGTGGGAATACCTATATATGTGTGTGGTGGGGATACCTATAGATCTGTGTGTGGTGGGGATACATATAGATGTGTGTGGTGGGGATACCTATAGATGTATGTGGTGGGGAGACCTATATATGTGTGTGGTGATGATACCTATATATGTGTGTGGTGGTGATACCTATATATGTATATGGCGGGGATACGTATAGATGTATGTGGTGGGGATAGCTATATATGTATGTGGTGGGGATACCTATATATGTATGTGGTGGGGATACCTATATATGTTTGTGGTGGGGATACCTATATATGTGTGTGGTGGTGATACCTATATATGTATGTGGTGGGGATACCTACATATGTATGTGGCGGGGATACCTATATATGTGTGTGGTGGTGATACCTATATATGTGTGTGGTTGGAATACCTATATATGTGTGTGGCGGGGATACCTATATATGTATGTGGTGGGGATACCTATAGATGTATGTGGCGGTGATACCTTTATATGTATGTGGTGGGGATAGCTATATATGTATGTGGTGGGGATACCTATATATGTATGTGGTGGGGATACCTATATATGTTTGTGGTGGGGATACCTATAGATGTATGTGGTGGGAATACCTATATATGTATGTGGTGGGGATACCTATATAAGTATGTGGTGGGGATACTTATATATGTATGTGTTGGGGATACCTATATATGTATGTGGTGGTGATACCTATAGATGTGTGTGGTGGGGATACCTATATGTGTGTGGTGGGGATACCTATATGTATCTGGCGGGAATACCTATATGTGTGTGGTGGTGATACCTATATATGTATGTGGTGGGGATACCTATATATGTGTGTGGTGGGGATACCTATATATGTATGTGGTGGGGATACATATAGATGTATGTGTTGGGGATACCTATATATATATATGTGGTGGGGATACGTATATATGTGCGTGGTGGGGATACCTATAGATGTATGTGGTGGGGATACCTATATATGTTTGTGGTGGGGACATTTATAGATATATGTGGTGGGGATACCTATATATGTATGTGGTGGGGATACCTATATATGTATGTCGTGGGGATACCTATATATGTGTGTGGTGGGGATACCTATATATGTGTGTGGTGGGGGACATTTATAGATGTATGTGGTGGGGATACCTATATATGTATGTGGTGGGGATACCTATATATGTATGTCGTGGGGATACCTATAGATGTATGTGGTGGGGATACCTAAATATGTATGTGGTGGGGATACCTATATATGTATGTCGTGGGGATACCTATAGATGTATGTGGTGGGGATACCTATATATGTATGTGGTGGGGATACCTATAGATGTATGTGGTGGGGATAGCTATATATGTATGTGGTGGGGATACCTATATATGTATGTGGTGGGGATACCTATATATGTTTGTGGTGGGGATACCTATATATGTATGTGGTGGGGATACCTATATATGTATGTGGTGGGGATACCTATATAAGTATATGGTGGGGATATCTATATATGTATGTGTTGGGGATACCTATATATGTATGTGGTGGTGATACCTATATATGTTTGTGGTGGGGATACCTATATGTGTGTGGTGGGGATACCTATATGTATGTGGCGGGTATACCTATATGGGTGTGGTGGTGATACCTATATATGTATGTGGTGGGGATACCTATATATGTGTGTGGTGGGGATACCTAAATATGAATGTGGTGGGGATACCTATATATGTGTGTGGCGGGGATAACTATAGATGTGTATTGTGGGAATACCTATATATGTGTGTGGTGGGGATACCTATAGATCTGTGTGTGGTGGGGATACATATAGATGTGTGTGGTGGGGATACCTATATATGTATGTGGTGGGGAGACCTATATATGTGTGTGGTGGTGATACCTATATATGTATGTGGCGGGGATACCTATATATGTGTGTGGTGGGGATACCTATATATGTGTGTGGTGGTGATACCTATATATGTATATGGTGGGGATACCTATAGATGTGTGTGGTGGGGATACCTATATATGTATGTGGCGGGGATACCTATATATGTGTGTGGCGGCGATACCTATATATGTATGTGGTGGTGATACCTATATATGTGTGTGGTGGGTATACATATAGATGTGTGTGGTGGGGATACCTATATATGTATGTGGCGGGGATACCTATATATGTGTGTGGCGGGGATACCTATATATGTATGTGGTGGTGATACCTATATATGTGTGTGGTGGGGATACCTATAGATGTATGTGGTGGGGAGACCTATATATGTATGTGGTGGGGATACCTATATATATGTGTGGCGGGGATACCTATATATATGTGTGTGGTTGGGATACCTATATATGTGTGTGGTGGGGATATCTATATATGTGTGTGGTGGGGATACCTATATATGTATGTGGTGGGGATACCTATATATGTATGTGGCGGGGATACCTATATATGTATGTGGTGGGGATACCTATATATGTGTGTGGTGGGGATACATATATATGTATGTAGTGGGGATACCTATAGATGTGTGTGGTGGGGATAACTATATATGTGTGTGGTGGGGATACATATATATGTGTGTGGTGGGATACCTATAGATGTGTGTGGTGAGGATACCTATATATGTATGTGGTGGTGATACCTATATATGTATGTGGTGGGGATACCTATATATGTATGTGGTGGGGATACTTATATATGTGTGTGGTGGGGATACCAATAGATGTGTGTGGTTGGGATACCTATATATGTGTGTGGTGGGGATACCTATATATGTGTGTGGTGGGGATACCTATATATGTGTGTGGTGGGGATACCTATATATGTGTGTGGTGGCGATACCTATATATGTGTGTGGTGGGGATACCTATAGATGTGTGTGGTGAGGATACCTATGTATGTGTGTGGCGGGGATACCTATATATGTATGTGGTGAGGATACACTTATATGTATGTGGTGGGGATACCTATAGATGTATGTGGTGGGGATACCTATATATGTATGTGGTGGGGATACCTATATATGTATGTGGTGGGGATACCTATAGATGTATGTGGTGGGGATACCTATATATGTATGTGGTGGGGATACTTATAGATGTATGTGGTGGGGATACCTATATATGTATGTGTTGGGGATACCTATATATGTATGTGGTGGGGATACCTATATATGTATGTGGTGGGGATACCTATATATGTGTGTGGTGGGGATACATATAGATGTATGTGGTGGGGATACCTATATATGTATGTGGTGGGGATACCTATATATGTATGTGGTGAGGATACCTATAGATGTATATTGTGGGGATACCTATATAAGTATGTGGTGGGGATACCTATATATGTATGTGATGGGGATACCTATAAATGTATGTGGTGGTGATACCTATATATGTGTGTGGCGGGGATACCTATATATGTGTGTGGTGGGGATACCTATAGATGTGTGTGGTGGGGATACCTATAGATGTATGTGGTGGTGCTACCTATAAATGTATGTGGTGGGGATACCTATATATGTATGTGACGGTAATACCCATAGATGTATGTGGTGGAGATACCTATAGATGTATGTGGTGGTGATACCTATATATGTGTGTGGTGGTTATACCCATAGATGTATGTGGTGGAGATACCAATAGATGTATGTGGTGGTGATACCTATATATGTGTGTGGTGGTGATACCTATATATGTGTGTGGTGGGGATACCTATAGATGTATGTGGTGGGGATACCTATATATGTATGTGGTGGGGTTACCTATATATGTACGTGGTGGGGATACATATAGATGTATGTGGTGGTGATACCTATATATGTGTGTGGTGGGGATACCTATAGATGTATGTGGTGGGGATACCTATATATGTGTGTGGTGAGGATACCTATAGATGTGTGTGGCGGGGATACATATGGATGTATTTGGTGGGGATACCTATAGATGTATGTGGTGGTGATACCTATTGATGTATGTGGTGGGGATACCTAAAGACGTGTATGGCGGCGATATCTATAGATGTGTGTGTTGGGGATACCTATATATGTATGTGGTGGGGATACCTATATATGTATGTGGTGGGGATACCTATAGATGTATGTGGTGGGGATACCTATATATGTATGTGGTGGGGATACCAATAGATGTATGTGGTGGGGATACCTATATATGTGTGTGGTGTGGATACCTATATATGTGTGTGGTGGGGATACCTATAGATGTATGTGGTGGGGATACCTATATATGTGTGTGGTGAGGATACCTATAGATGTGTGTGGCGGGGATACATATAGATGTATGTGGTGGGGATACCTATATATGTATGTGGTGGGGATACCTATATATGTATGTGGTGGGGATACCTATATACGTGTATGGCGGGGATATCTATAGATGTGTGTGTTGGGGATACCTATATATGTATGTGGTGGGGATACCTATATATGTATGTGGTGGGGATACCTATAGATGTGTGTGGTGGGGATACCTATATATGTATGTGGTGGGGATACCTATAGATGTATGTGGTGGGGATACCTATATATATGTGTGGTGGGGATACCTATATATGTGTGTGGTGGGGATACCTATAGATGTATGTGGTGGGAATACCTATATATGTGTGTGGTGAGGATACCTATATATGTGTGTGGTGAGGATACCTATATGAGTGTGGTGGGGATACCTATATATGTATGTGGTGGGGATACCTATATATGTGTGTGGCGGGGATAACTATAGATGTGTATTGTGGGAATACCTATATATGTGTGTGGTGGGGATACCTATAGATCTGTGTGTGGTGGGGATACATATAGATGTGTGTGGTGGGGATACCTATATATGTATGTGGTGGGGAGACCTATATATGTGTGTGGTGGTGATACCTATATATGTATGTGGCGGGGATACCTATATATGTGTGTGGTGGGGATACCTATATATGTGTGTGGTGGTGATACCTATATATGTATATGGTGGGGATACCTATAGATGTGTGTGGTGGGGATACCTATATATGTATGTGGCGGGGATACCTATATATGTGTGTGGCGGCGATACCTATATATGTATGTGGTGGTGATACCTATATATGTGTGTGGTGGGGATACATATAGATGTGTGTGGTGGGGATACCTATATATGTATGTGGCGGGGATACCTATATATGTGTGTGGCGGGGATACCTATATATGTATGTGGTGGTGATACCTATATATGTGTGTGGTGGGGATACCTATAGATGTATGTGGTGGGGAGACCTATATATGTATGTGGTGGGGATACCTATATATATGTGTGGCGGGGATACCTATATATATGTGTGTGGTGGGGATACCTATATATGTGTGTGGTGGGGATATCTATATATGTGTGTGGTGGGGATACCTATATATGTATGTGGTGGGGATACCTATATATGTATGTGGCGGGGATACCTATATATGTATGTGACGGGGATACCTATATATGTGTGTGGTGGGGATACATATATATGTATGTAGTGGGGATACCTATAGATGTGTGTGGTGGGGATAACTATATATGTGTGTGGTGGGGATACATATATATGTGTGTGGTGGGATACCTATAGATGTGTGTGGTGAGGATACCTATATATGTATGTGGTGGTGATACCTATATATGTATGTGGTGGGGATACCTATATATGTATGTGGTGGGGATACTTATATATGTGTGTGGTGGGGATACCAATAGATGTGTGTGGTTGGGATACCTATATATGTGTGTGGTGGGGATACCTATATATGTGTGTGGTGGGGATACCTATATATGTGTGTGGTGGGGATACCTATATATGTGTGTGGTGGCGATACCTATATATGTGTGTGGTGGGGATACCTATAGATGTGTGTGGTGAGGATACCTATGTATGTGTGTGGCGGGGATACCTATATATGTATGTGGTGAGGATACACTTATATGTATGTGGTGGGGATACCTATAGATGTATGTGGTGGGGATACCTATATATGTATGTGGTGGGGATACCTATATATGTATGTGGTGGGGATACCTATAGATGTATGTGGTGGGGATACCTATATATGTATGTGGTGGGGATACCTATATATGTGTGTGGTGGGGATACATATAGATGTATGTGGTGGGGATACCTATATATGTATGTGGTGGGGATACCTATATATGTATGTGGTGAGGATACCTATAGATGTATATTGTGGGGATACCTATATAAGTATGTGGTGGGGATACCTATATATGTATGTGATGGGGATACCTATAAATGTATGTGGTAGGGATACATATAGACGTTTGTGGTGGTGATACCTATATATGTGTGTGGTGGGGATACCTATATATGTATGTGGTGGGGAAACCTATATATGTGTGTGGTGAGGATACCTACAGATGTGTGTGGTGGGGATACCTATGATGTATGTGGTATGTATACCTATAGATGTATGTGGTGGTGATACCTATAGATGTATGTGGTGGTAATACCTATAGATGTGTGTGGTGGTGATACCTATAGATGTATGTGGTGGGGATACCTATATATGTGTGTGGTGAGGATGCCTATAGAAGTGTGTGGTGGTGATACCTATATATGTGTGTGGTGGGGATACCTATAGATGTATGTGGTGGGGATACCTATATATGTATGTGGTGGGGTTACCTATATATGTACGTGGTGGGGATACATATAGATGTATGTGGTGGTGATACCTATATATGTGTGTGGTGGGGATACCTATAGATGTATGTGGTGGGGATACCTATATATGTGTGTGGTGAGGATACCTATAGATGTGTGTGGCGGGGATACATATGGATGTATTTGGTGGGGATACCTATAGATGTATGTGGTGGTGATACCTATTGATGTATGTGGTGGGGATACCTAAAGACGTGTATGGCGGCGATATCTATAGATGTGTGTGTTGGGGATACCTATATATGTATGTGGTGGGGATACCTATATATGTATGTGGTGGGGATACCTATAGATGTATGTGGTGGGGATACCTATATATGTATGTGGTGGGGATACCAATAGATGTATGTGGTGGGGATACCTATATATGTGTGTGGTGTGGATACCTATATATGTGTGTGGTGGGGATACCTATAGATGTATGTGGTGGGGATACCTATATATGTGTGTGGTGAGGATACCTATAGATGTGTGTGGCGGGGATACATATAGATGTATGTGGTGGGGATACCTATAGCTGTATGTGGTGGGGATACCTATATACGTGTATGGCGGGGATATCTATAGATGTGTGTGTTGGGGATACCTATATATGTATGTGGTGGGGATACCTATATATGTATGTGGTGGGGATACCTATAGATGTGTGTGGTGGGGATACCTATATATGTATGTGGTGGGGATACCTATAGATGTATGTGGTGGGGATAACTATATATATGTGTGGTGGGGATACCTATATATGTGTGTGGTGGGGATACCTATAGATGTATGTGGTGGGAATACCTATATATGTGTGTGGTGAGGATACCTATATATGTGTGTGGTGAGGATACCTATATGAGTGTGGTGGGGATACCTATATATGTATGTGGTGGGGATACCTATATATGTGTGTGGTGGGGATACCTATATATGTATGTGGTGGTGATACATATTGATGTGTGTGGTGGGGATACCTATACATGTATGTGGTGGTGATACCTATAGATGTATGTGGTGGGGATACCTATATATGAGTGTGGCGGTTGTACATATAGATGTGTATGGTGGGGATACCTATATATGTGTGTGGTGGGGATACCTATAGATGTGTGTGGTGGGGATACCTATATATGTGTGTGGTGGCGATACCTATATATGTGTGTGGTGGGGATACCTATAGATGTGTGTGGTGAGGATACCTATATATGTGTGTGGCGGGGATACCTATATATGTATGTGGTGAGGATACCTATATATGTGTGTGGTGGGGATACCTATAGATGTATGTGGTGGGGAGACCTATATATGTATGTGGTGGGGATACCTATATATGTGTGTGGCGGGGATACCTATATATATGTGTGTGGTGGGGATACCTATATATGTGTGTGCTGGGGATACCTATATATGTGTGTGGTGGGGATACCTATATATGTATGTGGTGGGGATACCTATATATGGATGTGGCGGAGATACCTATATATGTATGTGGTGTTGATACATATAGATGTATGTGGTGGTGATACCTATATATGTGTGTGGTGTTGATACCTATATATGTGTGTGGTGGGGATACCTATAGATGTATGTGGTGGGGATACCTATATATGTATGTGGTGGGGTTACCTATAGATGTATGTGGTAGGGATACATATAGACGTTTGTGGTGGTGATACCTATATATGTGTGTGGTGGGGATACCTATATATGTATGTGGTGGGGAAACCTATATATGTGTGTGGTGAGGATACCTACAGATGTGTGTGGTGGGGATACCTATGATGTATGTGGTATGTATACCTATAGATGTATGTGGTGGTGATACCTATAGATGTATGTGGTGGTAATACCTATAGATGTGTGTGGTGGTGATACCTATAGATGTATGTGGTGGGGATACCTATATATGTGTGTGGTGAGGATGCCTATAGAAGTGTGTGGCGGGGATACCTATAGATGTATGTGGTGGGGATACCTATATATGTATGTGGTGGGGATACCTATAGATGTTGTGGTGGTGATACCTATAGATGTATGTGGTGGTGATACCTATAGATGTGTGTGGCGGGTATACCTATATGTGTGTGGTGGGGATACCTATAGATGTATGTGGTGGGGATACCTATATATGTGAGGGTGGGGATACCTATATATGTGTGTGGTGGGGATACCTATAGATGTATGTGGTGGGGATACATATATATGTGTGTGGTGAGGATACCTATAGATGTGTGTGGCGGGGATACCTATAGATGTATGTGGTGGGGATACCTATAGATGTATGTGGTGGTGATATCTATAGATGTATGTGGTGGTGATACCTATATATGGATGTGGTGGGGATACATATATATGTATGTGGTGGGGATACCTATATATGTGTTTGGCGGGGACACCTATAGATGTGTGTGGTGGGGATACCTATATATGTGTGTGGTGGGGATACCTATATATGTGTGTGGTGGGGATACCTATAGATGTGTGTGGTGGGGATACCTATATATGTGTGTGGTGGCGATACCTATATATGTGTGTGGTGGGGATACCTATAGATGTGTGAGGTGAGGATACCTATATATGTGTGTGGCGGGGATACCTATATATGTATGTGGTGATGATACCTATAGATGTGTGTGGTGGGGATACCTATAGATGTGTGTGGTGGTGATACATATAGATGTATGTGGTGGTGATACCTATAGATGTATGTGACGGGGATACCTATATATGTGTGTGGTGAGGATACCTATATATGTGTGTGGTGAGGATACCTATATGTGTGTGGTGGGGATACCTATATATGTAGGTCGTGGGGATATCTATATATGTGTGTGGTGGGGATACCTATATATGTATGTGGTGGTGATACATATAGATGTGTGTGGTGGGGATACCAATAGATGTATGTGGTGGGGATACCTATACATGTATGTGGTGGTGATACCTATAGATGTATGTGGTGCGGATACCTTTATATGAGTGTGGCGGTGATACATATAGATGTGTATGGTGGGGATACCTATAGATGTGTATGGTGGGGATACCAATAGATGTATGTGGTGGGGTTACCTATATATGTGTGTGGCGGTGATACATATAGATGTGTATGGTGGGGATACCTATATATATATGTGTTGTGGGGATCCCTATAGATGTGTATGGTGGGGATACCTATATATGTGTGTGGTGGGGATACCTATAGATGTATGTGTTGGGGATACCTATATATGTATGTGGTGGGGATACCTATAGATGTATGTGGTGGGGATACCTATATATGTATGTGGTGGGGATACCTATAGATGTATGTGGTGGGGATACCTATATATGTATGTGGTGGGGATACCTATATATGTGCGTGGTGGGGATACCTATAGATGTATGTGGTGGGGATACCTATATATGTGTGTGGTGGGGATACATATAGATGTATGTGATGGGGATACCTATATATGTATGTGGTGGGGATACCTATATATGTATGTGGTGGGGATTCCTATATATGTATGTGGTGGGGATACCTATATATGTATGTGGTGGGGATACCTATATATGAATGTGGTGGGGATACCTATATATGTATGTGGTGGGGATACCTATAGATGTATGTGGTGGGGATACCTATATATGTATGTGGTGGGGATACCTATATATGTGCGTGGTGGGGATACCTATAGATGTATGTGGTGGGGATACCTATATATGTGTGTGGTGGGGATACATATAGATGTATGTGATGGGGATACCTATATATGTATGTGGTGGGGATACCTATATATGTATGTGGTGGGGATTCCTATATATGTATGTGGTGGGGATACCTATAAATGTGTGTGGTGGTGATACCTATATATGTATGTGGTGGGGATACCTACATATGTATGTGGCTGGAATACCTATATATGTGTGTGGTGGTGATACCTATATATGTGTGTGGTGGGAATACCTATATATGTGTGTGGCGGGGATACCTATATATGTATGTGGTGGGGATACCTATAGATGTATGTGGCGGTGATACCTATATATGTATGTGGTGGGGATAGCTATATATGTATGTGGTGGGGATACCTATATATGTATGTGGTGTGGATACCTATATATGTTTGTGGTGGGGATACCTATAGATGTATGTGGTGGGGATACCTATATATGTATGTGGTGGGGATACCTATATATGTGTGGTGGGGATACCTATATATGTATGTGTTGGGGATACCTATATATGTATGTGGTGGTGATAGCTATAGATGTGTGTGGTGGGGATACCTATATGTGTGTAGTGGGGATACCTATATCTATGTGGCGGGAATACCTATATGTGTGTGGTGGTGATACCTATATATGTATGTGGTGGGGATACCTATATATGTGTGTGGTGGGGATACCTATATATGTATGTGGTGGGGATACCTATAGATGTATGTGGTGGGGATACCTATATATGTTTGTGGTGGGGACACGTATAGATGTATGTGGTGGGGATACCTATATATGTATGTGGTGGGGATACCTATATATGTGTGTGGTGGGGATACCTATACATGTATGTGATGGGGATACCTATATATGTATATGGTGGGGATACCTATATATGTGTGTGGTGGTGATACCTATATATGTATGTGGTGGGGATACCTACATATGTATGTGGCGGGGATACCTATATATTTGTGTGGTGGTGATACCTATATATGTGTGTGGTGGGAATACCTATATATGTGTGTGGCGGGGATACCTATATATGAATGTGGTGGGGATACCTATAGATGTATGTGGCGGTGATACCTATAGATGTATGTGGTGAGGGATAGCTATATATGTATGTGGTGGGGATACCTATATATGTATGTGGTGGGGATACCTATATATGTTTGTGATGGGGATACCTATAGATGTATGTGGTGGGGATACCTATATATGTATGTGGTGTAGATACCTATATAAGTATATGGTGGGGATACCTATATATGTGTGTGGTGGGGATACCTATATATGTATGTGTGGGGATACCTATATATGTGTGTGGCGGGGATACATATATATGTGTGTGGTGGGGATACCTATATATGTGTGTGGTGGGGATACCTATATATGTATGTGTGGGGATACCTATATATGTGTGTGGCGGCGATACCTATATATGTGTGTGGCGGGAATACTTAAACATGTATGTGGTGGGGATACCTATATTTGTATGTGGTGGGGATACCTATATATGTATGTGGTGGGGATACCTATATATGTATGTGGTGGGGATACCTATATATGTATGTGGTGGGGATACCTATATATGTATGTGGTGGGGATACCTATAGATTTATGTGGTGGGGATACCTATATATGTATGTCGTGGGGATACCTATAGATTTATGTGGTGGGGATACCTATATATGTATGTGTTGGGGATACCTATATATGTATGTGTTGGTGATACCTATATATGTGTGTGGTGGGGATACCTATATGTGTGTGGTGGGATACCTATATGTACGTGGGGGGATACCTATATGTGTGTGTGGTGGTGATACCTATAGATGTATGTGGTGGGGATACCTATAGATGTGTGTGGTGGGGATAACTATAGATGTTTGTGGTGGGGATACCTATAGATGTGTGTGGTGGGGATACCTATATATGTGTGTGGTGGGGATACCTATATATGTGTGTGGTGGGGATACCTATAGATGTGTGTGGTGGGGATACCTATATATGTGTGTGGTGGCGATACCTATATATGTGTGTGGTGGGGATACCTATAGATGTGTGAGGTGAGGATACCTATATATGTGTGTGGCGGGGATACCTATATATGTATGTGGTGATGATACCTATAGATGTATGTGGTGGTGATACCTATAGATGTGTGTGGTGGTGATACATATAGATGTATGTGGTGAGGATACCTATAGATGTATGTGACGGGGATACCTATATATGTGTGTGGTGAGGATACCTATATATGTGTGTGGTGAGGATACCTATATGTGTGTGGTGGGATACCTATATATGTAGGTCGTGGGGATATCTATATATGTGTGTGGTGGGGATACCTATATATGTATGTGGTGGTGATACATATAGATGTGTGTGGTGGGGATACCAATAGATGTATGTGGTGGGGATACCTATACATGTATGTGGTGGTGATACCTATAGATGTATGTGGTGCGGATACCTTTATATGAGTGTGGCGGTGATACATATAGATGTGTATGGTGGGGATACCTATAGATGTGTATGGTGGGGATACCAATAGATGTATGTGGTGGGGTTACCTATATATGTGTGTGGCGGTGATACATATAGATGTGTATGGTGGGGATACCTATATATATATGTGTTGTGGGGATACCTATAGATGTGTATGGTGGGGATACCTATATATGTGTGTGGTGGGGATACCTATAGATGTATGTGTTGGGGATACCTATATATGTATGTGGTGGGGATACCTATAGATGTATGTGGTGGGGATACCTATATATGTATGTGGTGGGGATACCTATAGATGTATGTGGTGGGGATACCTATATATGTATGTGGTGGGGATACCTATATATGTGCGTGGTGGGGATACCTATAGATGTATGTGGTGGGGATACCTATATATGTGTGTGGTGGGGATACATATAGATGTATGTGATGGGGATACCTATATATGTATGTGGTGGGGATACCTATATATGTATGTGGTGGGGATTCCTATATATGTATGTGGTGGGGATACCTATATATGTATGTGGTGGGGATACCTATATATGAATGTGGTGGGGATACCTATATATGTATGTGGTGGGGATACCTATAGATGTATGTGGTGGGGATACCTATATATGTATGTGGTGGGGATACCTATATATGTGCGTGGTGGGGATACCTATAGATGTATGTGGTGGGGATACCTATATATGTGTGTGGTGGGGATACATATAGATGTATGTGATGGGGATACCTATATATGTATGTGGTGGGGATACCTATATATGTATGTGGTGGGGATTCCTATATATGTATGTGGTGGGGATACCTATAAATGTGTGTGGTGGTGATACCTATATATGTATGTGGTGGGGATACCTACATATGTATGTGGCTGGAATACCTATATATGTGTGTGGTGGTGATACCTATATATGTGTGTGGTGGGAATACCTATATATGTGTGTGGCGGGGATACCTATATATGTATGTGGTGGGGATACCTATAGATGTATGTGGCGGTGATACCTATATATGTATGTGGTGGGGATAGCTATATATGTATGTGGTGGGGATACCTATATATGTATGTGGTGTGGATACCTATATATGTTTGTGGTGGGGATACCTATAGATGTATGTGGTGGGGATACCTATATATGTATGTGGTGGGGATACCTATATATGTGTGGTGGGGATACCTATATATGTATGTGTTGGGGATACCTATATATGTATGTGGTGGTGATAGCTATAGATGTGTGTGGTGGGGATACCTATATGTGTGTAGTGGGGATACCTATATCTATGTGGCGGGAATACCTATATGTGTGTGGTGGTGATACCTATATATGTATGTGGTGGGGATACCTATATATGTGTGTGGTGGGGATACCTATATATGTATGTGGTGGGGATACCTATAGATGTATGTGGTGGGGATACCTATATATGTTTGTGGTGGGGACACGTATAGATGTATGTGGTGGGGATACCTATATATGTATGTGGTGGGGATACCTATATATGTGTGTGGTGGGGATACCTATAAATGTATGTGATGGGGATACCTATATATGTATATGGTGGGGATACCTATATATGTGTGTGGTGGTGATACCTACATATGTATGTGGCGGGGATACCTATATATTTGTGTGGTGGTGATACCTATATATGTGTGTGGTGGGAATACCTATATATGTGTGTGGCGGGGATACCTATATATGTATGTGGTGGGGATACCTATAGATGTATGTGGCGGTGATACCTATAGATGTATGTGGTGAGGGATAGCTATATATGTATGTGGTGGGGATACCTATATATGTATGTGGTGGGGATACCTATATATGTTTGTGATGGGGATACCTATAGATGTATGTGGTGGGGATACCTATATATGTATGTGGTGTAGATACCTATATAAGTATATGGTGGGGATACCTATATATGTATGTGTTGGGGATACCTATATATGTATGTGGTGGTGATACCTATATATGTGTGTGGTGGGGATACCTATATGTGTGTGGTGGGGATACCTATATGTATGTGGCGGGGATACCTATATGTGTGTGGTGGTGATACCTATATATGTATGTGGTGGGGATACCTATATATGTGTGTGGTGGGGATACCTATATATGTATGTGGTGGTGATACCTATATATGTGTGTGGCGGGGATAACTATAGATGTGTATTGTGGGAATACCTATAGATCTGTGTGTGGTGGGGATACATATAGATGTGTGTGGTGGGGATACTTATAGATGTGTGTGGTGGGGATACCTATAGATGTATGTGCTGGGGAGACCTATATATGTGTGTGGTGGTGATACCTATATATGTGTGTGGTGGTGATACCTATATATGTATATGGTGGGGATACCTATAGATGTGTGTGGTGGGGATACCTATATATGTATGTGGCGGGGATACCTATATATGTGTGTGGCGGGGATACCTATATATATATGTGGTGGTGATACCAATATATGTGTGTGGTGGGGATACCTATAGATGTGTGTGGTGGGGATACCTATATATGTATGTGGTGGGGAGACCTATATATGTATGTGGTGGGGATACCTATATATGTGTGTGGCGGGGATACCTAAATATATGTGTGTGGTGGGGATACCTATATATGTGTGTGGTGGGGATACCTATATATGTGTGTGGTGGGGATACATATATATGCATGTGGTGGGGATACCTATATATGTATGTGGCGGGGATACCTATAGATGTGTGTGGTGAGGATACCTATATATGTGTGTGGCGGGGATACCTATATATGTATGTGGTGGGGATACCTATAGATGTGTGTGGTGGGGATACCTATAGATGTGTGTGGTGGGGGTGCCTATATATGTGTGTGGTGGGGATACCTATATATGTGTGTGGTGGGGATACCTATAGATGTGTGTGGTGGGGATACCTATATATGTGTGTGGTGGCGATACCTATATATGTGTGTGGTGGGGATACCTATAGATGTGTGTGGTGAGGATACCTATATATGTGTGTGGCGGGGATACCTATATATGTATGTGGTGAGGATACCTATAGATGTGTGTGGTGGGGATACCTATATATGTATGTGGTGGGGAGACCTATATATGTATGTGGTGGGGATACCTAAACATGTGTGTGGCGGGGATACCTATATATATGTGTGTGGTGGGGATACCTATATATGTGTGTGGTGGGGATACCTATATATGTGTGTGGTGGGAATACCTATATATGTATGTGGTGGGGATACCTATATATGTATGTGGCGGAGATACCTATATATGTATGTGGTGGGGATACATATAGATGTATGTGGTGGTGATACCTATATATGTGTGGTGTTGATACCTATATATGTGTGTGGTGGGGATACCTATATATGTATGTGGTGGGGATACCTATATATGTATGTGGTGGGGTTACCTATAGATGTATGTGGTAGGGATACATATAGACGTTTGTGGTGGTGATACATATGTATGTGTGTGGTGGGGATACCTATATATGTATGTGGTGGGGAAACCTATATATGTGTGTGGTGAGGATACCTACAGATGTGTGTGGCGGGGATACCTATAGATGTATGTGGTGGGGATACCTATATATGTATGTGGTATGTATACCTATATATGTATGTGGTGGTGATACCTATATATGTGTGTGGTGGTGATACCTATAGATGTATGTGGTGGGGATATCTATATATGTGTGTGGTGAGGATACCTATATATGTGTGTGGCGGGGATACCTATAGATGTATGTGGTGGGGAAACCTATATATGTATGTGGTGGGGATACCTATATATGTATGTGGTGGGGTTACCTATAGATGTATGTGGTAGGGATACATATAGACGTTTGTGGTGGTGATACCTATATATGTGTGTGGTGGGGATACCTATATATGTATGTGGTGGGGAAACCTATATATGTGTGTGGTGAGGATACCTACAGATGTGTGTGGTGGGGATACCTATGATGTATGTGGTATGTATACCTATAGATGTATGTGGTGGTGATACCTATAGATGTGTGTGGTGGTGATACCTATAGATGTATGTGGTGGGGATACCTATATATGTGTGTGGTGAGGATGCCTATAGATATGTGTGGCGGGGATACCTATAGATGTATATGGTGGGGATACCTATATATGTATGTGGTGGGGATACCTATAGATGTTGTGGAGGTGATACCTATAGATGTATGTGGTGGTGATACCTATAGATGTGTGTGGCGGGTATACCTATATGTGTGTGGTGTGGATACCTATAGATGTATGTGGTGGGGATACCTATATATGTGTGTGGTGGGGATACCTATATATGTGTGTGGTGGGGATACCTATAGATGTATGTGGTGGGGATACCTATATATGTGTGTGGTGAGGATACCTATAGATGTGTGTGGCGGGGATACCTATAAATGTATGTGGTGGGGATACCTATAGATGTATGTGGTGGTGATATCTATAGATGTATGTGGTGGTGATACCTATATATGGATGTGGTGGGGATACCTATATATGTATGTGGTGGGGATACCTATATATGTGTTTGGTGGGGATACCTATAGATGTGTGTGGTGGGGATACCTATATATGTGTGTGGTGGGGATACCTATATATGTGTGTGGTGGGGATACCTATAGATGTGTGTGGTGGGGATACCTATATATGTGTGTGGTGGCGATACCTATATATGTGTGTGGTGGGGATACCTATAGATGTGTGAGGTGAGGATACCTATATATGTGTGTGGCGGGGATACCTATATATGTATGTGGTGAGGATACCTATAGATGTGTGTGGTGGGGATACCCATATATGTGTGTGGTGGTGATACCTATAGATGTATGTGGTGGTGATACCTATAGATGTATGTGACGGGGATACCTATATATGTGTGTGTTGAGGATACCTATATATGTGTGTGGTGAGGATACCTATATGTGTGTGGTGGGGATACCTATATATGTATGTCGTGGGGATACCTATATATTTGTGTGGTGGGGATACCTATATATGTATGTGGTGGTGATACATATAGATGTGTGTGGTGGGGATACCAATAGATGTATGTGGTGGGGATACCTATACATGTATGTGGTGGTGATACCTATAGATGTATGTGGTGCGGATACCTATATATGAGTGTGGCGGTGATACATATAGATGTGTATGGTGGGGATACCTATAGATGTGTATGGTGGGGATACCAATAGATGTATGTGGTGGGGTTACCTATATATGTGTGTGTCGGTGATACATATAGATGTGTATGGTGGGGATACCTATATATATATGTGTGGTGGGGATCCCTATAGATGTGTATGGTGGGGATACCTATAGATGTGTGTGGTGGGGATACCTATAGATGTATGTGTTGGGGATACCTATATATGTATGTGGTGGGGATACCTATATATGTGTGTGGCGGGGATACCTATATATATGTGTGTGTTGGGGATACCTATATATGTGTGTGGTGGGGATACCTATATATGTGTGTGGTGGGGATACCTATATATGCATGTGGTGGGGATACCTATATATGTATGTGGCGGGGATACCTATATATGTATGTGGTGGGGATATATATATATGTATGTAGTGGGGATACCTATAGATGTGTGTGGTGGGGATACCTATAGATGTGTGTGGTGGGGATACCTATATATGTGTGTGGTGGGATACCTATAGATGTGTGTGGTGAGGATACCTATATATGTATGTGGTGGTGATACCTATATATGTATGTGGTGGGGATACCTATATATGTGTTTGGTGGGGATACCTATAGATGTATGTGGTGGGGATGCCTATATATGTGTGTGGTGGGGATACCTATATATGTGTGTGGTGGGGATACCTATAGATATGTGTGGTGGGGATACCTATATATGTGTGTGGTGGCGATACCTATATATGTGTGTGGTGGGGATACCTATAGATGTGTGTGGTGAGGATACCTATATATGTGTGTGGCGGGGATACCTATATATGTATGTGGTGAGGATACCTATAGATGTGTGTGGTGGGGATACCTATATATGTATGTGGTGGGGAGACCTATATATGTATGTGGTGGGGATACCTATAGATGTATGTGGTGGGGATACTTATATATGTATGTGGTGGGGATACCTATATATGTATGTGGTGGGGATACTTATATATGTATGTGGTGGGGATACCTATATATGTATGTGGTGGGGATACCTATAGATGTATGTGGTGGGGATACCTATATATGTATGTGGTGGGGATACCTATATATGTGCGTGATGGGGATACATATAGATGTATGTGGTGGGGATACCTATAAATGTGTGTGGTGGGGATACATATAGATGTATGTGATGGGGATACCTATATATGTATGTGGTGGGGATACCTATATATGTATGTGGTGGGGATACCTATATATGTATGTGATGGGATACCTATATATGTATGTGGTGGGGATACCTATATATGTGTGTGGTGGTGATACCTATATATGTATGCGGTGGGGATACCTACATATGTATGTGGCTGGAATACCTATATATGTGTGTGGTGGTGATACCTATATATGTGTGTGGTTGGAATACCTATATATGTGTGTGGCGGGGATACCTATATATGTATGTGGTGGGGATACATATAGATGTATGTGGCGGTGATACCTATATATGTATGTGGTGGGGATAGCTATATATGTATGTGGTGGGGATACCTATATATGTATGTGGTGTGGATACCTATATATGTTTGTGGTGGGGATACCTATAGATGTATGTGGTGGGGATACCTATATATGTATGTGGTGGGGATACCTATATATGTATGTGGTGGGGATACCTATATATGTATGTGTTGGGGATACCTATATATGTATGTGGTGGTGATACCTATAGATGTGTGTGGTGGGGATACCTATATGTGTGTAGTGGGGATACCTATATGTATGTGGCGGGAATACCTATATGTGTGTGGTGGTGATACCTATATATGTATGTGGTGGGGATACCTATATATGTGTGTGGTGGGGATACCTATATATGTATGTGGTGGGGATACCTATATGTGTATGTGGTGGGGATACATATATAAGTATGTGGTGGGGATACCTATAGATGTATGTGGTGGGAATACCTATATATGTGTGTGGTGGGGACACGTATATATGTATGTGGTGGGGATACCTATATATGTATGTGGTGGGGATACCTATATATGTATGTGGTGGGGATACCTATATATGTGTGTGGTGGGGATACCTATAAATGTATGTGATGGGGATACCTATATATGTATATGGTGGGGATACCTATATATGTGTGTGGTGGTGATACCTATATATGTATGTGGTGGGGATACCTACATATGTATGTGGCGGGGATACCTATATATTTGTGTGGTGGTGATACCTATATATGTTTGTGGTGGGGATACCTATATATGTGTGTGGCGGGGATACCTATATATGTATGTGGTGGGGATACCTATAGATGTATGTGGCGGTGATACCTATAGATGTATGTGGTGGGGATAGCTATATATGTATGTGGTGGGGATACCTATATATGTATGTGGTGGGGATACCTATATATGTTTGTGATGGGGATACCTATAGATGTATGTGGTGGGGATACCTATATATGTTTGTGGTGGGGATACCTATATAAGTATATGGTGGGGATAACTAAATATGTATGTGTTGGGGATACCTATATATGTATGTGGTGGTGATACCTATATATGTGTGTGGTGGGATACCTATATGTTTGTGGTGGGGATACCTATATGTATGTGGCGGGGATACCTATATGTGTGTGGTGGTGATACCTATATATGTATGTGGTGGGGATACCTATATATGTGTGTGGTGGGGATACCTATATATGTATGTGGTGGTGATACCTATATATGTGTGTGGCGGGGATAACTATAGATGTGTATTGTGGGAATACCTATATATGTGTGTGATGGGGATACCTATAGATCTGTGTGTGGTGGGGATACATATAGATGTGTGTGGTGGGGATACCTATAGATGTATGTGGTGGGGAGACCTATATATGTGTGTGGTGGTGATACCTATATATGTGTGTGGTGGTGATACCTATATATGTATATTGTGGGGATACCTATAGATGTGTGTGGTGGGGATACCTATATATGTATGTGGCGGGGATACCTATATATGTGTGTGGCGGGGATACCTATATATATATGTGGTGGTGATACCAATATATGTGTGTGGTGGGGATACCTATATATGTATGGTGGGGATACCTATATATGTATGTGGTGGGGAGACCTATATATGTATGTGGTGGGGATACCTATATATGTGTGTGGCGGGGATACCTATATATATGTGTGTGGTGGGGATACCTATATATGTGTGTGGTGGGGATACCTATATATGTGTGTGGTGGGGATACCTATATATGCATGTGGTGGGGATACCTATATATGTATGTGGCGGGGATACCTATATATGTATGTGGTGGGGATACATATATATGTATGTAGTGGGGATACCTATAGATGTGTGTGGTGGGGATACCTATAGATGTGTGTGGTGAGGATACCTATATATGTGTGTGGTGGGATACCTATATATGTATGTGGTGAGGATACCTATATATGTATGTGGTGGTGATACCTATATATGTATGTGGTGGGGATACCTATATATGTATGTGGTGGGGATTCCTATATATGTGTTTGGCGGGGATACCTATAGATGTGTGTGGTGGGGATGCCTATATATGTGTGTGGTGGGGATACCTATATATGTGTGTGGTGGCGATACCTATATATGTGTGTGGTGGGGATACCTATATATGTCTGTGGTGGCGATACCTATATATGTGTGTGGTGGGGATACCTATAGATGTGTGTGGTGAGGATACCTATATATGTGTGTGGCGGGGATACCTATATATGTATGTGGTGGGGAGACCTATATATGTGTGTGGCGGGGATACCTATATATATGTGTGTGGTGGGGATACCTATATATGTGTGTGGCGGGGATACCTATATATATGTGTGTGGTGGGGATACCTATATATGTGTGTGGTGGGGATACCTATATATGTGTGTGGTGGGGATATCTATATATGTATGTGGTGGGGATACCTAAATATGTATGTGGCGGAGATACCTATATATGTATGTGGTGGGGATACATATAGATGTATGTGGTGGTGATACCTATATATGTGTGTGGTGTTGATACCTATAGATGTGTGTGGTGGGGATACCTATAGATGTATGTGGTGGGGATACCTATATATGTATGTGGTGGGGTTACCTATAGATGTATGTGGTAGGGATACATATAGACGTTTGTGGTGGTGATACCTATATATGTGTGTGGTGGGGATACCTATATATGTATGTGGTGGGGAAACCTATATATGTGTGTGGTGAGGATACCTACAGATGTGTGTGGCGGGGATACCTATAGATGTATGTGGTGGGGATACCTATATATGTATGTGGTATGTATACCTATATATGTATGTGGTGGTGATACCTATAGATGTATGTGGTGGCAATACCTATAGATGTGTGTGGTGGTGATACCTATAGATGTATGTGGTGGGGATATCTATATATGTGTGTGGCGAGGATACCTATATATGTGTGTGGCGGGGATACCTATAGATGTATGTGGTGGGGAAACCTATATATGTATGTGGTGGGGATACCTATAGATGTTGTGGTGGTGATACCTATATATGTATGTGGTGGTGATACCTATAGATGTGTGTGGCGGGTATACCTATATGTGTGTGGTGGGGATACCTATAGATGTATGTGGTGGGGATACCTATATATGTGTGTGGTGGGGATACCTATATATGTGTGTGGTGGGGATACATATAGATGTATGTGGTGGGGATACCTATATATGTGTGTGGTGATGATACCTATAGATGTGTGTGGCGGGGATACCTATAGATGTATGTGGTGGGGATACCTATAGATGTATGTGGTGGTGATATTTATAGATGTATGTGGTGGTGATACCAATAGATGTATGTGACGGGGATACCTATATATGTGTGTGGTGAGGATACCTATATATGTGTGTGATGAGGATACCTATATGTGTGTGGTGGGGATACCTATATATGTATGTCGTGGGGATACCTATATATGTGTGTGGTGGTGATACCTATATATGTATGTGGTGGTGATACATATAGATGTGTGTGGTGGGGATACCTATAGATGTGTGTGGTGGGGATACCTATATATGTGTGTGGTGGCGATACCTATATATGTGTGTGGTGGGGATACCTATAGATGTGTGTGGTGAGGATACCTATATATGTGTATGGCGGGGACACTTATAGATGTATGTGGTGGGGATACCTATATATGTATGTGGTGGGTATACCTATAAATGTATGTGGTGGGGATACCTGTATATGTGTGTGGTGGGGATACCTATAAATGTATGTGATGGGGATACCTATATATGTATATGGTGGGGATACCTATATATGTGTGTGGTGGTGATACCTATATATGTATGTGGTGGGGATACCTACATATGTATGTGGCGGGGATACCTATATATGTGTGTGGTGGTGATACCTATATATGTGTGTGGTGGGGATACCTATATATATGTGTGGCGGGGATACCTATATACGTATGTGGTGGGAATACCTATAGATGTATGTGGCGGTGATACCTATAGATGTATGTGGTGGGGATAGCTATATATGTATGTGGTGGGGATACCTATATATGTATGTGGTGGGGATACCTATATATGTTTGTGGTGGGGATACCTATAGATGTATGTGGTGGGGATACCTATATATGTATGTGGTGGGGATACCTATATATGTATGTGGTGGTGATACCTATATATGTGTGTGGTGGGGATACCTATATGTGTGCGGTGGGGATACCTATATGTATGTGGCGGGGATACCTATATGTGCGTGGTGGTGATACCTATATATGTATGTGGTGGGGATACCTATATATGTGTGTGGTGGGGATACCTATATTTGTATGTGGTGGGGATACCTATATATGTGTGTGGCGGGGATAACTATAGATGTGTATTGCGGGAATACCTATATATGTGTGTGGTGGGGATACCTATAGATCTGTGTGTGGCGGGGATAACTATAGATGTGTATTGCGGGAATACCTATAGATGTATGTGGTTGGGAGACCTATATATGTGTGTGTTGGTGATACCTATATATGTATGTGGCGGGGATACCTATATATGTGTGTGGTGGGGATACCTATATATGTGTGTGGTGGTGATACCTATATATGTATATGGTGGGAATACATATAGATGTGTGTGGTGGGGATACCTATATATGTATGTGGCGGGGATACCTATATATGTGTGTGGCGGGGATACCTATATATGTATGTGGTGGTGATAGCAATATATGTGTGTGGTGGGGATACCTATATATGTGTGTGGTGGGGATACCTATAGATGTATGTGGTGGGGAGACCTATATATGTAGGTGGTGGGATACCTATATATGTGTGTGGCGGGGATACCTATATATATGTGTGTGGTGGGGATACCTATATATGTGTGTGGTGGGGATACCTATATATGTGTGTGGTGGGGATACCTATATATGTATGTGGTGGGGATACCTATATATGTATGTGGCGGGGATACCTATATATGTATGTGGTGGGGATACATATATATGTATGTAGTGGGGATACCTATAGATGCGTGTGGTGGGGATACCTATAGATGTGTGTGGTGGGGATACCTATATATGTGTGTGGTGGGATACCTATAGATGTATGTGGTGGGGATACCTATATATGTATGTGGTGGGGATACCTATATATGTGTTTGGTGGGGATACCTATAGATGTGTGTGGTGGGGATACCTATATATGTGTGTGGTGGGGATACCTATATATGTGTGTGGTGGGGATACCTATATATGTGTGTGGTGGGGATACCTATATATGTGTGTGGTGGGGATACCTATAGATGTGTGTGGTGGGGATACCTATATATGTGTGTGGTGGCGATACCTATATATGTGTGTGGTGGGGATACCTATAGATGTGTGAGGTGAGGATACCTATATATGTGTGTGGCGGGGATACCTATATATGTATGTGGTGAGGATACCTATAGATGTGTGTGGTGGGGATACCTATAGATGTGTGTGGTGGTGATACCTATAGATGTATGTGGTGGTGATACCTATAGATGTATGTGACGGGGATACCTATATATGTGTGTGGTGAGGATACCTATATATGTGTGTGGTGAGGATACCTATATGTGTGTGGTGGGGATACCTATATATGTATGTCGTGGGGATACCTATATATGTGTGTGGTGGTGATACCTATATATGTATGTGGTGGTGATACATATAGATGTGTGTGGTGGGGATACCTATAGATGTATGTGGTGGGGTTACCTATATATGTATGTGGTGGTGATACCTATAGATGTAGGTGGTGCGGATACCTATATATGAGTGTGGCGGTGATACATATAGATGTGTATGGTGGGGATACCTATAGATGTGTATGGTGGGGATACCAATAGATGTATGTGGTGGGGTTACCTATATATGTGTGTGGCGGTGATACATATAGATGTGTATGGTGGGGATACCTATATATATGTGTGGTGGGGATCCCGATAGATGTGTATGGTGGGGATACCTATAGAAGTGTGTGGTGGGGATACCTATAGATGTATATGTTGGGGATACATATATATGTATGTGGTGGGGATACCTATAGATGTAAGTGGTGTGGATACTTATATATGTATGTGGTGGGGATACCTATATATGTATCTGGTGGGGATACCTATATATGTATGTGGTGGGGATACCTATATATGTATGTGGTGGGAATGCCTATAGATGTATGTGGTGGGGATACCTATATATGTATGTGGTGGGGATACCTATATATGTTCGTGGTGGGGATACATATAGATTTATGTGGTGGGGATACCTATATATGTGTGTGGTGGGGATACATATAGATGTATGTGATGGGGATACCTATATATGTATGTGGTGGGGATACCTATATATGTATGTGGTGGGGATACCTATATATGTATGTGATGGGATACCTATATATGTATGTGGTGGGGATACCTATATATGTGTGTGGTGGTGATACCTATTTATGTATGTGGTGGGGATACCTACATATGTATGTGGCGGGGATACCTATATATGTGTGTGGTAGTGATACCTATATATGTGTGTGGTGGGAATACCTATATATGTGTGTGGCGGAGATACCTATATATGTATGTGGTGGGGATACCTATAGATGTATGTGGCGGTGATACCTATATGTGTATGTGGTGGGGATAGCTATATATGTATGTGGTGGGGATACCTATATATGTATGTGGTGTGGATACCTATATATGTTTGTGGTTGTGATACCTATAGATGTATGTGGTGGGGATACCTATATATGTATGTGGTGGGGATACCTATATATGTATGTGTTGGGAATACCTATATATGTATGTGGTGGTGATACCTATAGATGTGTGTGGTGGGGATACCTATATGTGTGTGGTGGGGATACCTATATGTATGTGGCGGGAATACCTATATGTGTGTGGTGGTGATACCTATATATGTATGTGGTGGGGATACCTATATATGTGTGTGGTGGGGATACCTATATATGTATGTGGTGGGGATACCTATATATGTATGTGGTGGGGATACCTATATATGTATGTGGTGGGGATACCTATATATGTGCGTGGTGGGGATACCTATAGATGTATGTGGTGGGGATACCTATATATGTGTGTGGTGGGGACACTTATAGATGTATGTGGTGGGGATACCTATATATGTATGTGGTGGGGATACCTGTATATGTATGTGGTGGGGATACCTATATATGTGTGTTGTGGGGATACCTATACATGTATGTGATGGGGATACCTATATATGTATATGGTGGGGATATCTATATATGTGTGTGGTGGTGATACCTATATATGTATGTGGTGGGGATACCTACATATGTATGTGGCGGGGATACCTATATATGTGTGTGGTGGTGATACCTATATATGTGTGTGGTGGGGATACCTATATATGTGTGTGGCGGGGATACCTATATATGTATGTGGTGGGGATACCTATAGATGTATGTGACGGTGATACCTATAGATGTATGTGGTGGGGATAGCTATATATGTATGTGGTGGGGATACCTATAGATGTATGTGGTGGGGATACCTATATATGTATGTGGTGGGGTTACCTGTAGATGTATGTGGTAGGGATACATATAGACGTTTGTGGTGGTGATACCTATATATGTGTGTGGTGGGGATACCTATATATGTATGTGGTGGGGAAACCTATATATGTGTGTGGTGAGGATACCTACAGATGTGTGTGGCGGGGATACCTATAGATGTATGTGGTGGGGATACCTATATATGTATGTGGTATGTATACCTATATATGTATGTGGTGGTGATACCTATAGATGTATGTGGTGGTAATACCTATAGATGTGTGTGGTGGTGATACCTATAGATGTATGTGGTGGGGATATCTATATATGTGTGTGGTGAGGATACCTATATATGTGTGTGGCGGGGATACCTATAGATGTATGTGGTGGGGAAACCTATATATGTATGTGGTGGGGATACCTATAGATGTTGTGGTGGTGATACCTATATATGTATGTGGTGGTGATACCTATAGATGTGTGTGGCGGGTATACCTATATGTGTGTGGTGGGGATACCTATAGATGTATGTGGTGGGGATACCTATATATGTGTGTGGTGGGGATACCTATATATGTGTCTGGTGGGGATACATATAGATGTATGTGGTGGGGATACCTATATATGTGTGTGGTGATGATACCTATAGATGTGTGTGGCGGGGATACCTATAGATGTATGTGGTGGGGATACCTATAGATGTATGTGGTGGTGATATTTATAGATGTATGTGGTGGTGATACCAATAGATGTATGTGACGGGGATACCTATATATGTGTGTGGTGAGGATACCTATATATGTGTGTGATGAGGATACCTATATGTGTGTAGTGGGGATACCTATATATGTATGTCGTGGGGATACCTATATATGTGTGTGGTGGTGATACCTATATATGTATGTGGTGGTGATACATATAGATGTGTGTGGTGGGGATACCTATAGATGTGTGTGGTGGGGATACCTATATATGTGTGTGGTGGCGATACCTATATATGTGTGTGGTGGGGATACCTATAGATGTGTGTGGTGAGGATACCTATATATGTGTATGGCGGGGACACTTATAGATGTATGTGGTGGGGATACCTATATATGTATGTGGTGGGTATACCTATATATGTATGTGGTGGGGATACCTGTATATGTGTGTGGTGGGGATACCTATAAATGTATGTGATGGGGATACCTATATATGTATATGGTGGGGATACCTATATATGTGTGTGGTGGTGATACCTATATATGTATGTGGTGGGGATACCTACATATGTATGTGGCGAGGATACCTATATATGTGTGTGGTGGTGATACCTATATATGTGTGTGGTGGGGATACCTATATATATGTGTGGCGGGGATACCTATATACGTATGTGGTGGGAATACCTATAGATGTATGTGGCGGTGATACCTATAGATGTATGTGGTGGGGATAGCTATATATGTATGTGGTGGGGATACCTATATATGTATGTGGTGGGGATACCTATATATGTTTGTGGTGGGGATACATATAGATGTATGTGGTGGGGATACCTATATATGTATGTGGTGGGGATACCTATATATGTATGTGGTGGTGATACCTATATATGTGTGTGGTGGGGATACCTATATGTGTGTGGTGGGGATACCTATATGTATGTGGCGGGGATACCTATATGTGCGTGGTGGTGATACCTATATATGTATGTGGTGGGGATACCTATATATGTGTGTGGTGGGGATACCTATATTTGTATGTGGTGGGGATACCTGTATATGTGTGTGGCGGGGATAACTATAGATGTGTATTGCGGGAATACCTATATATGTGTGTGGTGGGGATACCTATAGATATGTGTGTGGCGGGGATAACTATAGATGTGTATTGCGGGAATACCTATAGATGTATGTGGTTGGGAGACCTATATATGTGTGTGTTGGTGATACCTATATATGTATGTGGCGGGAATACCTATATATGTGTGTGGTGGGGATACCTATATATGTGTGTGGTGGTGATACCTATATATGTATATGGTGGGAATACATATAGATGTGTGTGGTGGGGATACCTATATATGTATGTGGCGGGGATACCTATATATGTGTGTGGCGGGGATACCTATATATGTATGTGGTGGTGATACCAATATATGTGTGTGGTGGGGATACCTATAGATGTTTGTGGTGGGGATACCTATAGATGTATGTGGTGGGGAGACCTATATATGTAGGTGGTGGGATACCTATATATGTGTGTGGCGGTGATACCTATATATATGTGTGTGGTGGGGATACCTATATATGTGTGTGGTGGGGATACCTATATATGTGTGTGGTGCGGATACCTATATATGTATGTGGTGGGGATACCTATATATGTATGTGGCGGGGATACCTATATATGTATGTGGTGGGGATACATATATATGTATGTAGTGGGGATACCTATAGATGCGTGTGGTGGGGATACCTATAGATGTGTGTGGTGGGGATACCTATATATGTGTGTGGTGGGATACCTATAGATGTATGTGGTGGGGATACCTATATATGTATGTGGTGGGGATACCTATATATGTGTTTGGTGGGGATACCTATAGATGTCTGTGGTGGGGATACCTATATATGTGTGTGGTGGGGATACCTATATATGTGTGTGGTGGGGATACCTATATATGTGTGTGGTGGGGATACCTATATATGTGTGTGGTGGGGATACCTATATATGTGTGTGGTGGGGATACCTATATATGTGTGTGGTGGCGATACCTATATATGTGTGTGGTGGGGATACCTATAGATGTGTGAGGTGAGGATACCTATATATGTGTGTGGCGGGGATACCTATATATGTATGTGGTGAGGATACCTATAGATGTGTGTGGTGGGGATACCTATAGATGTGTGTGGTGGTGATACCTATAGATGTATGTGGTGGTGATACCTATAGATGTATGTGACGGGGATACCTATATATGTGTGTGGTGAGGATACCTATATATGTGTGTGGTGAGGATACCTATATGTGTGTGGTGGGGATACCTATATATGTATGTCGTGGGGATACCTATATATGTGTGTGGTGGTGATACCTATATATTTATGTGGTGGTGATACATATAGATGTGTGTGGTGGGGATACCTATAGATGTATGTGGTGGGGTTACCTATATATGTATGTGGTGGTGATACCTATAGATGTATGTGGTGGCGATACCTATATATGTGTGTGGTGGGGATACCTATAGATGTGTGTGGTGAGGATACCTATATATGTGTATGGCGGGGACACTTATAGATGTATGTGGTGGGGATACCTATATATGTATGTGGTGGGTATACCTATAAATGTATGTGGTGGGGATACCTGTATATGTGTGTGGTGGGGATACCTATAAATGTATGTGATGGGGATACCTATATATGTATATGGTGGGGATACCTATATATGTGTGTGGTGGTGATACCTATATATGTATGTGGTGGGGATACCTACATATGTATGTGGCGGGGATACCTATATATGTGTGTGGTGGTGATACCTATATATGTGTGTGGTGGGGATACATATATATATGTGTGGCGGGGATACCTATATACGTATGTGGTGGGAATACCTATAGATGTATGTGGCGGTGATACCTATAGATGTATGTGGTGGGGATAGCTATATATGTATGTGGTGGGGATACCTATATATGTATGTGGTGGGGATACCTATAAATGTTTGTGGTGGGGATACCTATAGATGTATGTGGTGGGGATACCTATATATGTATGTGGTGGGGATACCTATATATGTATGTTGTGGTGATACCTATATATGTGTGTGGTGGGGATACCTATATGTGTGCGGTGGGGATACCTATATGTATGTGGCGGGGATACCTATATGTGCGTGGTGGTGATACCTATATATGTATGTGGTGGGGATACCTATATATGTGTGTGGTGGGGATACCTATATTTGTATGTGGTGGGGATACCTATATATGTGTGTGGCGGGGATAACTATAGATGTGTATTGCGGGAATACCTATATATGTGTGTGGTGGGGATACCTATAGATCTGTGTGTGGCGGGGATAACTATAGATGTGTATTGCGGGAATACCTATAGATGTATGTGGTTGGGAGACCTATATATGTGTGTGTTGGTGATACCTATATATGTATGTGGCGGGGATACCTATATATGTGTGTGGTGGGGATACCTATATATGTGTGTGGTGGTGATACCTATATATGTATATGGTGGGAATACATATAGATGTGTGTGGTGGGGATACCTATATATGTATGTGGCGGGGATACCTATATATGTGTGTGGCGGGGATACCTATATATGTATGTGGTGGTGATAGCAATATATGTGTGTGGTGGGGATACCTATATATGTGTGTGGTGGGGATACCTATAGATGTATGTGGTGGGGAGACCTATATATGTAGGTGGTGGGATACCTATATATGTGTGTGGCGGGGATACCTATATATATGTGTGTGGTGGGGATACCTATATATGTGTGTGGTGGGGATACCTATATATGTGTGTGGTGGGGATACCTATATATGTATGTGGTGGGGATACCTATATATGTATGTGGCGGGGATACCTATATATGTATGTGGTGGGGATACATATATATGTATGTAGTGGGGATACCTATAGATGCGTGTGGTGGGGATACCTATAGATGTGTGTGGTGGGGATACCTATATATGTGTGTGGTGGGATACCTATAGATGTATGTGGTGGGGATACCTATATATGTGTGTGGTGGGATACCTATAGATGTATGTGGTGGGGATACCTATATATGTATGTGGTGGGGATACCTATATATGTGTTTGGTGGGGATACCTATAGATGTGTGTGGTGGGGATACCTATATATGTGTGTGGTGGGGATACCTATATATGTGTGTGGTGGGGATACCTATATATGTGTGTGGTGGGGATACCTATATATGTGTGTGGTGGGGATACCTATAGATGTGTGTGGTGGGGATACCTATATATGTGTGTGGTGGCGATACCTATATATGTGTGTGGTGGGGATACCTATAGATGTGTGAGGTGAGGATACCTATATATGTGTGTGGCGGGGATACCTATATATGTATGTGGTGAGGATACCTATAGATGTGTGTGGTGGGGATACCTATAGATGTGTGTGGTGGTGATACCTATATATGTGTGTGGTGGGGATACCTATATATGTGTGTGGTGAGGATACCTATATGTGTGTGGTGGGGATACCTATATATGTATGTCGTGGGGATACCTATATATGTGTGTGGTGGTGATACCTATATATGTATGTGGTGGTGATACATATAGATGTGTGTGGTGGGGATACCTATAGATGTATGTGGTGGGGTTACCTATATATGTATGTGGTGGTGATACCTATAGATGTAGGTGGTGCGGATACCTATATATGAGTGTGGCGGTGATACATATAGATGTGTATGGTGGGGATACCTATAGATGTGTATGGTGGGGATACCAATAGATGTATGTGGTGGGGTTACCTATATATGTGTGTGGCGGTGATACATATAGATGTGTATGGTGGGGATACCTATATATATGTGTGGTGGGGATCCCGATAGATGTGTATGGTGGGGATACCTATAGAAGTGTGTGGTGGGGATACCTATAGATGTATATGTTGGGGATACATATATATGTATGTGGTGGGGACACCTATAGATGTAAGTGGTGTGGATACTTATATATGTATGTGGTGGGGATACCTATATATGTATCTGGTGGGGATACCTATATATGTATGTGGTGGGGATACCTATATATGTATGTGGTGGGAATGCCTATAGATGTATGTGGTGGGGATACCTATATATGTATGTGGTGGGGATACCTATATATGTTCGTGGTGGGGATACATATAGATTTATGTGGTGGGGATACCTATATATGTGTGTGGTGGGGATACATATAGATGTATGTGATGGGGATACCTATATATGTATGTGGTGGGGATACCTATATATGTATGTGGTGGGGATACCTATATATGTATGTGATGGGATACCTATATATGTATGTGGTGGGGATACCTATATATGTGTGTGGTGGTGATACCTATTTATGTATGTGGTGGGGATACCTACATATGTATGTGGCGGGGATACCTATATATGTGTGTGGTAGTGATACCTATATATGTGTGTGGTGGGAATACCTATATATGTGTGTGGCGGAGATACCTATATATGTATGTGGTGGGGATACCTATAGATGTATGTGGCGGTGATACCTATATGTGTATGTGGTGGGGATAGCTATATATGTATGTGGTGGGGATACCTATATATGTATGTGGTGTGGATACCTATATATGTTTGTGGTTGTGATACCTATAGATGTATGTGGTGGGGATACCTATATATGTATGTGGTGGGGATACCTATATATGTATGTGTTGGGAATACCTATATATGTATGTGGTGGTGATACCTATAGATGTGTGTGGTGGGGATACCTATATGTGTGTGGTGGGGATACCTATATGTATGTGGCGGGAATACCTATATGTGTGTGGTGGTGATACCTATATATGTATGTGGTGGGGATACCTATATATGTGTGTGGTGGGGATACCTATATATGTATGTGGTGGGGATACCTATATATGTATGTGGTGGGGATACCTATATATGTATGTGGTGGGGATACCTATATATGTGCGTGGTGGGGATACCTATAGATGTATGTGGTGGGGATACCTATATATGTGTGGGGTGGGGACACTTATAGATGTATGTGGTGGGGATACCTATATATGTATGTGGTGGGGATACCTGTATATGTATGTGGTGGGGATACCTATATATGTGTGTTGTGGGGATACCTATACATGTATGTGATGGGGATACCTATATATGTATATGGTGGGGATATCTATATATGTGTGTGGTGGTGATACCTATATATGTATGTGGTGGGGATACCTACATATGTATGTGGCGGGGATACCTATATATGTGTGTGGTGGTGATACCTATATATGTGTGTGGTGGGGATACCTATATTTGTGTGTGGCGGGGATACCTATATATGTATGTGGTGGGGATACCTATAGATGTATGTGACGGTGATACCTATAGATGTATGTGGTGGGGATAGCTATATATGTATGTGGTGGGGATACCTATAGATGTATGTGGTGGGGATACCTATATATGTATGTGGTGGGGTTACCTATAGATGTATGTGGTAGGGATACATATAGACGTTTGTGGTGGTGATACCTATATATGTGTGTGGTGGGGATACCTATATATGTATGTGGTGGGGAAACCTATATATGTGTGTGGTGAGGATACCTACAGATGTGTGTGGCGGGGATACCTATAGATGTATGTGGTGGGGATACCTATATATGTATGTGGTATGTATACCTATATATGTATGTGGTGGTGATACCTATAGATGTATGTGGTGGTAATACCTATAGATGTGTGTGGTGGTGATACCTATAGATGTATGTGGTGGGGATATCTATATATGTGTGTGGTGAGGATACCTATATATGTGTGTGGCGGGGATACCTATAGATGTATGTGGTGGGGAAACCTATATATTTATGTGGTGGGGATACCTATAGATGTTGTGGTGGTGATACCTATATATGTATGTGGTGGTGATACCTATAGATGTGTGTGGCGGGTATACCTATATGTGTGTGGTGGGGATACCTATAGATGTATGTGGTGGGGATACCTATATATGTGTGTGGTGGGGATACCTATATATGTGTCTGGTGGGGATACATATAGATGTATGTGGTGGGGATACCTATATATGTGTGTGGTGATGATACCTATAGATGTGTGTGGCGGGGATACCTATAGATGTATGTGGTGGGGATACCTATAGATGTATGTGGTGGTGATATTTATAGATGTATGTGGTGGTGATACCAATAGATGTATGTGACGGGGATACCTATATATGTGTGTGGTGAGGATACCTATATATGTGTGTGATGAGGATACCTATATGTGTGTAGTGGGGATACCTATATATGTATGTCGTGGGGATACCTATATATGTGTGTGGTGGTGATACCTATATATGTATGTGGTGGTGATACATATAGATGTGTGTGGTGGGGATACCTATAGATGTGTGTGGTGGGGATACCTATATATGTGTGTGGTGGCGATACCTATATATGTGTGTGGTGGGGATACCTATAGATGTGTGTGGTGAGGATACCTATATATGTGTATGGCGGGGACACTTATAGATGTATGTGGTGGGGATACCTATATATGTATGTGGTGGGTATACCTATATATGTATGTGGTGGGGATACCTGTATATGTGTGTGGTGGGGATACCTATAAATGTATGTGATGGGGATACCTATATATGTATATGGTGGGGATACCTATATATGTGTGTGGTGGTGATACCTATATATGTATGTGGTGGGGATACCTACATATGTATGTGGCGAGGATACCTATATATGTGTGTGGTGGTGATACCTATATATGTGTGTGGTGGGGATACCTATATATATGTGTGGCGGGGATACCTATATACGTATGTGGTGGGAATACCTATAGATGTATGTGGCGGTGATACCTATAGATGTATGTGGTGGGGATAGCTATATATGTATGTGGTGGGGATACCTATATATGTATGTGGTGGGGATACCTATATATGTTTGTGGTGGGGATACATATAGATGTATGTGGTGGGGATACCTATATATGTATGTGGTGGGGATACCTATATATGTATGTGGTGGTGATACCTATATATGTGTGTGGTGGGGATACCTATATGTGTTTGGTGGGGATACCTATATGTATGTGGCGGGGATACCTATATGTGCGTGGTGGTGATACCTATATATGTATGTGGTGGGGATACCTATATATGTGTGTGGTGGGGATACCTATATTTGTATGTGGTGGGGATACCTGTATATGTGTGTGGCGGGGATAACTATAGATGTGTATTGCGGGAATACCTATATATGTGTGTGGTGGGGATACCTATAGATATGTGTGTGGCGGGGATAACTATAGATGTGTATTGCGGGAATACCTATAGATGTATGTGGTTGGGAGACCTATATATGTGTGTGTTGGTGATACCTATATATGTATGTGGCGGGGATACCTATATATGTGTGTGGTGGGGATACCTATATATGTGTGTGGTGGTGATACCTATATATGTATATGGTGGGAATACATATAGATGTGTGTGGTGGGGATACCTATATATGTATGTGGCGGGGATACCTATATATGTGTGTGGCGGGGATACCTATATATGTATGTGGTGGTGATACCAATATATGTGTGTGGTGGGGATACCTATAGATGTTTGTGGTGGGGATACCTATAGATGTATGTGGTGGGGAGACCTATATATGTAGGTGGTGGGATACCTATATATGTGTGTGGCGGTGATACCTATATATATGTGTGTGGTGGGGATACCTATATATGTGTGTGGTGGGGATACCTATATATGTGTGTGGTGCGGATACCTATATATGTATGTGGTGGGGATACCTATATATGTATGTGGCGGGGATACCTATATATGTATGTGGTGGGGATACATATATATGTATGTAGTGGGGATACCTATAGATGCGTGTGGTGGGGATACCTATAGATGTGTGTGGTGGGGATACCTATATATGTGTGTGGTGGGATACCTATAGATGTATGTGGTGGGGATACCTATATATGTATGTGGTGGGGATACCTATATATGTGTTTGGTGGGGATACCTATAGATGTCTGTGGTGGGGTTACCTATATATGTGTGTGGCGGTGATACATATAGATGTGTATGGTGGGGATACCTATATATATGTGTGGTGGGGATCCCGATAGATGTGTATGGTGGGGATACCTATAGAAGTGTGTGGTGGGGATACCTATAGATGTATATGTTGGGGATACATATATATGTATGTGGTGGGGATACCTATAGATGTAAGTGGTGTGGATACTTATATATGTATGTGGTGGGGATACCTATATATGTATCTGGTGGGGATACCTATATATGTATGTGGTGGGGATACCTATATATGTATGTGGTGGGAATGCCTATAGATGTATGTGGTGGGGATACCTATATATGTATGTGGTGGGGATACCTATATATGTTCGTGGTGGGGATACATATAGATTTATGTGGTGGGGATACCTATATATGTGTGTGGTGGGGATACATATAGATGTATGTGATGGGGATACCTATATATGTATGTGGTGGGGATACCTATATATGTATGTGGTGGGGATACCTATATATGTATGTGATGGGATACCTATATATGTATGTGGTGGGGATACCTATATATGTGTGTGGTGGTGATACCTATTTATGTATGTGGTGGGGATACCTACATATGTATGTGGCGGGGATACCTATATATGTGTGTGGTAGTGATACCTATATATGTGTGTGGTGGGAATACCTATATATGTGTGTGGCGGAGATACCTATATATGTATGTGGTGGGGATACCTATAGATGTATGTGGCGGTGATACCTATATGTGTATGTGGTGGGGATAGCTATATATGTATGTGGTGGGGATACCTATATATGTATGTGGTGTGGATACCTATATATGTTTGTGGTTGTGATACCTATAGATGTATGTGGTGGGGATACCTATATATGTATGTGGTGGGGATACCTATATATGTATGTGTTGGGAATACCTATATATGTATGTGGTGGTGATACCTATAGATGTGTGTGGTGGGGATACCTATATGTGTGTGGTGGGGATACCTATATGTATGTGGCGGGAATACCTATATGTGTGTGGTGGTGATACCTATATATGTATGTGGTGGGGATACCTATATATGTGTGTGGTGGGGATACCTATATATGTATGTGGTGGGGATACCTATATATGTATGTGGTGGGGATACCTATATATGTATGTGGTGGGGATACCTATATATGTGCGTGGTGGGGATACCTATAGATGTATGTGGTGGGGATACCTATATATGTGTGGGGTGGGGACACTTATAGATGTATGTGGTGGGGATACCTATATATGTATGTGGTGGGGATACCTGTATATGTATGTGGTGGGGATACCTATATATGTGTGTTGTGGGGATACCTATACATGTATGTGATGGGGATACCTATATATGTATATGGTGGGGATATCTATATATGTGTGTGGTGGTGATACCTATATATGTATGTGGTGGGGATACCTACATATGTATGTGGCGGGGATACCTATATATGTGTGTGGTGGTGATACCTATATATGTGTGTGGTGGGGATACCTATATTTGTGTGTGGCGGGGATACCTATATATGTATGTGGTGGGGATACCTATAGATGTATGTGACGGTGATACCTATAGATGTATGTGGTGGGGATAGCTATATATGTATGTGGTGGGGATACCTATAGATGTATGTGGTGGGGATACCTATATATGTATGTGGTGGGGTTACCTATAGATGTATGTGGTAGGGATACATATAGACGTTTGTGGTGGTGATACCTATATATGTGTGTGGTGGGGATACCTATATATGTATGTGGTGGGGAAACCTATATATGTGTGTGGTGAGGATACCTACAGATGTGTGTGGCGGGGATACCTATAGATGTATGTGGTGGGGATACCTATATATGTATGTGGTATGTATACCTATATATGTATGTGGTGGTGATACCTATAGATGTATGTGGTGGTAATACCTATAGATGTGTGTGGTGGTGATACCTATAGATGTATGTGGTGGGGATATCTATATATGTGTGTGGTGAGGATACCTATATATGTGTGTGGCGGGGATACCTATAGATGTATGTGGTGGGGAAACCTATATATGTATGTGGTGGGGATACCTATAGATGTTGTGGTGGTGATACCTATATATGTATGTGGTGGTGATACCTATAGATGTGTGTGGCGGGTATACCTATATGTGTGTGGTGGGGATACCTATAGATGTATGTGGTGGGGATACCTATATATGTGTGTGGTGGGGATACCTATATATGTGTCTGGTGGGGATACATATAGATGTATGTGGTGGGGATACCTATATATGTGTGTGGTGATGATACCTATAGATGTGTGTGGCGGGGATACCTATAGATGTATGTGGTGGGGATACCTATAGATGTATGTGGTGGTGATATTTATAGATGTATGTGGTGGTGATACCAATAGATGTATGTGACGGGGATACCTATATATGTGTGTGGTGAGGATACCTATATATGTGTGTGATGAGGATACCTATATGTGTGTAGTGGGGATACCTATATATGTATGTCGTGGGGATACCTATATATGTGTGTGGTGGTGATACCTATATATGTATGTGGTGGTGATACATATAGATGTGTGTGGTGGGGATACCTATAGATGTGTGTGGTGGGGATACCTATATATGTGTGTGGTGGCGATACCTATATATGTGTGTGGTGGGGATACCTATAGATGTGTGTGGTGAGGATACCTATATATGTGTATGGCGGGGACACTTATAGATGTATGTGGTGGGGATACCTATATATGTATGTGGTGGGTATACCTATATATGTATGTGGTGGGGATACCTGTATATGTGTGTGGTGGGGATACCTATAAATGTATGTGATGGGGATACCTATATATGTATATGGTGGGGATACCTATATATGTGTGTGGTGGTGATACCTATATATGTATGTGGTGGGGATACCTACATATGTATGTGGCGAGGATACCTATATATGTGTGTGGTGGTGATACCTATATATGTGTGTGGTGGGGATACCTATATATATGTGTGGCGGGGATACCTATATACGTATGTGGTGGGAATACCTATAGATGTATGTGGCGGTGATACCTATAGATGTATGTGGTGGGATAGCTATATATGTATGTGGTGGGGATACCTATATATGTATGTGGTGGGGATACCTATATATGTTTGTGGTGGGGATACATATAGATGTATGTGGTGGGGATACCTATATATGTATGTGGTGGGGATACCTATATATGTATGTGGTGGTGATACCTATATATGTGTGTGGTGGGGATACCTATATGTGTGTGGTGGGGATACCTATATGTATGTGGCGGGGATACCTATATGTGCGTGGTGGTGATACCTATATATGTATGTGGTGGGGATACCTATATATGTGTGTGGTGGGGATACCTATATTTGTATGTGGTGGGGATACCTGTATATGTGTGTGGCGGGGATAACTATAGATGTGTATTGCGGGAATACCTATATATGTGTGTGGTGGGGATACCTATAGATATGTGTGTGGCGGGGATAACTATAGATGTGTATTGCGGGAATACCTATAGATGTATGTGGTTGGGAGACCTATATATGTGTGTGTTGGTGATACCTATATATGTATGTGGCGGGGATACCTATATATGTGTGTGGTGGGGATACCTATATATGTGTGTGGTGGTGATACCTATATATGTATATGGTGGGAATACATATAGATGTGTGTGGTGGGGATACCTATATATGTATGTGGCGGGGATACCTATATATGTGTGTGGCGGGGATACCTATATATGTATGTGGTGGTGATACCAATATATGTGTGTGGTGGGGATACCTATAGATGTTTGTGGTGGGGATACCTATAGATGTATGTGGTGGGGAGACCTATATATGTAGGTGGTGGGATACCTATATATGTGTGTGGCGGTGATACCTATATATATGTGTGTGGTGGGGATACCTATATATGTGTGTGGTGGGGATACCTATATATGTGTGTGGTGCGGATACCTATATATGTATGTGGTGGGGATACCTATATATGTATGTGGCGGGGATACCTATATATGTATGTGGTGGGGATACATATATATGTATGTAGTGGGGATACCTATAGATGCGTGTGGTGGGGATACCTATAGATGTGTGTGGTGGGGATACCTATATATGTGTGTGGTGGGATACCTATAGATGTATGTGGTGGGGATACCTATATATGTATGTGGTGGGGATACCTATATATGTGTTTGGTGGGGATACCTATAGATGTCTGTGGTGGGGATACCTATATATGTGTGTGGTGGGGATACCTATATATGTGTGTGGTGGGGATACCTATATATGTGTGTGGTGGGGATACCTATATATGTGTGTGGTGGGGATACCTATATATGTGTGTGGTGGGGATACCTATATATGTGTGTGGTGGCGATACCTATATATGTGTGTGGTGGGGATACCTATAGATGTGTGAGGTGAGGATACCTATATATGTGTGTGGCGGGGATACCTATATATGTATGTGGTGAGGGTACCTATAGATGTGTGTGGTGGGGATACCTATAGATGTGTGTGGTGGTGATACCTATAGATGTATGTGGTGGTGATACCTATAGATGTATGTGACGGGGATACCTATATATGTGTGTGGTGAGGATACCTATATATGTGTGTGGTGAGGATACCTATATGTGTGTGGTGGGGATACCTATATATGTATGTCGTGGGGATACCTATATATGTGTGTGGTGGTGATACCTATATATGTATGTGGTGGTGATACATATAGATGTGTGTGGTGGGGATACCTATAGATGTATGTGGTGGGGTTACCTATATATGTATGTGGTGGTGATACCTATAGATGTATGTGGTGCGGATACCTATATATGAGTGTGGCGGTGATACATATAGATGTGTATGGTGGGGATACCTATAGATGTGTATGGTGCGGATACCAATAGATGTATGTGGTGGGGTTACCTATATATGTGTGTGGCGGTGATACATATAGATGTGTATGGTGGGGATACCTATATATATGTGTGGTGGGGATCCCTATAGATGTGTATGGTGGGGATACCTATAGAAGTGTGTGGTGGGGATACCTATAGATGTATGTGTTGGGAATAAATATATATGTATGTGGTGGGGATACCTATAGATGTAAGTGGTGTGGATACTTATATATGTTTGTGGTGGGGATACCTATATATGTATGTGGTGGGGATACCTATATATGTATGTGGTGGGGATACCTATATATGTATGTGGTGGGAATGCCTATAGATGTATGTGGTGGGGATACCTATATATGTATGTGGTGGGGATACCTATATATGTGAGTGGTGGGGATACATATAGATTTATGTGGTGGGGATACATATATATGTGTGTGGTGGGGATACAAATAGATGTATGTGATGGGGATACCTATATATGTATGTGGTGGGGATACCTATATATGTATGTGGTGGGGATACCTATATATGTATGTGATGGGATACCTATATATGTATGTGGTGGGGATACCTATATATGTGTGTGGTGGTGATACCTATATATATATGTGGTGGGGATACCTACATATGTATGTGGCGGGGATACCTATATATGTGTGTGGTAGTGATACCTATATATGTGTGTGGTGGGAATACCTATATATGTGTGTGGCGGAGATACCTATATATGTATGTGGTGGGGATACCTATAGATGTATGTGGCGGTGATACCTATAAGTGTATGTGGTGGGGATAGCTATATATGTATGTGGTGGGGATACCTATATATGTATGTGGTGTGGATACCTATATATGTTTGTGGTTGTGATACCTATAGATGTATGTGGTGGGGATACCTATATATGTATGTGGTGGGGATACCTATATATGTATGTGTTGGGGATACCAATATATGTATGTGGTGGTGATACCTATAGATGTGTGTGGTGGGGATACCTATATGTGTGTGGTGGGGATACCTATATGTATGTGGCGGGAATACCTATATGTGTGTGGTGGTGATACCTATATATGTATGTGGTGGGGATACCTATATATGTGTGTGGTGGGGATACCTATATATGTATGTGGTGGGGATACCTATATATGTATGTGGTGGGGATACCTATATATGTATGTGGTGGGGATACCTATATATGTGCGTGGTGGGGATACCTATAGATGTATGTGATGGGGATACCTATATATGTGTGTGGTGGGGACACTTATAGATGTATGTGGTGGGGATACCTATATATGTATGTGGTGGGGATACCTGTATATGTATGTGGTGGGGATACCTATATATGTGTGTGGTGGGGATACCTATACATGTATGTGATGGGGATACCTATATATGTATATGGTGGGGATATCTATATATGTGTGTGGTGGTGATACCTATATATGTATGTGGTGGGGATACCTACATATGTATGTGGCGGGGATACCTATATATGTGTGTGGTGGTGATACCTATATATGTGTGTGGTGGGGATACCTATATATGTGTGTGGCGGGGATACCTATATATGTATGTGGTGGGGATACCTATAGATGTATGTGACGGTGATACCTATAGATGTATGTGGTGGGGATAGCTATATATGTGTGTGGTGGGGATACCTATATATGTATGTGGTGGGGATACCTATAGATGTAAGTGGTGTGGATACTTATATATGTTTGTGGTGGGGATACCTATATATGTATGTGGTGGGGATACCTATATATGTATGTGGTGGGGATACCTATATATGTATGTGGTGGGAATGCCTATAGATGTATGTGGTGGGGATACCTATATATGTATGTGGTGGGGATACCTATATATGTGAGTGGTGGGGATACATATAGATTTATGTGGTGGGGATACATATATATGTGTGTGGTGGGGATACAAATAGATGTATGTGATGGGGATACCTATATATGTATGTGGTGGGGATACCTATATATGTATGTGGTGGGGATACCTATATATGTATGTGATGGGATACCTATATATGTATGTGGTGGGGATACCTATATATGTGTGTGGTGTTGATACCTATATATATATGTGGTGGGGATACCTACATATGTATGTGGCGGGGATACCTATATATGTGTGTGGTAGTGATACCTATATATGTGTGTGGTGGGAATACCTATATATGTGTGTGGCGGAGATACCTATATATGTATGTGGTGGGGATACCTATAGATGTATGTGGCGGTGATACCTATAAGTGTATGTGGTGGGGATAGCTATATATGTATGTGGTGGGGATACCTATATATGTATGTGGTGTGGATACCTATATATGTTTGTGGTTGTGATACCTATAGATGTATGTGGTGGGGATACCTATATATGTATGTGGTGGGGATACCAATATATGTATGTGTTGGGGATACCAATATATGTATGTGGTGGTGATACCTATAGATGTGTGTGGTGGGGATACCTATATGTGTGTGGTGGGGATACCTATATGTATGTGGCGGGAATACCTATATGTGTGTGGTGGTGATACCTATATATGTATGTGGTGGGGATACCTATATATGTGTGTGGTGGGGATACCTATATATGTATGTGGTGGGGATACCTATATATGTATGTGGTGGGGATACCTATATATGTATGTGGTGGGGATACCTATATATGTGCGTGGTGGGGATACCTATAGATGTATGTGATGGGGATACCTATATATGTGTGTGGTGGGGACACTTATAGATGTATGTGGTGGGGATACCTATATATGTATGTGGTGGGGATACCTGTATATGTATGTGGTGGGGATACCTATATATGTGTGTGGTGGGGATACCTATACATGTATGTGATGGGGATACCTATATATGTATATGGTGGGGATATCTATATATGTGTGTGGTGGTGATACCTATATATGTATGTGGTGGGGATACCTACATATGTATGTGGCGGGGATACCTATATATGTGTGTGGTGGTGATACCTATATATGTGTGTGGTGGGGATACCTATATATGTGTGTGGCGGGGATACCTATATATGTATGTGGTGGGGATACCTATAGATGTATGTGACGGTGATACCTATAGATGTATGTGGTGGGGATAGCTATATATGTATGTGGTGGGGATACCTATATATGTATGTGGTGGGGATACCTATATATGTTTGTGATGGGGATGCCTATAGATGTATGTGGTGGGGATACCTATATGTGTATGTGGTGGGGATACCTATATAAGTATATGGTGGGGATACCTATATATGTATGTGTTGGGGATACCTATATATGTGTGTGGTGGGGATACCTATATATGTGTGTGGTGGTGATACCTATATATGTATATGGTGGGAATACATATAGATGTGTGTGGTGGGGATACCTATATATGTATGTGGCGGGGATACCTATATATGTGTGTGGCGGGGATACCTATATATGTATGTGGTGGTGATACCAATATATGTGTGTGGTGGGGATACCTATAGATGTGTGTGGTGGGGATACCTATAGATGTATGTGGTGGGGAGACCTATATATGTAGGTGGTGGGATACCTATATATGTGTGTGGCGGGGATACCTATATATATGTGTGTGGTGGGGATACCTATATATGTGTGTGGTGGGGATACCTATATATGTGTGTGGTGGGGATACATATATATGTATGTGGTGGGGATACCTATATATGTATGTGGCGGGGATACCTATAGATGTATGTGACGGGGATACCTATATATGTGTGTGGTGAGGATACCTATATATGTGTGTGGTGAGGATACCTATATATGTGTGGTGGGGATACCTATATATGTATGTCGTGGGGATACCTATATATGTGTGTGGTGGTGATACCTATATAAGTATGTGGTGGTGATACATATAGATGTGTGTGGTGGGGATACCTATATATGTATGTGGTGGGGTTACCTATATATGTATGTGGTGGTGATACCTATAGATGTATGTGGTGCGGATACCTATATATGAGTGTGGCGGTGATACATATAGATGTGTATGGTGGGGATTCCTATAGATGTGTATGGTGGGGATACCAATAGATGTATGTGGTGGGGTTACCTATATATGTGTGTGGCGGTGATACATATAGATGTGTATGGTGGGGATACCTATATATATGTGTGGTGGGGATCCCTATAGATGTGTATGGTGGGGATACCTATAGAAGTGTGTGGTGGGGATACCTATAGATGTATGTGTTGGGGATACCTATAGATGTAAGTGGTGTGGATACTTATATATGTATGTGGTGGGGATACCTATATATGTATGTGGTGGGGATACCTATATATGTATGTGGTGGGGATACCTATATATGTATGTGGTGGGAATGCCTATAGATGTATGTGGTGGGGATACCTATATATGTATGTGGTGGGGATACCTATATATGTGCGTGGTGGGGATACATATAGATTTATGTTGTGGGGATACCTATATATGTGTGTGGTGGGGATACATATAGATGTATGTGATGGGGATACCTATATATGTATGTGGTGGGGATACCTATATATGTATGTGGTGGGGATACCTATATATGTATGTGATGGGATACCTATATATGTATGTGGTGGGGATACCTATATATGTGTGTGGTGGTGATACCTATATATGTATGTGGTGGGGATACCTACATATGTATGTGGCGGGGATACCTATATATGTGTGTGGTAGTGATACCTACATATGTATGTGGCGGGGATACCTATATATGTGTGTGGTAGTGATACCTATATATGTGTGTGGTGGGAATACCTATATATGTGTGTGGCGGTGATACCTATATGTGTATGTGGTGGGGATAGCTATATATGTATGTGGTGGTGATACCTATATATGTATGTGGTGTGGATACCTATATATGTTTGTGGTTGTGATACCTATAGATGTATGTGGTGGGGATACCTATATATGTATGTGGTGGGGATACCTATATATGTATGTGTTGGGGATACCTATATATGTATGTGGTGGTGATACCTATAGATGTGTGTGGTGGGGATACCTATATGTGTGTGGTGGGGATACCTATATGTATGTGGCGGGAATACCTATATGTGTGTGGTGGTGATACCTATATATGTATGTGGTGGGGATACCTATATATGTGTGTGGTGGGGATACCTATATATGTATGTGGTGGGGATACCTATATATGTATGTGGTGGGGATACCTATATATGTATGTGGTGGGGATACCTATATATGTGCGTGGTGGGGATACCTATAGATGTATGTGGTGGGGATACCTATATATGTATGTGGTGGGGACACTTATAGATGTATGTGGTGGGGATACCTATATATGTATGTGGTGGGGATACCTATATATGATGTGGCGGGGATACCTATATATGTATGTGGTGGGGATACATATATATGTATGTAGTGGGGATACTTATAGATGTGTGTGGTGGGGATACCTATATATGTGTGTGGTGGGGATACCTATATATGTGTGTGGTGGGATACCTATAGATGTGTGTGGTTAGGATACCTATATATGTATGTGGAGGTGATACCTATATATGAATGTGGTGGGGATACCTATATATGTATGTGGTGGGGATACCTATATATGTGTTTGGTGGGGATACCTATAGATGTGTGTGGTGGGGATACCTATATATGTGTGTGGTGGGGATACCTATATATGTGAGTGGTGGGGATACCTATAGATGTGTGTGGTGGGGATACCTATATATGTGTGTGGTGGCGATACCTATATATGTGTGTGGTGGGGATACCTATAGATGTGTGTTGTGAGGATACTTATATATGTGTGTGGCGGGGATACCTATATATGTATGTGGTGAGGATACCTATAGATGTGTGTGGTGGGGATACCTATAGATGTATGTGGTGGGGAGACCTATATATGTATGTGGTGGGGATACCTATATATGTGTGTGGCGGGGATACCTATATATATGTGTGTGGTGGGGATACCTATATATGTGTGTGGTGGGGATACCTATATATGTGTGTGGTTGGGATACCTATATATGTATGTGGTGGGGATACCTATATATGTATGTGGCGGAGATACCTATATATGTATGTGGTGGGGATACATATAGATGTATGTGGTGGTGATACCTATATATGTGTGTGGTGTTGATACCTATATTTGTGTGTGGTGGGGATACCTATAGATGTATGTGGTGGGGATACCTATATATGTATGTGGTGGGGTTACCTATAAATGTATGTGGTAGGGATACATATAGAAGTTTGTGGTGGTGATACCTATATATGTGTGTGGTGGGGATACCTATATATGTATGTGGTGGGGAAACCTATATATGTATGTGGCGGGGATACCTATATATGTGTGTGGTGGTGATACCTATATATGTGTGTGGTGGGGATACCTATATATGTGTGTGGCGGGGATACCTATATATGTATGTGGTGGGGATACCTATAGATGTATGTGACGGTGATACCTATAGATGTATGTGGTGGGGATAGCTATATATGTATGTGGTGGGGATACCTATATATGTATGTGGTGGGGATACCTATATATGTTTGTGATGGGGATACCTATAGATGTATGTGGTGGGGATACCTATATATGTATGTGGTGGGGATACCTATATAAGTATATGGTGGGGATACCTATATATGTATGTGTTGGGGATACCTATATATGTATGTGGTGGTGATACCTATATATGTGTGTGGTGGGGATACCTATATGTGTGTGGTGGGGATACCTATAAGTATGTGGCGGGGATACCTATATGTGTGTGGTGGTGATACCTATATATGTATGTGGTGGGGATACCTATATATGTGTGTGGTGGGGATACCTATATATGTATGTGGTGGTGATACCTATATATGTGTGTGGCGGGGATAACTATAGATGTGTATTGTGGGAATACCTATATATGTGTGTGGTGGGGATACCTATAGATCTGTGTGTGGTGGGGATACATATAGATGTGTGTGGTGGGGATACCTATAGATGTATGTGGTTGGGAGACCTATATATGTGTGTGGTGGTGATACCTATATATGTGTGTGGTGGTGATACCTATATATGTATATGGTGGGGATACCTATAGATGTGTGTGGTGGGGATACCTATATATGTGTGTGGCGGGGATACATATATATGTGTGTGGCGGGGATACCTATATATATGTGGTGGTGATACCAATATATGTGTGTGGTGGGATACCTATAGATGTGTGTGGTGGGGATACCTATATATGTATGTGGTGGGGAGACCTATATATGTATGTGGTGGGGATACCTATATATGTGAGTGGCGGGGATACCTATATATAAGTGTGTGGTGGGGATACCTATATATGTGTGTGGTGGGGATACCTACATATGTGTGTGGTGGGGATACCTATATATGTATGTGGTGGGGATACCTATATATGTATGTGGCGGGGATACCTATATATGTATGTGGTGGGGATACATATATATGTATGTAGTGGGGATACTTATAGATGTGTGTGGTGGGGATACCTATATATGTGTGTGGTGGGGATACCTATATATGTGTGTGGTGGGATACCTATAGATGTGTGTGGTTAGGATACCTATATATGTATGGGGAGGTGATACCTATATTTGAATGTGGTGGGGATACCTATATATGTATGTGGTGGGGATACCTATATATGTGTTTGGTGGGGATACCTATAGATGTGTGTGGTGGGGATACCTATATATGTGTGTGGTGGCGATACCTATATATGTGTGTGGTGGGGATACCTATAGATGTGTGTGGTGAGGATACTTATATATGTGTGTGGCGGGGATACCTATATATGTATGTGGTGAGGATACCTATAGATGTGTGTGGTGGGGATACCTATAGATGTATGTGGTGGGGAGACCTATATATGTATGTGGTGGGGATACCTATATATGTGTGTGGCGGGGATACCTATATATATGTGTGTGGTGGGGATACCTATATATGTGTGTGCTGGGGATACCTATATATGTGTGTGGTTGGGATACCTATATATGTATGTGGTGGGGATACCTATATATGTATGTGGCGGAGATACCTATATATGTATGTGGTGGGGATACATATAGATGTATGTGGTGGTGATACCTATATATGTGTGTGGTGTTGATACCTATATATGTGTGTGGTGGGGATACCTATAGATGTATGTGGTGGGGATACCTATATATGTATGTGGTGGGGTTACCTATAGATGTATGTGGTAGGGATACATATATAAGTTTGTGGTGGTGATACCTATATATGTGTGTGGTGGGGATACCTATATATGTATGTGGTGGGGAAACCTATATATGTGTGTGGTGAGGATACCTATAAGATGTGTGTGGCGGGAATACCTATATATGTATGTGGTGGGGATACCTATATATGTGTGTGGTGGGGATACCTATATATGTGTGTGGTGGGGATACCTATATATGTATGTGGTGGGGATACCTATATATGTATGTGGTGGGGATACATATATATGTATGTAGTGGGGATACTTATAGATGTGTGTGGTGGGGATACCTATAGATGTGTGTGGTGGGGATACGTATATATGTGTGTGGTGGGATACCTATAGATGTGTGTGGTTAGGATACCTATATATGTATGTGGAGGTGATAGCTATATATGAATGTGGTGGGGATACCTATATATGTATGTGGTGGGGATACCTAAATATGTGTTTGGTGGGGATACCTATAGATGTGTGTGGTGGGGATACCTATATATGTGTGTGGTGGGGATACCTATATATATATGTGTGTGGTGGGGATACCTATAGATGTGTGTGGTGGGGATACCTATATATGTGTGTGGTGGCGATACCTATATATGTGTGTGGTGGGGATACCTATAGATGTGTGTGGTGAGGATACCTATATATGTGTGTGTCGGGGATACCTATATATGTATGTGGTGAGGATACCTATAGATGTGTGTGGTGGGGATACCTATAGATGTATGTGGTGGGGAGACCTATATATGTATGTGGTGGGGATACCTATATATGTGTGTGGCGGGGATACCTATATATATGTGTATGGTGGGGATACCTATATATGTGTGTGGTGGGGATACCTATATATGTGTGTGGTGGGGATACCTATATATGTATGTGGTGGGGATACCTATATATGTATGTGGCGGAGATACCTATATATGTATGTGGTGGGGATACATATAGATGTATGTGGTGGTGATACCTATATATATGTGTGGTGTTGATACCTATATATGTGTGTGGTGGGGATACCTATAGATGTATGTGGTGGGGATACCTATATATGTATGTGGTGGGGTTACCTATTGATGTATGTGGTAGGGATACATATAGAAGTTTGTGGTGGTGATACCTATATATGTGTGTGGTGGGGATACCTATATATGTATGTGGTGTGGAAACCTATATATGTGTGTGGTGAGGATACCTACAGATGTGTGTGGCGGGAATACCTATATATGTATGTGGTGGGGATACCTATATATGTATGTGGTATGTATACCTATAGATGTATGTGGTGGTGATACCTATAGATGTATGTGGTGGTAATACCTATATATGTGTGTGGTGGTGATACCTATAGATGTATGTGGTGGGGATACCTATCTATGTGTGTGGTGAGGATACCTATAGATGTGTGTGGCGGGGATACCTATAGATGTATGTGGTGGGGATACCTATATATGTATGTGGTGGGGATACCTATAGGTGTTGTGGTGGTGATACCTATAGATGTATGTGGTGGTGATACCTATAGATGTGTGTGGCGGGTATACCTATATGTGTGTGGTGGGGATACCTATAGATGTATGTGGTGGGGATACCTATATATGTGTGTGGTGGGGATACCTATATATGTGTGTGGTGGGGATACATATAGATGTATGTGGTGGGGATACCTATATATGTGTGTGGTGAGGATACCTATAGATGTGTGTGGCGGGGATACCTATAGATGTATGTGGTGGGGATACCTATAGATGTATGTGGTGGTGATATTTATAGATGTATGTGGTGGTGATACCTATAGATGTATGTGACGGGGATACCTATATATGTGTGTGGTGAGGATACCTATATATGTGTGTGATGAGGGTACCTATATGTGTGTGGTGGGGATACCTATATATGTATGTCGTGGGGATACCTATATATGTGTGTGGTGGGGATACCTATATATGTATGTGGTGGTGATACATATATATGTGTGTGGTGGGGACACCTATAGATGTGTGTGGTGGGGATACCTATATATGTGTGTGGTGGCGATACCTATATATGTGTGTGGTGGGGATACCTATAGATGTGTGTGGTGAGGATACCTATATATGTGTCTGGCGGGGACACTTATAGATGTATGTGGTGGGGATACCTATATATGTATGTGGTGGGGATACCTATATATGTATGTGGTGGGGATACCTGTATATGTGTGTGGTGGGGATACCTATAAATGTATGTGATGGGGATACCTATATATGTATATGGTGGGGATACCTATATATGTGTGTGGTGGTGATACCTATATATGTATGTGGTGGGGATACCTACATATGTATGTGGTGGGGATACCTATAGATGTATGTGACGGTGATACCTATAGATGTATGTGGTGGGGATAGCTATATATGTATGTGGTGGGGATACCTATATATGTATGTGGTGGGGATACCTATATATGTTTGTGATGGGGATGCCTATAGATGTATGTGGTGGGGATACCTATATGTGTATGTGGTGGGGATACCTATATAAGTATATGGTGGGGATACCTATATATGTATGTGTTGGGGATACCTATATATGTGTGTGGTGGGGATACCTATATATGTGTGTGGTGGTGATACCTATATATGTATATGGTGGGAATACATATAGATGTGTGTGGTGGGGATACCTATATATGTATGTGGCGGGGATACCTATATATGTGTGTGGCGGGGATACCTATATATGTATGTGGTGGTGATACCAATATATGTGTGTGGTGGGGATACCTATAGATGTGTGTGGTGGGGATACCTATAGATGTATGTGGTGGGGAGACCTATATATGTAGGTGGTGGGATACCTATATATGTGTGTGGCGGGGATACCTATATATATGTGTGTGGTGGGGATACCTATATATGTGTGTGGTGGGGATACCTATATATGTGTGTGGTGGGGATACCTATATATGTATGTGGTGGGGATACCTATATATGTATGTGGCGGGGATACCTATAGATGTATGTGACGGGGATACCTATATATGTGTGTGGTGAGGATACCTATATATGTGTGTGGTGAGGATACCTATATATGTGTGGTGGGGATACCTATATATGTATGTCGTGGGGATACCTATATATGTGTGTGGTGGTGATACCTATATAAGTATGTGGTGGTGATACATATAGATGTGTGTGGTGGGGATACCTATATATGTATGTGGTGGGGTTACCTATATATGTATGTGGTGGTGATACCTATAGATGTATGTGGTGCGGATACCTATATATGAGTGTGGCGGTGATACATATAGATGTGTATGGTGGGGATTCCTATAGATGTGTATGGTGGGGATACCAATAGATGTATGTGGTGGGGTTACCTATATATGTGTGTGGCGGTGATACATATAGATGTGTATGGTGGGGATACCTATATATATGTGTGGTGGGGATCCCTATAGATGTGTATGGTGGGGATACCTATAGAAGTGTGTGGTGGGGATACCTATAGATGTATGTGTTGGGGATACATATATATGAATGTGGTGGGGATACCTATAGATGTAAGTGGTGTGGATACTTATATATGTATGTGGTGGGGATACCTATATATGTATGTGGTGGGGATACCTATATATGTATGTGGTGGGGATACCTATATATGTATGTGGTGGGAATGCCTATAGATGTATGTGGTGGGGATACCTATATATGTATGTGGTGGGGATACCTATATATGTGCGTGGTGGGGATACATATAGATGTATGTTGTGGGGATACCTATATATGTGTGTGGTGGGGATACATATAGATGTATGTGATGGGGATAGCTATATATGTATGTGGTGGGGATACCTATATATGTATGTGGTGGGGATACCTATATATGTATGTGATGGGATACCTATATATGTATGTGGTGGGGATACCTATATATGTGTGTGGTGGTGATACCTATATATGTATGTGGTGGGGATACCTACATATGTATGTGGCGGGGATACCTATATATGTGTGTGGTAGTGATACCTACATATGTATGTGGCGGGGATACCTATATATGTGTGTGGTAGTGATACCTATATATGTGTGTGGTGGGAATACCTATATATGTGTGTGGCGGTGATACCTATATGTGTATGTGGTGGGGATAGCTATATATGTATGTGGTGGTGATACCTATATATGTATGTGGTGTGGATACCTATATATGTTTGTGGTTGTGATACCTATAGATGTATGTGGTGGGGATACCTATATATGTATGTGGTGGGGATACCTATATATGTATGTGTTGGGGATACCTATATATGTATGTGGTGGTGATACCTATAGATGTGTGTGGTGGGGATACCTATATGTGTGTGGTGGGGATACCTATATGTATGTGGCGGGAATACCTATATGTGTGTGGTGGTGATACCTATATATGTATGTGGTGGGGATACCTATATATGTGTGTGGTGGGGATACCTATATATGTATGTGGTGGGGATACCTATATATGTATGTGGTGGGGATACCTATATATGTATGTGGTGCGGATACCTATATATGTGCGTGGTGGGGATACCTATAGATGTATGTGGTGGGGATACCTATATATGTATGTGGTGGGGACACTTATAGATGTATGTGGTGGGGATACCTATATATGTATGTGGTGGGGATACCTATATATGAATGTGGCGGGGATACCTATATATGTATGTGGTGGGGATACATATATATGTATGTAGTGGGGATACTTATAGATGTGTGTGGTGGGGATACCTATATATGTGTGTGGTGGGGATACCTATATATGTGTGTGGTGGGATACCTATAGATGTGTGTGGTTAGGATACCTATATATGTATGTGGAGGTGATACCTATATATGAATGTGGTGGGGATACCTATATATGTATGTGGTGGGGATACCTATATATGTGTTTGGTGGGGATACCTATAGATGTGTGTGGTGGGGATACCTATATATGTGTGTGGTGGGGATACCTATATATGTGTGTGGTGGGGATACCTATAGATGTGTGTGGTGGGGATACCTATATATGTGTGTGGTGGCGATACCTATATATGTGTGTGGTGGGGATACCTATAGATGTGTGTGGTGAGGATACTTATATATGTGTGTGGCGGGGATACCTATATATGTATGTGGTGAGGATACCTATAGATGTGTGTGGTGGGGATACCTATAGATGTATGTGGTGGGGAGACCTATATATGTATGTGGTGGGGATACCTATATATGTGTGTGGCGGGGATACCTATATATATGTGTGTGGTGGGGATACCTATATATGTGTGTGGTGGGGATACCTATATATGTGTGTGGTTGGGATACCTATATATGTATGTGGTGGGGATACCTATATATGTATGTGGCGGAGATACCTATATATGTATGTGGTGGGGATACATATAGATGTATGTGGTGGTGATACCTATATATGTGTGTGGTGTTGATACCTATATATGTGTGTGGTGGGGATACCTATAGATGTATGTGGTGGGGATACCTATATATGTATGTGGTGGGGTTACCTATAAATGTATGTGGTAGGGATACATATAGAATTTTGTGGTGGTGATACCTATATATGTGTGTGGTGGGGATACCTATATATGTATGTGGTGGGGAAACCTATATATGTATGTGGCGGGGATACCTATATATGTGTGTGGTGGTGATACCTATATATGTGTGTGGTGGGGATACCTATATATGTGTGTGGCGGGGATACCTATATATGTATGTGGTGGGGATACCTATAGATGTATGTGACGGTGATACCTATAGATGTATGTGGTGGGGATAGCTATATATGTATGTGGTGGGGATACCTATATATGTATGTGGTGGGGATACCTATATATGTTTGTGATGGGGATACCTATAGATGTATGTGGTGGGGATACCTATATATGTATGTGGTGGGGATACCTATATAAGTATATGGTGGGGATACCTATATATGTATGTGTTGGGGATACCTATATATGTATGTGGTGGTGATACCTATATATGTGTGTGGTGGGGATACCTATATGTGTGTGGTGGGGATACCTATAAGTATGTGGCGGGGATACCTATATGTGTGTGGTGGTGATACCTATATATGTATGTGGTGGGGATACCTATATATGTGTGTGGTGGGGATACCTATATATGTATGTGGTGGTGATACCTATATATGTGTGTGGCGGGGATAACTATAGATGTGTATTGTGGGAATACCTATATATGTGTGTGGTGGGGATACCTATAGATCTGTGTGTGGTGGGGATACATATAGATGTGTGTGGTGGGGATACCTATAGATGTATGTGGTGGGGAGACCTATATATGTGTGTGGTGGTGATACCTATATATGTGTGTGGTGGTGATACCTATATATGTATATGGTGGGGATACCTATAGATGTGTGTGGTGGGGATACCTATATATGTGTGTGGCGGGGATACATATATATGTGTGTGGCGGGGATACCTATATATATGTGGTGGTGATACCAATATATGTGTGTGGTGGGATACCTATAGATGTGTGTGGTGGGGATACCTATATATGTATGTGGTGGGGAGACCTATATATGTATGTGGTGGGGATACCTATATATGTGAGTGGCGGGGATACCTATATATAAGTGTGTGGTGGGGATACCTATATATGTGTGTGGTGGGGATACCTACATATGTGTGTGGTGGGGATACCTATATATGTATGTGGTGGGGATACCTATATATGTATGTGGCGGGGATACCTATATATGTATGTGGTGGGGATACATATATATGTATGTAGTGGGGATACTTGTAGATGTGTGTGGTGGGGATACCTATATATGTGTGTGGTGGGGATACCTATATATGTGTGTGGTGGGATACCTATAGATGTGTGTGGTTAGGATACCTATATATGTATGGGGAGGTGATACCTATATTTGAATGTGGTGGGGATACCTATATATGTATGTGGTGGGGATACCTATATATGTGTTTGGTGGGGATACCTATAGATGTGTGTGGTGGGGATACCTATATATGTGTGTGGTGGGGATACCTATATATGTGTGTGGTGGGGATACCTATAGATGTGTGTGGTGGGGATACCTATATATGTGTGTGGTGGCGATACCTATATATGTGTGTGGTGGGGATACCTATAGATGTGTGTGGTGAGGATACTTATATATGTGTGTGGCGGGGATACCTATATATGTATGTGGTGAGGATACCTATAGATGTGTGTGGTGGGGATACCTATAGATGTATGTGGTGGGGAGACCTATATATGTATGTGGTGGGGATACCTATATATGTGTGTGGCGGGGATACCTATATATATGTGTGTGGTGGGGATACCTATATATGTGTGTGCTGGGGATACCTATATATGTGTGTGGTTGGGATACCTATATATGTATGTGGTGGGGATACCTATATATGTATGTGGCGGAGATACCTATATATGTATGTGGTGGGGATACATATAGATGTATGTGGTGGTGATACCTATATATGTGTGTGGTGTTGATACCTATATATGTGTGTGGTGGGGATACCTATAGATGTATGTGGTGGGGATACCTATATATGTATGTGGTGGGGTTACCTATAGATGTATGTGGTAGGGATACATATAGAAGTTTGTGGTGGTGATACCTATATATGTGTGTGGTGGGGATACCTATATATGTATGTGGTGGGGAAACCTATATATGTGTGTGGTGAGGATACCTATAAGATGTGTGTGGCGGGAATACCTATATATGTATGTGGTGGGGATACCTATATATGTGTGTGGTGGGGATACCTATATATGTGTGTGGTGGGGATACCTATATATGTATGTGGTGGGGATACCTATATATGTATGTGGTGGGGATACATATATATGTATGTAGTGGGGATACTAATAGATGTGTGTGGTGGGGATACCTATAGATGTGTGTGGTGGGGATACGTATATATGTGTGTGGTGGGATACCTATAGATGTGTGTGGTTAGGATACCTATATATGTATGTGGAGGTGATAGCTATAAATGAATGTGGTGGGGATACCTATATATGTATGTGGTGGGGATACCTAAATATGTGTTTGGTGGAGATACCTATAGATGTGTGTGGTGGGGATACCTATATATGTGTGTGGTGGGGATACCTATATATATATGTGTGTGGTGGGGATACCTATAGATGTGTGTGGTGGGGATACCTATATATGTGTGTGGTGGCGATACCTATATATGTGTGTGGTGGGGATACCTATAGATGTGTGTGGTGAGGATACCTATATATGTGTGTGTCGGGGATACCTATATATGTATGTGGTGAGGATACCTATAGATGTGTGTGGTGGGGATACCTATAGATGTATGTGGTGGGGAGACCTATATATGTATGTGGTGGGGATACCTATATATGTGTGTGGCGGGGATACCTATATATATGTGTATGGTGGGGATACCTATATATGTGTGTGGTGGGGATACCTATATATGTGTGTGGTGGGGATACCTATATATGTATGTGGTGGGGATACCTATATATGTATGTGGCGGAGATACCTATATATGTATGTGGTGGGGATACATATAGATGTATGTGGTGGTGATACCTATATATATGTGTGGTGTTGATACCTATATATGTGTGTGGTGGGGATACCTATAGATGTATGTGGTGGGGATACCTATATATGTATGTGGTGGGGTTACCTATTGATGTATGTGGTAGGGATACATATAGAAGTTTGTGGTGGTGATACCTATATATGTGTGTGGTGGGGATACCTATATATGTATGTGGTGGGGAAACCTATATATGTGTGTGGTGAGGATACCTACAGATGTGTGTGGCGGGAATACCTATATATGTATGTGGTGGGGATACCTATATATGTATGTGGTATGTATACCTATAGATGTATGTGGTGGTGATACCTATAGATGTATGTGGTGGTAATACCTATATATGTGTGTGGTGGTGATATCTATAGATGTATGTGGTGGGGATACCTATCTATGTGTGTGGTGAGGATACCTATAGATGTGTGTGGCGGGGATACCTATAGATGTATGTGGTGGGGATACCTATATATGTATGTGGTGGGGATACCTATAGGTGTTGTGGTGGTGATACCTATAGATGTATGTGGTGGTGATACCTATAGATGTGTGTGGCGGGTATACCTATATGTGTGTGGTGGGGATACCTATAGATGTATGTGGTGGGGATACCTATATATGTGTGTGGTGGGGATACCTATATATGTGTGTGGTGGGGATACATATAGATGTATGTGGTGGGGATACCTATATATGTGTGTGGTGAGGATACCTATAGATGTGTGTGGCGGGGATACCTATAGATGTATGTGGTGGGGATACCTATAGATGTATGTGGTGGTGATATTTATAGATGTATGTGGTGGTGATACCTATAGATGTATGTGACGGGGATACCTATATATGTGTGTGGTGAGGATACCTATATATGTGTGTGATGAGGGTACCTATATGTGTGTGGTGGGGATACCTATATATGTATGTCGTGGGGATACCTATATATGTGTGTGGTGGGGATACCTATATATGTATGTGGTGGTGATACATATATATGTGTGTGGTGGGGACACCTATAGATGTGTGTGGTGGGGATACCTATATATGTGTGTGGTGGCGATACCTATATATGTGTGTGGTGGGGATACCTATAGATGTGTGTGGTGAGGATACCTATATATGTGTCTGGCGGGGACACTTATAGATGTATGTGGTGGGGATACCTATATATGTATGTGGTGGGGATACCTATATATGTATGTGGTGGGGATACCTGTATATGTGTGTGGTGGGGATACCTATACATGTATGTGATGGGGATACCTATATATGTATATGGTGGGGATACCTATATATGTGTGTGGTGGTGATACCTTTATATGTATGTGGTGGGGATACCTACATATGTATGTGGCGGGGATACCTATATATGTGTGTGGTGGTGATACCTATATATGTGTGTGGTGGGGATACCTATATATGTGTGTGGCGGGGATACCTATATACGTATGTGGTGGGGATACCTATAGATGTATGTGGCGGTGATACCTATAAATGTATGTGGTGGGGATAGCTATATATGTATGTGGTGGGGATACCTATATATGTATGTGGCGGAGATACCTATATATGTATGTGGTGGGGATACATATAGATGTATGTGGTGGTGATACCTATATATGTGTGTGGTGTTGATACCTATATATGTGTGTGGTGGGGATACCTATAGATGTATGTGGTGGGGATACCTATATATGTATGTGGTGGGGTTACCTATAGATGTATGTGGTAGGGATACATATAGAAGTTTGTGGTGGTGATACCTATATGTGTGTGTGGTGGGGATACCTATATATGTATGTGGTGGGGAAACCTATATATGTGTGTGGTGAGGATACCTATAAGATGTGTGTGGCGCGTATACCTATATATGTATGTGGTGGGGATACCTATATATGTGTGTGGTGGGGATACCTATATATGTGTGTGGTGGGGATACCTATATATGTATGTGGTGGGGATACCTATATATGTATGTGGCGGGGATACCTATATATGTATGTGGTGGGGATACATATATATGTATGTAGTGGGGATACTTATAGATGTGTGTGGTGGGGATACCTATAGATGTGTGTGGTGGGGATACCTATATATGTGTGTGGTGGGATACCTATAGATGTGTGTGGTTAGGATACCTATATATGTATGTGGAGGTGATACCTATATATGAATGTGGTGGGGATACCTATATATGTATGTGGTGGGGATACCTAAATATGTGTTTGGTGGGGATACCTATAGATGTGTGTGGTGGGGATACCTATATATGTGTGTGGTGGGGATACCTATATATATATGTGTGTGGTGGGGATACCTATAGATGTGTGTGGTGGGGATACCTATATATGTGTGTGGTGGCGATACCTATATATGTGTGTGGTGGGGATACCTATAGATGTGTGTGGTGAGGATACCTATATATGTGTGTGGCGGGGATACCTATATATGTATGTGGTGAGGATACCTATAGATGTGTGTGGTGGGGATACCTATAGATGTATGTGGTGGGGAGACCTATATATGTATGTGGTGGGGATACCTATATATGTGTGTGGCGGGGATACCTATATATATGTGTAAGGTGGGGATACCTATATATGTGTGTGGTGGGGATACCTATATATGTGTGTGGTGGGGATACCTATATATGTATGTGGTGAGGATACCTATATATGTATGTGGCGGAGATACCTATATATGTATGTGGTGGGGATACATATAGATGTATGTGGTGGTGATACCTATATATGTGTGTGGTGTTGATACCTATATATGTGTGTGGTGGGGATACCTATAGATGTATGTGGTGGGGATACCTATATATGTATGTGGTGGGGTTACCTATAGATGTATGTGGTAGGGATACATATAGAAGTTTGTGGTGGTGATACCTATATATGTGTGTGGTGGGGATACCTATATATGTATGTGGTGGGGAAACCTATATATGTGTGTGGTGAGGATACCTACAGATGTGTGTGGCGGGAATACCTATATATGTATGTGGTGGGGATACCTATATATGTATGTGGTATGTATACCTATAGATGTATGTGGTGGTGATACCTATAGATGTATGTGGTGGTAATACCTATAGATGTGTGTGGTGGTGATACCTATAGATGTATGTGGTGGGGATACCTATATATGTGTGTGGTGAGGATACCTATAGATGTGTGTGGCGGGGATACCTATAGATGTATGTGGTGGGGATACCTATATATGTATGTGGTGGGGATACCTATAGATGTTGTGGTGGTGATACCTATAGATGTATGTGGTGGTGATACCTATAGATGTGTGTGGCGGGTATACCTATATGTGTGTGGTGGGGATACCTATAGATGTATGTGGTGGGGATACCTATATATGTGTGTGGTGGGGATACCTATATATGTGTGTGGTGGGGATACATATAGATGTATGTGGTGGGGATACCTATATATGTGTGTGGTGAGGATACCTATAGATGTGTGTGGCGGGGATACCTATAGATGTATGTGGTGGGGATACCTATAGATGTATGTGGTGGTGATATTTATAGATGTATGTGGTGGTGATACCTATAGATGTATGTGACGGGGATACCTATATATGTGTGTGGTGAGGATACCTATATATGTGTGTGATGAGGGTACCTATATGTGTGTGGTGGGGATACCTATATATGTATGTCGTGGGGATACCTATATATGTGTGTGGTGGGGATACCTATATATGTATGTGGTGGTGATACATATATATGTGTGTGGTGGGGATACCTATAGATGTGTGTGGTGGGGATACCTATATATGTGTGTGGTGGCGATACCTATATATGTGTGTGGTGGGGATACCTATAGATGTGTGTGGTGAGGATACCTATATATGTGTCTGGCGGGGACACTTATAGATGTATGTGGTGGGGATTCCTATATATGTATGTGGTGGGGATACCTATATATGTATGTGGTGGGGATACCTGTATATGTGTGTGGTGGGGATATCTATAAATGTATGTGATGGGGATACCTATATATGTATATGGTGGGGATACCTATATATGTGTGTGGTGGTGATACCTATATATGTATGTGGTGGGGATACCTACATATGTATGTGGCGGGGATACCTATATATGTGTGTGGTGGTGATACCTATATATGTGTGTGGTGGGGATACCTATATATGTGTGTGGCGGGGATACCTATATACGTATGTGGTGGGGATACCTATAGATGTATGTGGCGGTGATACCTATAAATGTATGTGGTGGGGATAGCTATATATGTATGTGGTGGGGATACCTATATATGTATGTGGTGGGGATACCTATATATGTTTGTGGTGGGGATACCTATAGATGTATGTGGTGGGGAGACCTATATATGTATGTGGTGGGGATACCTATATAAGTATATGGTGGGGATACCTATATATGTATGTGTTGGGGATACCTATATATGTATGTGGTGGTGATACCTATATGTGTGTGGTGGGGATACCTATATGTGTGTGGTGGGGATACCTATATGTATGTGGCGGGGATACCTATATGTGCGTGGTGGGATACCTATATATGTATGTGGTGGGGATACCTATATATGTGTGTGGTGGGGATACCTATATATGTATGTGGTGGGGATACCTATATATGTGTGTGGCGGGGATAACTATAGATGTGTATTGTGGAAATACCTATATATGTGTGTGGTGGGGATACCTATAGATCTGTGTGTGGTGGGGATACATATAGATGTGTGTGGTGGGGATACCTATAGATGTATCTGGTTGGGAGACCTATAGATGTATCTGGTTGGGAGACCTATATATGTGTGTGGTGGTGATACCTATATATGTATGTGGCGGGGATACCTATATATGTGTGTGGTGGGGATACCTATATATGTGTGTGGTGGTGATACCTATATATGTATATGGTGGGAATACCTATAGATGTGTGTGGTGGGGATACCTATATATGTATGTGGCGGGGATACCTATATATGCGTGTGGCGGGGATACCTATATATGTATGTGGTGGTGATACCAATATATGTGTGTGGTGGGGATACCTATAGATGTGTGTGGTGGGGATACCTATAGATGTATGTGGTGGGGAGACCTATATATGTATGTGGTGGGGATACCTATATATGTGTGTGGCGGGGATACCTATATATATGTGTGTGGTGGGGATACCTATATATGTATGTGGTGGGGATACCTATATATGTATGTGGCGGGGATACCTATATATGTATGTGGTGGGGAATTATATATATGTATGTAGTGGGGATACCTATAGATGTGTGTGGTGGGGATACCTATAGATGTGTGTGGTGGGGATACCTATATATGTGTGTGGTGGGATACCTATAGATGTGTGTGGTGAGGATACCTATATATGTATGTGGTGGTGATACCTATAGATGTGTGTGGTGGGGATACCTATATATGTGTGTGGTGGGATACCTATAGATGTGTGTGGTTAGGATACCTATATATGTATGTGGAGGTGATACCTATATATGAATGTGGTGGGGATACCTATATATGTATGTGGTGGGGATACCTATATATGTGTTTGGTGGGGATACCTATAGATGTGTGTGGTGGGGATACCTATATATGTGTGTGGTGGGGATACCTATATATGTGTGTGGTGGGGATACCTATAGATGTGTGTGGTGGGGATACCTATATATGTGTGTGGTGGCGATACCTATATATGTGTGTGGTGGGGATACCTATAGATGTGTGTGGTGAGGATACCTATATATGTGTGTGGCGGGGATACCTATATATGTATGTGGTGAGGATACCTATAGATGTGTGTGGTGGGGATACCTATAGATGTATGTGGTGGGGAGACCTATATATGTATGTGGTGGGGATACCTATATATGTGTGTGGCGGGGATACATATATATATGTGTGTGGTGGGGATACCTATATATGTGTGTGGTGGGGATACCTATATATGTGTGTGGTGGGGATACCTATATATGTATGTGGTGGGGATACCTATATATGTATGTGGCGGAGATACCTATATATGTATGTGGTGGGGATACATATAGATGTATGTGGTGGTGATACCTATATATGTGTGTGGTGTTGATACCTATAGATGTATGTGGTGGGGATACCTATAGATGTATGTGGTGGTGATATTTATAGATGTATGTGGTGGTGATACCTATAGATGTATGTGACGGGGATACCTATATATGTGTGTGGTGGGGATACCTATATATGTATGTCGTGGGGATACCTATATATGTGTGTGGTGGGGATACCTATATATGTATGTGGTGGTGATACATATATATGTGTGTGGTGGGGATACCTATAGATGTGTGTGGTGGGGATACCTATATATGTGTGTGGTGGCGATACCTATATATGTGTGTGGTGGGGATACCTATAGATGTGTGTGGTGAGGATACCTATATATGTGTCTGGCGGGGACACTTATAGATGTATGTGGTGGGGATTCCTATATATGTATGTGGTGGGGATACCTATATATGTATGTGGTGGGGATACCTGTATATGTGTGTGGTGGGGATACCTATAAATGTATGTGATGGGGATACCTATATATGTATATGGTGGGGATACCTATATATGTGTGTGGTGGTGATACCTATATATGTATGTGGTGGGGATACCTACATATGTATGTGGCGGGGATACCTATATATGTGTGTGGTGGTGATACCTATATATGTGTGTGGTGGGGATACCTATATATGTGTGTGGCGGGGATACCTATATACGTATGTGGTGGGGATACCTATAGATGTATGTGGCGGTGATACCTATAAATGTATGTGGTGGGGATAGCTATATATGTATGTGGTGGGGATACCTATATATGTATGTGGTGGGGATACCTATATATGTTTGTGGTGGGGATACCTATAGATGTATGTGGTGGGGATACCTATATATGTATGTGGTGGGAATACCTATATAAGTATATGGTGGGGATACCTATATATGTATGTGTTGGGGATACCTATATATGTATGTGGTGGTGATACCTATATGTGTGTGGTGGGGATACCTATATGTGTGTGGTGTGGATACCTATATGTATGTGGCGGGGATACCTATATGTGCGTGGTGGGATACCTATATATGTATGTGGTGGGGATACCTATATATGTGTGTGGTGGGGATACCTATATATGTATGTGGTGGGGATACCTATATATGTGTGTGGCGGGGATAACTATAGATGTGTATTGTGGAAATACCTATATATGTGTGTGGTGGGGATACCTATAGATCTGTGTGTGGTGGGGATACATATAGATGTGTGTGGTGGGGATACCTATAGATGTATCTGGTTGGGAGACCTATATATGTGTGTGGTGGTGATACCTATATATGTATGTGGCGGGGATACCTATATATGTGTGTGGTGGGGATACCTATATATGTGTGTGGTGGTGATACCTATATATGTATATGGTGGGAATACCTATAGATGTGTGTGGTGGGGATACCTATATATGTATGTGGCGGGGATACCTATATATGCGTGTGGCGGGGATACCTATATATGTATGTGGTGGTGATACCAATATATGTGTGTGGTGGGGATACCTATAGATGTGTGTGGTGGGGATACCTATAGATGTATGTGGTGGGGAGACCTATATATGTATGTGGTGGGGATACCTATATATGTGTGTGGCGGGGATACCTATATATATGTGTGTGGTGGGGATACCTATATATGTGTGTGGTGGGGATACCTATATATGTATGTGGTGGGGATACCTATATATGTATGTGGTGGGGATACCTATATATGTATGTGGCGGGGATACCTATATATGTATGTGGTGGGGAAACATATATATGTATGTAGTGGGGATACCTATAGATGTGTGTGGTGGGGATACCTATAGATGTGTGTGGTGGGGATACCTATATATGTGTGTGGTGGGATACCTATAGATGTGTGTGGTGAGGATACCTATATATGCATGTGGTGGTGATACCTATAGATGTGTGTGGTGGGGATACCTATATATGTGTGTGGTGGGATACCTATAGATGTGTGTGGTTAGGATACCTATATATGTATGTGGAGGTGATACCTATATATGAATGTGGTGGGGATACCTATATATGTATGTGGTGGGGATACCTATATATGTGTTTGGTGGGGATACCTATAGATGTGTGTGGTGGGGATACCTATATATGTGTGTGGTGGGGATACCTATATATGTGTGTGGTGGGGATACCTATAGATGTGTGTGTTGGGGATACCTATATATGTGTGTGGTGGCGATACCTATATATGTGTGTGGTGGGGATACCTATAGATGTGTGTGGTGAGGATACCTATATATGTGTGTGGCGGGGATACCTATATATGTATGTGGTGAGGATACCTATAGATGTGTGTGGTGGGGATACCTATAGATGTATGTGGTGGGGAGACCTATATATGTATGTGGTGGGGATACCTATATATGTGTGTGGCGGGGATACATATATATATGTGTGTGGTGGGGATACCTATATATGTGTGTGGTGGGGATACCTATATATGTGTGTGGTGGGGATACCTATATATGTATGTGGTGGGGATACCTATATATGTATGTGGCGGAGATACCTATATATGTATGTGGTGGGGATACATATAGATGTATGTGGTGGTGATACCTATATATGTGTTTGGTGTTGATACCTATATATGTGTGTGGTGGGGATACCTATAGATGTATGTGGTGGGGATACCTATATATGTATGTGGTGGGGTTACCTATAGATGTATGTGGTAGGGATACATATAGAAGTTTGTGGTGGTGATACCTACAGTATAAGGCCCGTGGTTTTTTACATGTCCACGGAAGACCACGCGCGATTTTTCCGTGGCTTTTCCGTGTTCAAAATCTGAACTCGCTAAGAACACGGTCTGGGTAAACGTGTTCAATCGTGTTCCGATTATGAACACGCTCTGATCACGTTTGAACACGCTCTGATCACGTTTGAACACGGAACGTCCACGCTATGATCACGGTACGACGAACGGGTGACCACGGCCAAATGATCACGTTTGAACACGGAACATCCACGCTATGACCACTGGTGACCACGGCCATAACACAGGTGACCGCGACATGAACACGGAGGAACATGGCTGAACACGGAGCCATCGCTAGCGGCCATCGCTTGGCACGCCGCGGTGGCGGAGCTCGCGGTGTGAGTTACGTAATTAGTTATCACCTCCCTAGTCCAAAATATATTCTCGAAATTTCTGCTCAAATTAGCAAATGAGCACCACCATTTTATTTAACGGAAATTTCATCGAAATTCAACCCGTCGATTGTGAAAATTGGCCCAGAAAAAGTAAAGATACCAATATAGCGCGATTACTCAGAAAAATAAATTATATATGGGAGTCGGAATTGTACCGATACGCATGCATTATTTCAAGCAGGGTGCTAACTTAATACTAAATAACTCGAATATTTTGACAGGAACATATGACTATATATATTTATTGAATTTTATAGATTTACATCTTCTGATCGAAAATATCTTGACGGGACCTTTGATAAATGTTCAATTTAGTTTCAATTAAGAATGGTTCTGGTATCAATGTCCGTTTAGTTTTAAACAAACCTTGATCGCGTTTGAATACGGAACATCGACGCTATGACCACGGGTGACCACGGCCATAACACAGGTGACCGCGACATGAACACGGATGAACACGGGGGAACACGGAGGAACATGGCTGAACACGGAGGCATCGCTGGCGGCCGGGGCTTGGCACGCCGCGGTGGCGGAGCTCGCGGTGTGCGTTACGTAATTAATTATCACCTCCCTATAGTCCAAAATATATTCTCGAATCTGAACACGCTCTGATCGCGTTTGAACACGCTCTGATCACGTTTGAAACATCGGGAAATATCAATGATAAACCAATCTAGATTTATTTACCATTTTAATTAATCTTTTACAAAAAAAAGTGTAAGATAATTTACAATATTTAGTGAAAAAAAAATCAAGATTTCTCCATGTAAATATCAAGATTTCTCCATGTAAATTTCATCAATGATTATGTCTCGAAAACAAAATCATCAAAAAAGACATACCTAGAACAGGAACGATGCAACAATTATATATATTGCTTGTAAAATAATTACCCGCAATAAACATTCTGTGTTCAAACTTTATACTCAAATATTTCTATAGTGGGGTCGATACCCCTCGTTAGTAATTTGATTTATATGACATGTTACTGATGTCCAATCATGAATTTGGTATTGCTAAATCGGCAAATAACTCATCTTTCACTTTGCAAAAATTTTCCGTTAAAAATGTTTTTAGTAATCTCACAAAATGTCCCGGAACACAGCCCGTAATAAACATTATCCGTTCAAACTGTATATTCAAATATTTCTAGTGGGGTCGATACCCCTTGGTAGTAATTTAATTTTTATGACATGTTCCCAACGTCGGAACATAATAAATTTGGTACTGCTAAATCGGCAAATAACTCATCTTTCACCATGCAAAAATTCTCACTTAAATTTTTTTTTAGTAATCTCACAAAATGTACCGGAACACAGCCCGTAATAAACATTATCCGTTCAAACTGTATATTCAAATATTTCTAGTGGGGTCGATACCCCTTGGTAGTAATTTAATTTGTATGACATATTCCCGACGTCGGATCATTTTAAATTTGGTACTGCTATATCGTCAAATGACGCATCTTGCACCATGCAAACATTTTCCGTTAAAAATGTTTATAGTAATCTCACAAAATGTTCCCGAACACAGCCCGAAAAAGCGCCGACCGCTGCCCATAATAAACATTCTCCGTTCAAACTTTATACTCAAATATTTATAGTGGGGTCGATACCCCTCGGTAGTAATTTGATTTATATGACATGTTCCCGAAGTCCAATCGTCATAAATTTGGTATCGCTAAATCGGCAAATGACGCATCTTGCAGCATGCAGAAATTTTCAGTTAAAAATGTTTATAGTAATCTCACAAAATGTTCCCGAACACAGCCCGAAAAAGCGCGCCGACCGCTACCCGTAATAAACATTCTCCGTTCAAACAAAGTAATTTGATTTATATGACATGTTCCCGACGGCTGATCGTAACCAATTTAGTATTGCTATATCGGCAAATGACTCATCTCATCTTGCAGCATGTAAAAATTTTCCGTTAAAACGGCCTATGCTGATACTTACATATCCATACACAATTACCGGCCAACACCTTGAAAATACAGTCTCTGCACATGCAGCAAAAATATGAAGGACAAATAATTGCCGCCATTGATACACGACAATTATCAGGACAATACACGTGAAAAGAAAAGCGTCAATTCAACAGGATAGTATTATCATATTAGAAAACGCTCTTTATTACATCGTCTTCACACATTTCTGAAAACGAAAGCATGAACCTAGAACAGAAATAACACTAACATATACATTTTGCTCTCCTGGAAAAAACATACTACATGCATAACTTTTCCATATCTTTGATGGTGTTATTAAATATATATTTTTAACGTTATATCTACTCAGTATATCTCATTTAAATTCAGGCATTCTATAGTCACAAAAATAAAACGAACAACAACCTGTGTATTTGTACTGTCCGTCTACAGTATCGAGATACTTAATCCCGCTATTTAATCGATGGCAATGAACAAACCATGCATTATCGAGACAGGCATCTAACTACTCGTTATGTAATTATGACAATTACCAGCCTATTGTTTGGCGGTCTCTTTGTAGATTGGGTCCCTTTTTGCTTGGATGAATTATAATCAGTACAACGACGATGTGACTTTTTCTACTATAATAATAACACGAAAACAAAACCCCGACCAAAAAGAGTCCATAACAACTTATGGATACAATATTTTCACTTTGTTTTTCAGTCTTGCATATTTAAGAAAATTCATTGGCACGGGTTTTCGCAAAATAATATTTTAAAATATATAAAAAGATAAATTCACCAAGATTTTTTGGTCATAAATATTGCATTTAACGTATCATAATAATTGCATATCATGGTACTATGACAAACGTGACACTTGTCCGAAAATATGACGTAAAACTAAACTATACATCGGTGTACCCGGGGGTTTCAAACCGCACTTAAGATTTCCTCTGTTTTTCAGTAGAATTGAAGTGCAAATGACGCCGGTTCGAATGCATTTGCCATGGTGATATACCCCACGACATATACATGTCGACAGAACTCGCAATCGACACATGTAAGGAGCGTATTTCTTGTCCGCAACTAAGGTGGTTTTCGAACCATATACTCGCGATTCTGTTGCAAACTATATTGGGCTGAATATCTCCAAATTCACGTCCTTAGCCATATATAAACGGTAATCGTGTTATCCCACCATGTATATACGAGCGAAGGTAACCATGATCCTTGTACATCCATCTTTTCGATTTTATGTTTAATTTTAAATTAAATTTGAATAAATTTAAAATTAAAAAAACGAGATATCATTTAAATATTTGTTCAATAATATCACCTGGTCATAACAGTGTCGACACTCCATACGTGAGCACACTCAATTCGATCACATTGATGAATTCTTAGTGTAAAACACAGAACATTCACATCAAGTCTATACCCGGGGGTTTCAAACCGCACCTACGTTTTGCTGAGTTTATCGGTAGAATAAAAGCGCACATGACGCCGGTTCGAATCGCTATGTAATGGTGATACACCCCACGACATATATATGTCGACAACCCGCCGTGTGTTCGTTTTGGACAAACGTGACACTTGTCCGAAAATAAGACGTAAAACTCAGAATATTCAGAACTAAACTATACATCGGTGTACCCGGGGGTTTCAAACCGCACTTAAGATTTGCTCTGTTTTTCAGTAGAATTGAAGTGCAAATGACGCCGGTTCGAATGCATTTGCCATGGTGATATACCCCACGACATATACATGTCGACAGAACCCGCAATCGACACATGTGAGGAGCGTAGTTCTTGTTCGCAACTAAGGTGGTTTTCGAACCATACTCGCGATTCTGTTGCAAACTATATTGGGCTGAATGTCTCCAAATTCACGTCCTTAGCCATATATAAACGGTAATCGTGTTATCCCACCCTGTATATACGAGCGAAGGTAACCATGCTCCTTGTACATCCATCTTTTCGATTTTATGTTTAATTTTAAATTAAATTTGAATAAATTTAAAATTAAAAAAACGAGATATCATTTAAATATTTGTTCAATAATATCACCTGGTCATAACAGTGTCGACACTCCATACGTGAGCACACTCAATTCGATCACATTGATGAATTCTTAGTGTAAAACACAGAACATTCACATCAAGTCTATACCCGGGGGTTTCAAACCGCACCTACGTTTTGCTGAGTTTATCGGTAGAATAAAAGCGCACGTGACGCTGGTTCGAATCGCTATGTAATGGTGATACACCCCACGACATATATATGTCGACAACCCGCCGTTTGTTCGTTTTGGACAAACGTGACACTTGTCCGAAAATAAGACGTAAAACTCAGAATATTCAGAACTAAACTATACATCGGTGATGTACCCGGGGGTTTCAAACCGCACTTAAGATTTGCTCTGTTTTTCAGTAGAATTGAAGTGCAAATGACGCCGGTTCGAATGCATTTGCCATGGTGATATACACCACGACATATACATGTCGACAGAACTCGCAATCGACACATGTGAGGAGCGTAGTTCTTGTCCGCAACTAAGGTGGTTTTCGAACCATAGTCGCGATTCTGTTGCAAACTATATTGGGCTGAATATCTCCAAATTCACGACCTTAGCCATATATAAACGGTAATCGTGTTATCCCACCCTGTATATACTAGCGAAGGTAACCATGCTCCTTGTACATCCATCTTTTCGATTTTATGTTTAATTTTAAATTAAATTTGAATAAATTTAAAATTAAAAAAACGAGATATCCTTTAAATATTTGTTGAATAATATCACCTGGTCATAACAGTGTCGACACTCCATACGTGAGCACACTCAATTCGATCAGATTGATGAATTCTTAGTGTAAAACACAGAACACTGATTCAGGCCGAAAGTCTGTCGATGAATCCGGAGGTTTTAAATCGCACCTAGGATGATTTGCTGTTTTTTTTCAGTTGACGTGAAGCCCAATGACGCCATTTCGAATGCCGTTGTCGCAGTGATGTACCCCAGGACCTATACATGTCGACAGAACAGGCCAGCGGCTAATGTAGGAGCGCTGTTCTCGTTAAAATGATGGCGTAAAACGTATTGTAGAATGTTTTTACTGACAAAAAGTCTGAATGTTTAAACCAACGCGGCACCTATAGGAATTGTTCCGTTTCTCCGTGTCGGTGGAATATGAATAGCCCAAAGACATCATATACATATATATTATGCCTGTCCTCCGGTCCGTTGTACGGACCGCACATAATCACATAATAAAGGTATGTTACCTACAATATAAATATTTTCCGCCATAATCGAGGCTTATCATCCTTTATGTATGTTTCTAAAATGAGAATAATCGGCTTTATTTAATTAATTTACATTTTTTTAATTCTTACTACAACCGTGTTAAAAGAAATTCAGAAACATGTTTAATGTGGCGATGTATGCTTACATTTGGTAAATAGGTTCAAATAGCACGTTAATACATCCTTGTGATAAACTAATTAGTGATGTAACACACATTCTATCAGCCGATAATTACCCGGGGGTATCAAACCGCACTGCCGTGTACAATTAGCTGGTTTGGACTGGGCCTGCTTTGCAGAGGCGCCGACCGCGTCACGTATGACCCCCGGGGAGGCACCGATAGGGGCGGATTTCGAATAGGTTTCTGGAATGCGAATAGGTTTCTGGGACGCGAATTGGGCGTCAGAAACCAGTTCGTCGTTCTCGCATTAACTCTCAATCTATCCGTGGGAGGGGGTGGTCAATTTGGGTTCACGTCGATCCTTAGATTATCTACCCGATCCCCACTTCAAATCGCTTATGACCCCCGGGGAGGCACCGATAGGGGCGGATTTCGAATAGGTTTCTGGAATGCGAATAGGTTTCTGGGACGCGAATTGGATGTCAGAAACCAGTTCGTTGTCGCTACAGTAACTCCCAATCTGTCCGTGGGAGGGGGTGCAGGATTTGGGATCGGGACAATTGGCTGCCCGCCTACCCGACCCCCACGTCAAATAAATTTTACCCCGAGGAGAGGGACCGGGAGGGGTGGATTTCGAATAGGATTCTGAATAGTACGCCAGAAACCAATTCGCAAATTATCGTAATGGCTGTCGTTGTGTTGGCCGGGAGGTGCACGACGGGTTTGCTATTCCATTTGGGCTCAATTATAAATAATATAGAGCCTATACTCCCCGGGGTGGGGTCCACGGAGGGGTGCACAAGAGGGCATCGGATGTGTCGGAGGCTGATTTTGGCACTGGGTATGTGCAACAAAACACATAGAAACACTATCCCGTTGGGAAAATTTACCCAAAAAATGGGAGGGACCATGAAGAGCGTTTCTGATTTTGAATAGGTTTCTGGAAAGCCAATTGGTTGCCAGAAACCAGTTCGTTGTTTTCTTAATTACTCACAACCTGATGGTGGTAGGGGGTGGAAAATTTGGGTTCTGGTCGATCCGCAGATTCTCTACCCGACCCCATTCCAAATCACTTATGACCCCCGGGGAGGCACCGATAGGGGCATATTTCGAATAGGTTTCTGAAACGCGAATTGGGCGTCAGAAACCAGTTCGTCGTTCTCGCATTAACTCTCAATCTATCCGTGGGAGGGGGTGGTCAATTTGGGTTCACGTCGATCCTTAGATTATCTACCCGATCCCCACTTCAAATCGCTTATGACCCCCGGGGAGGCACCGATAGGGGCGGATTTCGAATAGGTTTCTGGAATGCGAATAGGTTTCTGGGACGCGAATTGGATGTCAGAAACCAGTTCGTTGTCGCTACAGTAACTCCCAATCTGTCCGTGGGAGGGGGTGCAGGATTTGGGAACGGGACAATTGGCTGCCCGCCTACCCGACCCCCACGTCAAATAAATTTTACCCCCAGGAGAGGGACCGGGAGGGGTGGATTTCGAATAGGATTCTGAATAGTACGCCAGAAACCAATTCGCAAATTATCGTAATGGCTGTCGTTGTGTTGGCCGGGAGGTGCACGACGGGTTTGCTATTCCATTTGGGCTCAATTATAAATGATATAGAGCCTATACTCCCCGGGGTGGGGTCCACGGAGGGGTGCCCGAGAGGGGCCTCGGAGGTGTCGGAGGCTGAATTTGGCACTGGGTATGTGCAACAAAACACATAGAAACACTATCCCGTTGGGAAAATTTACCCAAAAAATGGGAGGGACCATGAAGAGCGTTTCCGATTTTGAATAGGTTTCTGGAAAGCCAATTGGTTGCCAGAAACCAGTTCGTTGTTTTCTTAATTACTCACAACCTGATGGTGGTAGGGGGTGGAAAATTTGGGTTCTGGTCGATCCGCAGATTCTCTACCCGACCCCCATTCCAAATCACTTATGACCCCCGGTGAGGCACCGATAGGGGCATATTTCGAATAGGTTTCTGGAACGCGAATTGGGCGTCAGAAACCAGTTCGTCGTTATCGCATTAACTCTCAATCTATCCGTGGGAGGGGGTGGTCAATTTGGGTTCACGTCGATCCTTAGATTATCTACCCGATCCCCACTTCAAATCGCTTATGACCCCCGGGGAGGCACCGATAGGGGCGGATTTCGAATAGGTTTCTGGAATGCGAATAGGTTTCTGGGACGCGAATTGGATGTCAGAAACCAGTTCGTTGTCGCTACAGTAACTCCCAATCTGTCCGTGGGAGGGGGTGCAGGATTTGGGATCGGGACAATTGGCTGCCCGCCTACCCGACCCCCACGTCAAATAAATTTTACCCCGAGGAGAGGGACCGGGAGGGGTGGATTTCGAATAGGATTCTGAATAGTACGCCAGAAACCAATTCGCAAATTATCGTAATGGCTGTCGTTGTGTTGGCCGGGAGGTGCACGACGGGTTTGCTATTCCATTTGGGCTCAATTATAAATAATATAGAGCCTATACTCCCCGGGGTGGGGTCCACGGAGGGGTGCACAAGAGGGCATCGGATGTGTCGGAGGCTGATTTTGGCACTGGGTATGTGCAACAAAACACATAGAAACACTATCCCGTTGGGAAAATTTACCCAAAAAATGGGAGGGACCATGAAGAGCGTTTCTGATTTTGAATAGGTTTCTGGAAAGCCAATTGGTTGCCAGAAACCAGTTCGTTGTTTTCTTAATTACTCACAACCTGATGGTGGTAGGGGGTGGAAAATTTGGGTTCTGGTCGATCCGCAGATTCTCTACCCGACCCCATTCCAAATCACTTATGACCCCCGGGGAGGCACCGATAGGGGCATATTTCGAATAGGTTTCTGAAACGCGAATTGGGCGTCAGAAACCAGTTCGTCGTTCTCGCATTAACTCTCAATCTATCCGTGGGAGGGGGTGGTCAATTTGGGTTCACGTCGATCCTTAGATTATCTACCCGATCCCCACTTCAAATCGCTTATGACCCCCGGGGAGGCACCGATAGGGGCGGATTTCGAATAGGTTTCTGGAATGCGAATAGGTTTCTGGGACGCGAATTGGATGTCAGAAACCAGTTCGTTGTCGCTACAGTAACTCCCAATCTGTCCGTGGGAGGGGGTGCAGGATTTGGGAACGGGACAATTGGCTGCCCGCCTACCCGACCCCCACGTCAAATAAATTTTACCCCCAGGAGAGGGACCGGGAGGGGTGGATTTCGAATAGGATTCTGAATAGTACGCCAGAAACCAATTCGCAAATTATCGTAATGGCTGTCGTTGTGTTGGCCGGGAGGTGCACGACGGGTTTGCTATTCCATTTGGGCTCAATTATAAATGATATAGAGCCTATACTCCCCGGGGTGGGGTCCACGGAGGGGTGCCCGAGAGGGGCCTCGGAGGTGTCGGAGGCTGAATTTGGCACTGGGTATGTGCAACAAAACACATAGAAACACTATCCCGTTGGGAAAATTTACCCAAAAAATGGGAGGGACCATGAAGAGCGTTTCCGATTTTGAATAGGTTTCTGGAAAGCCAATTGGTTGCCAGAAACCAGTTCGTTGTTTTCTTAATTACTCACAACCTGATGGTGGTAGGGGGTGGAAAATTTGGGTTCTGGTCGATCCGCAGATTCTCTACCCGACCCCCATTCCAAATCACTTATGACCCCCGGTGAGGCACCGATAGGGGCATATTTCGAATAGGTTTCTGGAACGCGAATTGGGCGTCAGAAACCAGTTCGTCGTTATCGCATTAACTCTCAATCTATCCGTGGGAGGGGGTGGTCAATTTGGGTTCACGTCGATCCTTAGATTATCTACCCGATCCCCACTTCAAATCGCTTATGACCCCCGGGGAGGCACCGATAGGGGCGGATTTCGAATAGGTTTCTGGAATGCGAATAGGTTTCTGGGACGCGAATTGGATGTCAGAAACCAGTTCGTTGTCTCTACAGTAACTCCCAATCTGTCAGTGGGAGGGGGTGCAGGATTTGGGCTCGGGACAATTGGCTGCCCGCATACACGACCCCCACGTCAAATAAATTTTACCCCGAGGAGAGGGTCCGGGAGGGGTGGATTTCGAATAGGATTCTGAATAGTACGCCAGAAACCAATTCGCAAATTATCGTAATGGCTGTCGTTGTATTGGCCGCGAGGTGCACGACGGGTTTGCTATTCCATTTGGGCTCAATTATAAATAATATAGAGCCTATACTCCCCGGGGGTGGGGTCCACGGAGGGGTGCACGAGAGGGGAATCGGAGGTGTCGGAGGCTGAATTTGGCACTGGGTATGTGCAACAAAACACATAGAAACACTATCCCGTTGGGAAAATTTACCCAAAAAATGGGAGGGACCATGAAGAGCGTTTCCGATTTTGAATAGGTTTCTGGAAAGCCAATTGGTTGCCAGAAACCAGTTCGTTGTGTTCTTAATTACTCACAACCTGATGGTGGTAGGGGATGGAAAATTTGGGTTCTGGTCGATCCGCAGATTCTCTACCCGCCCCCATTCCAAATCACTTATGACCCCCCGGGGAGGCACCGATAGGGGCGGATTTCAAATAGGTTTCTGGAATGCGAATAGGTTTCTGGGACGCGAATTGGATGTCAGAAACCAGTTCGTTGTCGCTACAGTAACTCCCAATATGTCCGTGGGAGGGGGTGCAGGATTTGGGCTCGGGACAATTGGCTGCCAGCCTACCCGACCCCCACGTCAAATAAATTTTACCCCGAGGAGAGGGACCGGGAGGGGTGGATTTCGAATAGGATTCTGAATAGTACGCCAGAAACCAATTCGCAAATTATCGTAATGGCTGTCGTTGTGTTGGCCGGGGGGGTGCACGACGGGTTTGCTATTCCATTTGGGCTCAATTATAAATAATATAGAGCCTATACTCCCCGGGGGTTGGGTACACAGAGGGCTGCACGAGAGGGGCCTCGGAGGTGTCGGAGGCTGAATTTGGCACTGGGTATGTGCAACAAAACACATAGAAACACTATCCCGTTGGGAAAATTTACCCAAAAAATGGGAGGGACCATGAAGAGCGTTTCTGATTTTGAATAGGTTTCTGGAAAGCCAATTGGTTGCCAGAAACCAGTTCGTTGTTTTCTTAATTACTCACAACCTGATGGTGGTATGGGGTGGAAAATTTGGGTTCTGGTCGATCCGCAGATTCTCTACCCGACCCCCATTCCAAATCTCTTATGACCCCCGGGGAGGCACCGATAGGGGCATATTTCGAATAGGTTTCTGGGACGCGAATTGGGCGTCAGAAACCAGTTCGTCGTTCTCGCATTATCTCTCAATCTATCCGTGGGAGGGGGGTGGTCAATTTGGGTTCACGTCGATCCTTAGATTATCTACCCGACCCCCCACTTCAAATCGCTTATGACCCCCGGGGAGGCACCGATAGGGGCGGATTTCGAATAGGTTTCTGGAATGCGAATAGGTTTCTGGGACGCGAATTGGATGTCAGAAACCAGTTCGTTGTCGCTACAGTAACTCCCAATCTGTCCGTGGGAGGGGGTGCAGGATTTGGGATCGGGACAATTGGCTGCCCGCCTACCCGACCCCCACGTCAAATAAATTTTACCCCGAGGAGAGGGACCGGGAGGGGTGGATTTCGAATAGGATTCTGAATAGTACGCCAGAAACCAATTCGCAAATTATCGTAATGGCTGTCGTTGTGTTGGCCGGGAGGTGCACGACGGGTTTGCTATTCCATTTGGGCTCAATTATAAATAATATAGAGCCTATACTCCCCGGGGGGTGGGGTCCACGGAGGGGTGCACGAGAGGGGCCTCGGAGGTGTCGGAGGCTGAATTTGGCACTGGGTATGTGCAACAAAACACATAGAAACACTATCCCGTTGGGAAAATTTACCCAAAAAATGGGAGGGACCATGAAGAGCGTTTCCGATTTTGAATAGGTTTATGGAAAGCCAATTGGTTGCCAGAAACCAGTTCGTTGTTTTCTTAATTACTCACAACCTGATGGTGGTAGGGGGTGGAAAATTTGGGTTCTGGTCGATCCGCAGATTCTCTACCCGACCCCCATTCCAAATCACTTATGACCCCCGGTGAGGCACCGATAGGGGCATATTTCGAATAGGTTTCTGGAACGCGAATTGGGCGTCAGAAACCAGTTCGTCGTTATCGCATTAACTCTCAATCTATCCGTGGGAGGGGGTGGTCAATTTGGGTTCACGTCGATCCTTAGATTATCTACCCGATCCCCACTTCAAATCGCTTATGACCCCCGGGGAGGCACCGATAGGGGCGGATTTCGAATAGGTTTCTGGAATGCGAATAGGTTTCTGGGACGCGAATTGGATGTCAGAAACCAGTTCGTTGTCGCTACAGTAACTCCCAATCTGTCCGTGGGAGGAGGTGCAGGATTTGGGCTCGGGACAATTGGCTGCCCGCCTACCCGACCCCCACGTCAAATAAATTTTACCCCGAGGAGAGGGACCGGGAGGGGCGGATTTCGAATAGGATTCTGAATAGTAAGCCAGAAACCAATTCGCAAATTATCGTAATGGCTGTCGTTGTGTTGGCCGGGAGGTGCACGACGGGTTTGCTATTCCATTTGGGCTCAATTATAAATAATATAGAGCCTATACTCCCCGGGGTGGGGTCCACGGAGGGGTGCACGAGAGGGGCATCGGAGGTGTCGGAGGCTGAATTTGGCACTGGGTATGTGCAACAAAACACATTGAAACACTATCCCGTTGGGAAAATTTACCCAAAAAATGGGAGGGACCATGAAGAGCGTTTCCGATTTTGAATAGGTTTCTGGAAAGCCAATTGGTTGCCAGAAACCAGTTCGTTGTTTTCTTAATTACTCACAACCTGATGGTGGTAGGGGGTGGAAAATTTGGGTTCTGGTCGATCCGCAGATTCTCTACCCGACCCCCATTCCAAATCACTTATGACCCCCGGGGAGGCACCGATAGGGGCATATTTCGAATAGGTTTCTGAAACGCGAATTGGGCGTCAGAAACCAGTTCGTCGTTCTCGCATTAACTCTCAATCTATCCGTGGGAGGGGGTGGTCAATTTGGGTTCACGTCGATCCTTTGATTATCTACCCGATCCCCACTTCGAATCGCTTATGACCCCCGGGGAGGCACCGATAGGGGCGGATTTCGAATAGGTTTCTGGAATGCGAATAGGTTTCTGGGACGCGAATTGGATGTCAGAAACCAGTTCGTTGTCGCTACAGTAACTCCCAATCTGTCCGTGGGAGGGGGGTGCAGGATTTGGGATCGGGACAATTGGCTGCCCGCCTACCCGACCCCCGCGTCAAATAAATTTTACCCCGAGGAGAGGGACCGGGAGGGGTGGATTTCGAATAGGATTCTGAATAGTACGCCAGAAACCAATTCGCAAATTATCGTAATGGCTGGCGTTGTATTGGCCGGGAGGTGCACGACGGGTTTGCTATTCCATTTGGGCTCAATTATAAATAATATAGAGCCTATACTGCCCGGGGTGGGGTCCACGGAGGGGTGCACGAGAGGGGCCTCGGAGGTGTCGGAGGCTGTATTTGGCACTGGGTATGTGCAACAAAACACATAGAAACACTATCCCGTTTGGAAAATTTACCCAAAAAATGGGAGGGACCATGAAGAGCGTTTCCGAATTTGAATAGGTTTCTGGAAAGCCAATTGGTAGCCAGAAACCAGTTCGTTGTTTTCTTAATTACTCCCAACCTGATGGTGGTAGGGGGTGGAAAATTTGGGTTCTGGTCGACCCGCAGATACTCTACCCGACCCCCATTCCAAATCACTTATGACCCCCGGGGAGGCACCGATAGGAGCATATTTCGAATAGGTTTCTGGAACGCGAATTGGGCGTCAGAAACCAGTTCGTCGTTCTCGCATTAACTCTCAATCTATCCGTGGGAGGGGGTGGTCAATTTGGGTTCACGTCGATCCTTAGATTATCTACCCGATCCCCACTTCAAATCGATTATGACCCCCGGGGAGGCACCGACAGGGGCGGATTTTGAATAGGTTTCTGGAATGCGAATAGGTTTCTGGAACGCGAATTGGATGTCAGAAACCAGTTCGTTGTCGCTACAGTAACTCCCAATCTGTCCGTGGGAGGGGGTGCATGATTTGGGCTCGGGACAATTGGCTGCTCGTCTACCCGACCCCCACGTCAAATACATTTTACCCCGAGGAGAGGGACCGGGAGGGGCGGATTTCGAATAGGATTCTGAATAGTACGCCAGAAACCAATTCGGAAATTATCGTAATGGCTGTCGTTGTGTTGGTCGGGAGGTGCACGACGGGTTTGCTATTCAATTTGGGCTCAAGAATATATAAATGCTCCCCTCTGTATATAGCCTATTTTCACCGGAGGTTCCGGGGAGGGGTACCACGTCTACGTCTATGTTGGTGCATGGGAGTACCATTTGGTGAATCGGTCTGTCAGGTGCATAGCGCATTATTGACATATTATCTATATTTGTACGAGAAATATGCAGTGTGTGTGGGTGGGGGGGGCGGGGGTGAATAAAAGTCAGTCACGGAGTTTGTAGCGGCGTGTTTCCATGGTGCACAGGAGTCCCGGTCGGTCACTCAGTCGGTCAGGTGCATAGCGCATTATTGATATCTATATTTTGACGAGATATATAGCCATGTCGGGGTCTGGGGAGAATGTGAAACACGGATGTGGTAATATCCTGTCTATGATGGTGCCTGGGAGTACCATTTGGGGAATCGGTTGGTCAGGTGCATAGCGCATTATTGATATATTATCCATATTTCTACTAGAAATATGCAGTGTGTGTGTGGGGGTGGGGGGGGGGGGGGGTGTGAATAAAATGTGGACACGGAGTTTGTAACGGCGTGTCTCCACGGTGCTCATGAGTCCCGGTCGATCACTCAGTCGGTCAGGTGCATAGCGCATTATTGATCTATGTATGTTTGTTCGTTTGTTAGCAATGGCCGGGAAAACTGCCGGACGGATTTCGACGAAATTTTGTGCCTATGTGTGCTTTTGTCCGGGGAATATTTTGGACGGGTCAAATCGTGACCCGACCTGACCTTGACCTTCAAAATGGTCCATTCAAGGTCAAATCGCGCCTTTCGATGGATTTCGACGAAATTCGACACCTAGGGATTCTATTTTTCGGGGAGTGTTTTGGAGGGGTCAAATCCTGACCTCGACGTGACCTTCAAAATGGTCAATTCAAGGTCAAATCGCGCCTTTCAATGGATTTCGACGAAATTTTATACTTACGGGTACTTTTGTCGGGGGAGTGTTTTGGACGGGTCAAATTGTGATCCCGACCTGACCTTGACCTTCAAAATGGTCAATTCAAGGTCAAATCGCGCGTTTAGACGGATTTCGACGAAATTTGATACCTAGGGCTACTTTTGTGCGGGGAGTGTTTTGGACGGGTCAAATATTGACCCCGACCTGACCTTGACCTTCAAAATGGTCAATTGAAGGTCAAATCGCGCCTTTAGACGGATTTCGACGAAATTTGATACCTAGGGATACTATTGTCCGGGGACTGTTTTGGACGGGTCAAATCGTGACCCCGACCTGACCTTGATCTTCAAAATGGTCAATTGAAGGTCAATTCGCGCTTTTCGACTGGTTTCGACGTAATTTGATACCTAGGGCTACTTTTGTGCGGGGAGTGTTTTGGACGGGTCAAATATTGACCCCGACGTGACCTTGACCTTCAAAATGGTGAATTCAAAGTCAAATCGCGCCTTTAGACGGATTTCGACGAAATTTGATACCTAGGGTTACTTTTATCGGGGGAGTGTTTTGGACGGGCCAAATCGTGATCCCGACCTGATCTTGACCTTCAAAATGGTCATTTCAAGTTCAAATAGCGCCTTTCGACGTATTTCGACGAAATTTTATTCCTAGGGTTACTTTTGTGCGGGGAGTTTTTTGGACGTGTCAAATCGTGAACCCGACCTGAACTTGACCTTCAAAATGGTCAATTCAAGGTCAATTCGCGCCTTTCGACTGGTTTCGACGTAATTTGATACTTAAGGTTACTTTTGTCCGGGAAGTGTTTGGGACGGATCAAATCGTGACCCCGACCTGACCTTGACCTTCAAAATGGTCCATTCAAGGTCAAATAGCCCCTTTCGACGGATTTCGACGAAATTTGATACCTAGGGATACTTTTGTCAGGGGAGTATTTGGAATCGTGACCCCGACCTGACCTTGACATTCAAAATGGTCAATTAAAGGTCAAATCGAGATATATAGCCATGTCGGGGTCTGGGGAGAATGTGAAACACGGATGTGGTAATAGCCTGTCTATGATGGTGCCTGTGAGTACCATTTGGGGAATCGGTTGGTCAGGTGCATAGCGCATTATTGATATATTATCCATATTTCTACTAGAAATATGCAGTGTGTGGGGGGGTGGGGGGGGGGGGGGGGTGGGGGGGGGGGGTGTCTGAATAAAATGCGGACACGGAGTTTGTAACGGCGTGTCTCCATGGTGCTCATGAGTCCCCGTCGATCACTCAGTCGGTCAGGTGCATAGCGCATTATTGATATATGTCTGTTTGTTCGTTTGTTAGCAATGGCCGGGAAAACTGCCGGACGGATTTCGACGAAATTTTGTACCTATGTGTACTTTTGTCCGGGGAATATTTTTTGACCGGTCAAATCGTGACCCGACGTGACCTTGACCTTAAAAATGGTCAATTCAAGGTCAAATCGCGCCTTTAGACGGATTTCGACGAAATTTGATACCTAGGGCTACTTTTGGGCGGGGAGTGTTTTGGACGGGTCAAATCGTGACCCCGACCTGACCTTGACCTTCAAAATGGTCTATTCAAGGTCAAATCGCGCCTTTCGACGGATTGCGGCGAAATTTGATACATAGCGGTACTTTTGTCCGGGGGTGTTATGGACGGGTAAAATCGTGACCCCGACCTGACCTTGACCTTCAAAATGGTCAATTCAAGGTCAAATCGTGCCTTTCGACGGATTTCGTCGAAATTTGATACCTAGTGGTACTTTTGTCAGGGGACTGTATTGGACGGGTCAAATCGTGACCCCGACCTGACCTTGATCTTCAAAATGGTCAAATCAAGGTCAAATAGCGCCTTTCGACGGATTTCGACGAAATTTGATACCTAGGGATACTTTTGTCCGGGGAGTACTTTGGACGGGTCAAATCGTGACCCCGACCTGACCTTGACATTCAAAATGGTCAATTAAAGGTCAAATCGCGCCGTTTGACGGATGAAAGCAGAGGGGAAACAGCCCGGACGAAATCGGGTCACCCTGCTAGTTGATATATATATTTCGACGAGATATATATGTTGGAGTGCCACAGGTATCAATATTGGGTCCTCTACTTTTTCTAATTTACACCATACCTCTGGCAGATATTTTAAACAGACACTCTGTGCGATACCATATGTACGCTGACGACACTCAAATTTGTATAGATTTTCCTCGAAATGACTCAGCCGGTTATAAAACAGCGAGGTCGAAATTGGAGAACTGTATCACGGATGTCAAAGAATGGATGCAATGCAATAAGTTGAAACTAAACGATAATAAATCTGAATACATTGTTATTGGTTCCAAATATTCTCATGGGTGCAGTGATTCGTATGGATCTTTCAAAATTCAGCTTGCGAATAGTCATGAAACATCGTGTTCCTCCTTACGTAACCTAGGAGCGTACTTTGACAGTACTATGGAAATGTATGCTATGGTCTCGAATGTTTTACGCTCGAGCTACATGAAGTTGAGAGCCTTGAGGCGAGTGAAATGTCATCTAAGCCAAAGTGCGATGAAACATGCCGTTCTATCTGTGATTGTTTCTAAAGTTGACACTTTTAATCAATTATTAACACACCTTACAACGGGAAGTGTCCGGGGGATTGATCTTTTATTGAAAAGCTGCGCTCGTCGCGTTTCTAATGTACCAAGAAACAGCAGAATAACACATGTCGTGAAAGAACTACACATGTTGAAGTTTGAGTACCGTGTCAGATACAGATGTGCCCTAATTGTTTTCAAGTCTTTGCACGGAGATACACCATCTTACATTTCTGAAATGTTTACCAAACACAGCTCAGTTACTCGAAATGGCCGAAGTGGAGTCCAACTGTCTCATATACCCGATAAACTAAATGTGAACTATGGAAAGTGCTCATTCCAAAATGTCTCAGTTTCTATTTGGAACAGCCTACCCGTTGATATGAGGAAGATTGACTCAGTATCATCTTTTAAAACAGCTCTTAAAACTCACCTGTTCAGAATGTGTTATTCGTTATAAGTGCACCATCTGTTATTTTAACTTTTTTTTAGGCTTATCCGTTATAGTTGGAAATTAATATTTTACTTAATATTTTAATCTACTGGATATTTTATTGTTAATTGTAGGTCCAATTTCAGTCATCTTTCCGAGTTATCTTCCATAAATATCGGTGAAGCTTGTATTGCTTTTTTATGTGTAAATATGCGCGATGTCATCTTGTTTGTATATTTGTGTATGTAATCGCGCATTGAAACTAATTGCTGTAGAATGCGTTTCTTAAATGAATATATAATAATAATAATAATAATATATAGCTGTGTCGGGGTCTGGGGAGAATGTGAAACACGGATGAGATATTGGCGTGTCTATGGTGGTGCCTGGGAGTACCATTTGGTGAATCGGTCGGTCAGGTGCATAGCGCATTATTGATATCTATATTTCGACGAAATATATAGCTGTGTCGGGGTCTGGGGAGAATGTGAAACACGGATGTGGTAATAAGTAGTATTGGCTGTCACTCTGACGCGACGGGTTTGGATTTTTTCTGGCCCACCCCTCTCGCTCGGGGCCACTCTGGCCCATGGGCCAGAGTGGCCCCGAACAAGGGGTTTGTATTTTTCTGGCCCACCCCCTCGCTCGGGGCCACTCTGGCCCATGGGCCAGAGTGGCCCCGAGCGAGTGGGTGGGACCAGAGTGACCCGCCCAGGGTCGGTCCAGAGGTTATGTTATATTCCAAAGAGTAAGGTGAGCGCTTCGAAGTGGGTTTTTTTGACAGAAAAGAACACAATTTACCAATGTATCGATTTTTTTCTCGGATTCTAATGCCAGTGTGGTAAGCGAAGGGCGCTCCCATTCGCTGTACACATTGAACTTAGAATAATACGAGGAAAAAAAATAGATGTGTTGGTAAATTGTGATACTTTAACAAAAGCGAAAGTCTTCGAATAAATTCGAAGACGCTAGCGTTGTAAAATGCACTTGCAGAAGTTACCTTTCAGTGAAATATGTTATGAGATAATGGTAATATGGTACAGATAACATTTTCCCGAGTCAAATCGGGTGGATGTTTTTGACAAAAAAGAAACACATCTGATTTGACGTTCGGATAAATTTGGTGAAATACGCATGACGTCGTCAAAGAGGCCCGCGCATCCCATATACTTGATCCTCGAAAAATGTTAACGTTATTAGATGCATAAATTGTAACGTTAGCGTTATTTTGAAACATGGATCCAGTAACGGAATTTCTCAAGACTATTGATGTACAGTACGATCATATTCCTGCAACAACGCAAATGTCGACTCCACTGTATGCAGGAAATGTGACGCCAAGGGTAGAACAGCAACAAGTACCAATGGTGTATCCGCGAACGGATCAACAACCAGTACCGCCTGTGAAAACACAACAAATGACTCAACCTGTTATGTACCAAGTTATCAACAGTTCACAATGGGAAGAACAGACAAAATTGTTACGGAATATTAGGCAGGAAATGAAGGATTTACGAAAGCAATTAACACAAAAACCGACTGAATGTACAATCAACTTGAAACCTCACACGATTGACATACGAATTGAGGTACATGGTTTCCAGAAAGAACCTACGAAGCGATCAACATTTGGATCACTCGGGAAAGATTTAACAGTGATGAAGAAACAAAAGAAATGATTTTAATATTATTTTAAACTGCCCTTTTCAGGGCCACTTAAAATTCACGAAAGATACGCTCTGTATTATGCTATATGATGATCGTATTATAGATATGAAGGGTCGTAGTGGGTTTTTTTTTTATATTGTTAGGGAAGTATTCTTTGATAAATTATGTGAACATTCTCTCCAAGTTCATGATGAATGAATTTGGTTTGGAGAAATTATGTGAACATTCTCTCAGGAAGAATGAACAAATCGTACAGTAGCAATTTCAGAGCGTATCTTTTAAAAAATTTGTGAGGCCCTGAAAAGGGCCGTTTTGGATGGTTTCAAAAGAAACCGCACGATGTGTTTGGGTTTGAATACAGCTGAAAGTTGTCTTGGGAACGTCGCAACCAAATGGCACAATTGCATGGCTGGCCTGTCTGTATCCCCCAGAGCGGCAAGAATTCGTAAACTCTATGCCCTGAGAAGATTATGATAGACCGCTGTAGTGATGTAGCCGCAAGTCGCACCATCAATATTGATGTCCCCAGCAATCTGGTATGTCGGAACCACCGTGGTGGCAGTACAAACACCCGATCTATGTTGTCCGTCATCAACATAACGGTGTACCTATAGATATCAAAACAGTTATCTATAGTCGCCGTTTCTGCTAAACTCCAAGCCTTCCATAGCATCTGTGCTTCATCCCCAAACACACCTCGCACCAGCATCCCATCCTCCAAATAGCTCCGATACAGATCTCGGTATGAATGAAGAATGGGAATATCTGTTTTATTTTGTATTGAAAACGCGCGGACGCCGCTGGCGACGTCATGGCATATTTCACCAAATTTTACCGAACGTCAAATCAAGTGTGTTTCTTTTTGTGTCATCGTCCGTGTCAGAGCATAAAAGCGACGCGAATTTTCATCACGTCGTCATTTCACGATGAAGCGCCTTGTGCCATATTCAGATAGCGAAAGCAAACGAGATTTAATAGAAAGAGAGTGCGACTGGATGATGACTGTAAATATTATACTATAAAACATCTGACCGATAAATACTCGAGGAAATTTAAAACAGCATCAAAGAAATTCAACGTCACATTTCAAGAATTTCATCAACCATTTCAAACTGTTCACAGAATTTTCAAAGATCTGGTGAACAGTTTGAAAGATTAGTGTGATGCAAGACCAAAAGATCAAATGAGAATTTCTATCTTTCATCCAGTGCTAGATCTAGGGATTCACGTCCCGTTCACTGACGCAAAAGACGTGACGGGTGAATTATTGCTTGACAACATAGAAAAAGTTGCACAATCGAACAAAAAATTCAAAATTCATGACGGACAGATGACATTTGACATCACTATCACGCATATGCCTACAGGGACCGCAAGACATACCTTACATTATGGAGCATTCGGGGATAAAAATCAAATGAAAACAGTAAAGAAAAGTATTCTTCTGATTCAGAACGCAGAAGATAACATGTGTTTTGCTAGGGCTGTCGTTGTTGGTATGTGTAATGTTGACAAAAAAGATACAACTGAATGGAAACAACAATGGAAACGGATTACGAGACCAGCAAGAGCTTCACAACGGGAAGCTGCAAAGTCATTGTTGGAGAAAGTGGGGTTATCACACGACACCAGTTGTGGGGTTGAGGAATACAAAATTATTCAGGAACAACTATATCTTGAGTATGTTATAAAAATACATAATCAATTTGTTGACGAATGCTTTCTTTTTTTAACCACCACCAGTTGGGAAAGAAAGTAAAGTTGTCCATCTATATTTCAATGACAACCACTACGATGTGATCACAACTGTCACGGGATTCCTTGGATGTCATTATTACTGTGAACACTGTGATGTCGGTTCGAACAGAGGTGATTATTTATGTCCATACAAGTGTATGTGTTTCGAGGGTCAGATATGTCCCTTTGAACGATGGATACAATGCATCAAATGTAAGAGGACTTTTAGAAGTAAACGATGTCTCGACAATCATTTGAAAAAATCACCAACACAAGACAAAACTATTTGTGATATGATACACAAATGCCAGAAATGTGGGGTTGAAATCGTCACACGAATGGAGAAAAGACATATCTGTTCGGGAACAAAGAAGTGCAAATACTGTAAAGAAATTGTCGCATCAGATCACAGATGTCATATCCAGCAGTACCAAAAGAGAGAAACACAGAAAGAAGTAAGGGTACCATTCATATTTTTATATTTTGAATGTCAACAAGATACTGGTGTTCATATACCCAATTTTTGTGTTGCACAAACTGCTTGTGAAAATTGTATATGTAAACCCATTGATGAAATATGCATTTCATGTGATTCTGTATTGTCAAACAGAGAATATATTTTTAAAGGAGAGAATGTATTGGAAAGATTTTGCAAATGGTTGTTTTACACCACCGATCATAAAGGTACAACATGTATTGCTCACAATGCAAGAGGTTACGATAGTCAGTTCCTCTTACATTACTTGGTAAACAATGGAAATTCAAAACCTAATGTTATTATGAATGGCAACAAAATACTTAGTTTACAATGCAATGGTGTTAAAGTAATCGATTCATTAAGTTTCATCCCTATGGCATTATCTATATTTCCAAAAACATTCCAACTTGAAGAAATGGCTAAAGGTTATTTTCCACATTGGGCAAATACACAGGACTTTCAGAATTACGTAGGACCATATCTAGACAAAAAATACTATAACCTGAAATCATGTCTGAGGAAAATAGAGATTCATTTCTGAAATGGTACGAAGCTAGGGGTGAGGATATTTTTGATTTTCAAAAAGAAATTCAAAAGTATTGTAAATCAGATGTAGACATTTTAAGACGTGGATGTGGCAAATTCAGACTATGTGTAATGGAAACTGATCAAATATATCCATTCCGGGAAGCAATAACATTAGCTCAAACCTGTAACCTTGCAATGGAGAAAAAATTCATTACCAGAGAATTCTCTAGGTATAATTTCAGACGCTGGATATCCACAAGCGCGTAAATTTTCAATGAAAGCAATTCGATGGCTACAGTACATTGCTACAAAACAAAATATAAACATAAAACATGCTTTAAATGGTGGTGAAGTTAAAATAGGCACACATTTTGTTGATGGTTATCATGCAGAATCAAACACAGTGTATGAAATGTATGGGTGTTTTTTTCATGGCTGTCCTACTTGATATCCAGATAGAAATCGCCGAAACCCATACAGTAATATAACAATGCATGAATTGTATGAAAAAACAATAAAAACGGAAACTGAAATCAAAAGCTTGGGATGCAAATTAATATGCATCTGGGAACATGACCTGGACAATAAATTTAAAGCAGACAAAAATTTAAAACAAACTATGGATCAATTCTATTTGCATCAAGACCCATTAAACCAAGGGAAGCATTATTTGGTGGCAGGACTAATGCTCTAAAATTATATCATGAAATAGAACCAACATCTAAACAGGAAATAAACTATATTGATATATGCAGTTTGTATCCTAGTGTAAATAAATATAAGGAGTACCCACTTGGTCATCCAACAATTCTAAGTCGGGAACAAATAGGAGACATCAAATCCTACAAAGGACTCATTAAATGCAAAGTATTACTTCCAAATAAATTGTACATTCCAGTGCTACCGATCCACTGTAATAACAAAATGATATATATATTGTGTAAAACTTGTGCAGAAAATGAAAGTGGACAGTGTAATCATAAAACCGAACAGCGTGCTTTAGTTGGAGTTTGGACACATGTAGAATTATTCAAAGCAATATAATTGGGTTACCAAATTCTGGAAGTGTATCAAGTTTGGCATTGGACTGAGTGATCGGACAAAGTATACAGGGATTACATTGATAAATACCTCAAAATTAAACAAGAAGCAAGTGGATATCCAAATGCTGTTAAAATTGAAGAAGATAAAGATAAATACATTAAAGATTATTATGAGTTTGAAGGTATAAAACTTGAAAAAGAAAAAAATCGAAAATATCCCAGGACTCCGCCAGTGCGCAAAATTAATGATATGGGGAAAAAATACACAAAATAATATTCTTACTAAAACTGAATATATCTCAGAACCATCCAGATATTTTGAACTATTAACTGATAAAAATATCACCGTCAAAGCAGTTGAAATTTTTTAACAGAATAAATTCATATTATTCAGCTATGAAAATAAAACCGATATTATAGAACCACATCCATCTGCCAATGTAGCTGTTGCATCATTTGTCACAGCATATGCACGCTTGGAGTTGTATAAAGTTTTAGAAAAACTCCAAGATAGGGTGTTGTATTTCGAAACCGATAGTTGTATGTATATTTTCGATCCAGAAAAAGAAAATATCAAAACCGAAGACAGCTACCTTGGTAAATGGACTGATGAACATCCGGATGCTAAAATCATGAAATTTGTATGGTTAGGACCGAAAAATTATGGATATCAGTACATGAAAGATGGTGTCATAAAATCTGTATGTAAGGTCAAGGGTATCACTCTGGATTATAAAACTAAGCAGCAAATAAATTTTCATTCAATGGTTGAATGTGTTAACGACCGGTCAAATTTTCAACGTGTCATAAACTATCCATGCAGAATTAAACGCACAAAGAACCGAGAAGTAATTAGTGAAGAGCAAACAAAAACATTCCGATCTGTGTACACCAAACGACTTGTTGTGGGTGAATACAACATAATTCCTTATGAATGGAATTGATGTGTTACCAGCAGAGATGCTTTTGAAAATTTATAATAACTTGATCGAAATGTCAAAAATGGATCAAGAAATCAAACTTGGTTTTTGAGGGAAAGTAAAATTATAGTGCAGACTTTGCTGAACGGACATTTCTCTGAGGGACAGAGTCGACTGAGATGTTTGATTGAGAGATCAGAATTTGAAACTGATTTCTTAATGGATATATTGGATCAATTGTTTTCAGATTATTGGATATTTCATGGTACTCCTAAAAACGAAATAAACGAAATTCGTGAATTAGTTGAAAATAGTTTTATTCGTTTTGCTGAATATCAAGACAGGATTCTCAATGAAAAAACTTTGAAATTCGAAGAGGTGACGAGAATATATGGATACATTATTCTCCGAGAACCATGTACAATTTTCACTGCTGAAAAGTTATTTGAAGAAAAGGTGTCTTTGGATTATATTGTAAAAACCACTAGACCTATTTCAGATTTAGATATTAGTACTGATGGAATAATCTGGAGTTATGGTGACTTTTCATTAAAAATAAAAAAGGTTGATTCCGAACAATCCTAATCAGTCTTACATGATCTGTCTCAGGGTAAAGATGGACGAATCATTGTTGTTCAAACATCCCTGTAACATTTTCATATCGGGACCAAGTGGTTGTGGTAAAACAGATTTTGTTAAGAAATTAATCGAATATAAAGATGATTTGTTCAAACCTGTTCCATACAAAGTCGTTTGGTGTTACAAAGAATGGCAAAATACCCATAGTCAGATGCAAGAATTTCACAATATTCAATTTATAAATGGAATACCGGATGATGAGAATGAACTTGTCGATGACACAGATTTACCGCACCTCGTCGTTTTTGATGACATGTTAGGTGATAAAGATGAAGAAAAAATTATGTTGCGGTTTACAAGAAAAGGACATCACAGAAATACGTCTGTTATTTACATAACCCAAAACATGTTTCAGAAATCTAAAGCGAGTAGAACTTTGAGTTTGAATGCACATTACATGGTATTATTTCAAAGTGTGCGTGATAAAGGCCAAATAAAAAATCTTGCCTCTCAAATGCAAATACCTCATTTAATGCAAGCATATGATGATGCAACTTCAACCAATCATGGTTATTTACTACTCGATTTTCACCCAAAAACGGATAAATCGTTGAGACTTAGAACTGATATTTTCCATCGCTGGCTCACAAATTACGATTGAGGTGCGGTAATATATTCATCGGTATAAAGATAAGTGTATCAACATAATATTTCATTTCCAATCATGGAGTCGCATGAAGCAGTCTTGAGTGTATTTTCGACTATCGCTAAATTAATACTTGATGATCACTTAAAGCTTCCAAAGCAGACACGAACGTTCCTGCAAAAACACAAAAAAGAGCTGAAGAAAATAGCTGACAGTAGAAGTCATATCGATTCAAAAAAGAAAATACTTTTAAAAACTGGTGGAGGTGGTTTTCTCGGTTGAGTTTTGATCAGAAGTCTTCTCAGACAAAAAGAAAATAAATCAATTGCACGAGTTAGATCAAATAGAGTAAATGATACTCGAGTAAATTCTGCGATTGCACAGCGAGCTAGTCCAGTCAGAGTAAATTCTACAATTGCACAGCGAACTACTCCAGCTAGAGTAAATTCTACTGGATTAAATTCCACATTTGCTAGATTTCAACCACTCAACGATAATGGTCCGCAACCAATTCCATCAATTCAAGAAGCAGAACATTACCCGTTGGTTCAACGATACTCAAACATTATGAATCTTTCAAACCCATCGAAATTAGCTTTGATGGCATTTGATCGTAATTTTAATAAACGTAAAAAGTAAAAAGTAATTCAGTCATTTGACATTCAACTGGTGAAAAACTCCACTGATTAAAAAATATGATAGTTTTGTAATGGCTATGAATCAGGCACCAACTCATTTTCGGAAAAAAATTATAAAAGATGCCCCAAAGAGAGTGAATGATTGCATGTCAGAATGCTGTAAAAATATTTTAAAAGGCAATGTAAAACTAACAGAAGCTCAGAAGCGCAAACTTCGTCCGAGGTGTAGACATCTCAGAGAACTTGCAAGTAAATCAACATCTTTGAAACGAAAAAAACTAATTTTAAACCAGAAAGGAGGTTTTTTACCACTTCTTATGCTAGCACCGTTGCTTGGTAAAGCACTCGCTGGAATACTTCGCGGTTAAACATGAAGAAAATGGTCGCTGTTCCCTTCAAAATGTTGGATGACATTAAAAAATGGAGAATGAGTCTAACTAATCCGAAATTACCACCTAATCCTGAAATTACGAATATTTCAAAACTAAGCAGAGAATTGAATTCAGTTTCTGATCAAAATTTGTCAGAATCTGTGAAGATTCAATTATATGGTACAACTTTGCACAAATTGAAAACTTCTCAAAAATCAGTCAGAGCTATTTCAGCCCCGAAAACAGAACAACCATTTAATCATCATCATATGGATGTCCTAGAAAGTATTCCGTTAAAGATGAGAAAAAAAGATGAACAACTTTTACAACTGATTTCAAAACATCCACAAATGAAGTTTGATGGACTTGGACAATTAAAATATGGTTAAAAAGTTATTAGAGGATCAAATATTGTTGATCTCCTCAATGATATTGTACGACAAAGAAAAGATTTCGAACCAGCCTGGCAAACCTTTTCACAAGGATTGAGCGAGCTTAATGTACCTCAAGATTTTGTAGGGAACAGAAACCGCTGGCTTTGGATTAAAAAACATTTGAAAGATAATTCAGATGATGATTTTGAAACTCCGGTACAAAGCATAACACCAAAACGATTTGATTCTCATCGATTCTCACCAATGAAAGGTATAAAATCAAGACATTCAAAAACTAAAATAGTAAAATAGCAGATAGGTTGACACCAAAGGGTATTAAAACAGAAAAAACACAATGGGATCCATACTAGATGAACAGTTATCTAAAATTTTCTATAATCCTAAGAAAGTTGGAAGTTATGGTGGTGTAAAGAAGCTTTTTGATGAAGCGAAAAAGCAGAATAAAAAAATAAAACTCATAGATGTGAAGAAATGGTTGCAAGGCCAGTCGACATATACTTTACACAAACCAATAATTCGAAAATTCCAACGTAGAAAGACTGTTGTAGCGGGGATTGATATTCAATGGCAGGCAGATTTAGCTGATCTTCAGAATTTGAAAAAACATAATGATAATTACAGATATATGTTGTGTGTGATAGACGTTTTTTCAAAATTTGCGTGGGTAATGCCAATCCACAATAAATCTGGACAAACTTTGATCGAATCATTCAGGAAAATTTTGAAATCTTCAAAACGTAAACAAAAATCGTTTCAAGCTGATCAAGGTTCTGAATTCAAAAATGAAAAGTTTTTGAAATTTCTGCGATCAGAAAACATTCATTTCTTCACAACTGAGAATCCAGAGACTAAAGCAAGTATTGTTGAGCGATTTCAAAGAACTTTAAAAACTCGTATGTGGAAGTATTTCACACACAATAAAACTTCAAGATATATTGATGTTTTACAGCCCCTAGTCGATTCTTACAACAATAGTTATCACCGCAGCATAAAATCGAAACCGTCGGAAGTTACTTTGAAAACTGAAGCTGAAATTTCCAAAAATCTATATGGAACAGGGAATAAAAAAGGAAAATATACACTGAAAGTGGGTGACTTGGTTCGTATCAACAAAACCAAAAGAACATTTGAAAAGGGTTATTTACCAAACTGGACTCGTGAAATTTTCAAAGTTGATAAAATTTGTAAAACTAATCCAATAACATACAAAGTATCTGATCTTGATGGTGAAGAGATTGATGGATAATTCTACAAACATGAAATCCAGCATATAAAAGACAGTAAGGTGTATGAAATAGAATCAGTTATTGATAAAAGAACGAGAAGAGTGGGTGGTAAAACAGTAAAAGAAATTAAAGTTCATTGGCTTGGATATCCAAAAAAGTTTGACAGTTGGATCCCAGCTTCAAATTTAGTATAAAACAGAATTGACCATGTTGGAAAATCATTCAGATTCAATTAATCTCGATGAACCATCACAATTTAAGTTCTGTGGTGAAAACGTTGCTAAGAATCAAGTCACCTACTTCACGCAGATAATTATTATTTATATCATAATAATTACATCTATTGTACCATTAGTATCCAGAGCGAAAACAAAGAATTGTGGCTTATTCTTCTAAGTAGTTCTCCAGGTTATATTCTACCATTACCTGGACTGAAATCATTGAAAAATACTGAGAAAAAATGAATTCATTCTACATAACTCTCATGAGTGATGGTTCAATGTCACTTTACCCAGCCAACTCACAATGTTGTTTCACAGTGAAATTACCAAAAACCATACATATTGATAAAGAGCTTTGGGAAGTTGCAATGGTTGAACTAATTGTACCATCAGAAACATACAACATTATTGGAGATGCCTGTATAATAAAAATAAAATCTTCTGTTCCAAGAATTGTACAATACCTGCACAAGTTACCAATAAGTGAAGTAGTAATTTCAAAACCAGAAAATGGTATAGAATTAAAAATACCAGAAGGAGCATATTCTGGTGCATCACATTTGACAGATACAATTCAAGGTGTAATTGATAGTACAGTAGGCAGATTGATTCCAGACCTGGAATTCGAATTTGGATATTCCAAAGCACAACAACGAGTTAAAATTTCAACCAATAGTTACACCAAAGTAGGTCTTGTACTCCCCAGAGCTCTTTTGGATAAACTTGGTTACAGAACAGAATCAAACACTGACACATTTGCTACTCCTTCGATAACATTTCCATATGGAGTTGATTTAAATGCGGAGCATAATCAATTGTTTGTTTATTCTGACATTGCTGATTATACAATTCTTAGTGATGTTGAAGCACCGATATTACGAGTGACATCATTCGAGAGTAAAAGAATACATGATGGTAAACATATTAAGCATGAATTCAAAAACTTACATTATGTACCATAAATGTATATATAACTGGTGATACTGGCAAACCAATTCAGTTTATTGGTGGAAAGTCTATGGTAAAGTTGCAATTCCGACGCCGAAGTAATTTGTATTTATGATGATCCCCGTGTATAGAGGCGTACATAGACAGTATGGAAATGGAATTGGTTCACTATTCAAATCTGCAATGAGAACAGTAGTACCGTTTCTAAAACCTATTGGTCAGATTGCTAAGTAGTCAAGCATGGACTTGCTGCAGTCGAAGATATCATTCATCGTGGTAAAAGTCCAAAAGAAGTATTTTTGAAACAAGGTAAAGAAGCATTGAAATCTTTTGGAAGGGAAACAATAAAGAAAATATCAACACCAAATGGCATAAATAGATCATCGCGACCTTTGAAAAATCATTCTTCTCGCAAACGAGTTAGAAGTAAGTCCATTAAAACGCATGTAAAGAAATAAAAACGATCTCTCGATATATTTGATTAATCATGATGATGCAAAATGGATCATGCGAATGCAGCAAGTCCGAGTTAGATGCTTCTGATGTTCCACCAACAATGCCAACGATGTTGGAATCACAATGGATAGAACATCACCCGATTAGCTCTTTGAATAATTCCGCACCGGTAGAATTTGTAATTCCGCCTCAAACTGAAAAATGGACAGATGTAAATCAATCATATTTGTACCTGAAATTCAAAATCACAAAATCAGATGGCACAAACTTGGTTGATGGTACTGATGCAATTGCACCTATTAACAACTTTTTCCATAGCATGTTCAGTAGTATCGATATTTACCTAAATAACAAACTTGTAACGGCGAACGGAGATACCTATCCTTATCGAGCTTACATGGAAAATCTCTTGGCTTATTCTGGTGAATGTAAAGAAAATCAACATGCCGCACTAGAAATGTGGTACCCCGACACCGCTAAACAGTTCACCGAAAACACTAAAGCTGGTGGTAATGGTGGATTGAAATCTCGCCAAGCAATCATAGCAGGTAGTAAAACGGTAGAATTGTGTGGTCGTTTACACACAGATATATTTCTACAAGAGAAATACTTACCAAATGGAATTGAGATAAGAATTCGTCTCAATAGAGCGAATCCAAAATTCTCTTTAATTGGTCAGGCCGACGGAAAAATAGTATTTGAAACGGCAGTTTTCAATGTTCGTACAATTACGCTGATGCCAGTAGTAGCAAATACCTTGAACCAAACAATAATACAGAAAAATATGAAAATACCGATTAGAAGAGTTGAAGTAAAAACATTCACTATTGGTGCAGGGCTTAGATCAAAAATTGAAGATCACCCTTTTCAAGGACAAATGCCAAAGAGACTTTCATAGGCTTGGTATCAAACAAAGATATGAATGGCGATATTGAAACGAACCCATTTCATTTCCAACACTTCAATCTGAAAAAACTTGAAGTTAGTCAGGACGGACATACCATCCATAACCGACCATTTGAACCAAACTTTGAAACAGAACAATGCCTAAGATCTTATTTATCACTGTATCAGTCTTCGGGTATGTTTGGACAAAACAAATCCTTTGGTTTGAATCTCGAAAAATACATGAATGGTTATTGTGTCTGGCGTTACGACCTCACACATGACCATGGGGCAGAGGAAGGACATTTGCATCCTATAAAAACCGGTAACATAAGGTTAGATCTTCAGTTTGCTGCAGCTCTAGCTTCAGGGATCAACGTGATAGTCTATGCTGAGTTCGATAATCAAATTGAAATCAACAGTTTGCGAGAAATAATAACAGATTATTAAAAACATGGATGGATTGCATTTGGAGGAAAAATTGAGACTGGAAGTTGGAGGACCCGATTTCATTCCATATGTTTCTATCCTTGACAAAGTTCGGAAAACTTTCGAGAAATGTTTCGTTCATGAAATACAAAATCAAATTTCAAAAGAAGTGACACTCAATTGTGAAGGATGTAAAATAGATCATCCAAGTCAGACACGACATTTACTTTGTCTTTGGACACCACCTACGGACCTATACAATGGGTAGATATGTTCATTGATATAGCACTACTTAAATTGAACATCTACCGAGTTATGGAACAATGGTATCCATAAATAGAATCATTTACACCACAAGAGAAATTTGAGGCATTCAAACTTTGGAAAGATATAATGGAACTTGTTCCTGAAAACTGTAACCAATTTAATTCGGTTTTTGTTGACTTGTGGTGTGAAAAAGTAAAAAAATACTACGAAGATGAACACTAGCGAACTTCAGCATATACTAGACAAATCATCCTACCTCTGTTCGTTGTATGGTGTGGTGTGTGCAAAAGATCAGTTACCACACGAGAAACCTCATCATGTAAAAGCATACATAGTAAATACACATACGTCAGAAAAGCCAGGAGAACACTGGGTTGCAATTTTCTTCAATGGGAACATTGCAACATATTTCGATTCGTTTGGGGTACCAGTTATTGATAAAAATATCAAATCATTTATTCAAAGAAATTCGATCGAATGTAAAATAAACGTTGGGCGGTTTCAACATCACGGTACAAACGTGTGTGGTATCTACTGTATATTGCTTTACATTTCTTGAAAAGCGGATATGGTATAAAAGTATTAGTTGAAATGAATTTTGATGGTGACTACTTCAAAAATGATAGAAAAGTATTTGATTGGTTTCATAGAAACTATGAGCCCTTACGAAAAGAATCAGAAACATTACACAAAACATGTATTTCACAAACTTGTAGGACTTACTGTGAATTTCAGTATTGATAAAATGTGTTCATTACCAGTTGTTTAAATATGTTAAAATCACGATCATTTGTAAATATGTTGATTGTTAATGATGAAATGAGTTACCAAATGTAAATTATGTTCATTGCATTACCAATTATTGATTGTAAATATGATAATTTCATGATTAGTTGTAAATATGTTGATTCTTAATTCAAAAATAAAAGTTATGTTGTTGAAAAACAGTGTCTGTTTTTAATGATCGTCTTCGGCAATGTCGATGAAGATCTTAATTCACCAAAAAAAAAGAAACACATTTGAAATTACATTCGGGGAAATTTGGTAGAAAAACATCGAGGGTTCGCTTGTGTTTCGGGAGTTGGATCAAGAGGAAGGATTTGAGTTCCTAAAGACCCCTTATCCACTTTTCTTGTGATCTAACTTAAAACGGCCCTTTTCAGGGCCACACAAAACCTGCTATCAGATGGCTCTTACATGCACATTTTCACAGCGCTAGCGTCTTCGAATTTATTAGAAGGCTTTCGCTTTTGTTAAAAATGCACTGGTAAAGTAGCACAATTTACCAACACATCTATTTTTTCTCGGTATTATTCTAAGTTCAATGTGTACAGCTAAGGGGAGCGCCCTTCGCTTACCACACTGCCATTAGAATCCGAGAGAAAATCGATACATTGGTAAATTGTGCTCTTTTCTGTCAAAAAAAACCACATCGAAGCGCTCACCTTACTCTTTGGAATATAACATAACCTCTGGACCGACCCTGTGCGGGTCACTCCGGTCCCACCCCCTCGCTCGGGGCCACTCTGGCCCATGGGCCAGAGTGGCCCCGAGCGACGGGTTTGGATTTTTTCTGGCCCACCCCCCTCGCCAGAGTGGCCCCGAGCGACGGGTTTGGATTTTTGTATGGCCCACCCCCACTCGTTCGGGGCCACTCTGGCCCATGGGCCAGACTGGCCCCGAGCGAGCGGGGGGGGGGGGGTGGGCCAGAAAAAATCCAAACCCGTCGCTCGGGGCCACTCTGGCCCATGGGCCAGAGTGGCCCCGAGCGAGCGAGGGGGTGGGCCAGAAAAAATCCAAACCCCTCGTTCGGGGCCACTCTGGCCCATGGGTCAGAGTGGCCCCGAGCGAGGGGGTGGGCCAGAGTGGCAGCCAATACTACTGTAATACCGTGTCTACGATGGTGCCTGGGAGTACCATTTGGTGAATCGGTCGGTCGGGTGCATAGCGCATTATTGATATAGTAACTACATTTCTACTATAAATATGCAGTGTGTGTGTGGGTGGGGGGGGGGGGGGGGGTGTCTGAATAAAAGGCGGACATGAAGTTTTGTAGCGGCGTGTCTCCATGGTGCCCATGAGTCCCGGTCGGTCAATCAGTCGGTCGGGTGCATGGCGCATTACTGATATCTATATTTCGACGAGATATATAGCTGTGTCGGGGTCTGGGGAGAATGCGAACCAAGGATGTGGTAATACCGTGTCTATGATGGTGCCTGGGAGTACCATTTGGTGAATCGATCGGTTAGGTGCATAGCGCATTATTGATGTAGTATCCATATTTCTACGAGAAATATGCAGTGTGTGTTTGTGGGGGTCTAAATAAAAGGCGGACACGGAGTTTGTAACGGCGTGTGTCCATGATGCCCATGAGTGCCGGTCGGTCAATCAGTCGGTCAGGTGCATTGCGCATTATTGATATATATATATATTTCGACGTGATATATAGCTGTGTCGGGGTCTGGGGAGAACGCGAAAACGGTTGGTAATGTCGTGTCTACAATGATGCCTAGTAGTCCCATCTTGTGAATCAGTCGGTCGGGTGCATATCACATTATTGATCTTGTATCTACATTTCGTCGTGAACTATAGCAGTATCGGGGACTGGGGAAAATGCGGAGCACGACGTTGTAATGGCGTGACTACACGGTGGCTTGGAGTCTCAGTCGGTGACTCAGTGGATCAGGTGCATATCACATTATTGATATCATATCTATATTTCGACGAGATATATAGCTGCCGTTGTCTGGGGAGAATGTGAAACACGGATGTGGTAATGCCGTGTCTGGGAGTGCCATTTTGCTGAATCGGTCGATCAGGTGCATAGCGCATTATTGATATTATCCATATTTCCACGAGAAATATGTAGTGTGTGGGTGTGGATCTGAATAAAGGCGGATACAGAGTTTGTAATGGCGTGTTTGCATGGTACCCAGTCCCGGCCGGTCAGTCAGTCAGTAAGGTGCATAGCGGATTATTGATATCATATATATTTGCAAATTCATGTAATGGCTTTTTTCATGTTGACCGGGGAGGTGCACGACCGTTTCACTATTCATTTGGACTCAAATCTGCGCACATCCGCATAGAGCCTATACAACCTGGGAGGGTCCGACGAGGGGTGCAGAAAAGGGTTATTGTGTGTGCCAGAAGGTGAATGTGGCTCTGGGTGTGGTCTTCAAAACACATAGAAACACTACCCTGTTGAGAAAATTGACACAAACATATCGGAGGGACCATATATACCCTACTTTCTATATTCTTTAGATATGTGCAATTGCAAATTATATGTGCCACAGAACTGTTCCATTTTCTATCGTATTCCGTCAATCGATCGATTTAGCCCGAAATTTTATGGTTTGTCGAAGAACGGCTATTAAATTTGATGATGTGCAGATCGTTTAATCTTTGTTTGCCTCTCGTCGGCAGAAAATATGACCGGAAGTTTGGAAACGAAGACAAGGCTGTCAAAGAAAGCGCGCGAAAACATCATAACTATTATTATTGAGGGTTACAGTACACCAATTATTCTCCATAGGCGAGAGTGTTAATGTCCGGGGCTATGCTCGATTCATTGTGAATGCTGGAACTTTCTAACCTAGTCAATTTTGAAGAATTACTCTTCGGACCCAATATGACCCAAAAAATGATTAGGTCCGTGTGCATATTCCGTCTTTAAATGTATCGCTTTTGATACTACCCTAATTCCGCACAAAAAATCATCACCAAATTTTCAAACACACCCCCATTAAATGCCAGGTTAATTATTTCACCCACTCTGGATCAATATTCATCTAGGTATAATATTTCCATGGTGGCTTTGATATTTTCTTGTTTTAGCATTAATTTTATCCCAATCATAATCAGCTATTCAGCTGCCAGATGTGATTTTATGCTGACTTGAGAGACAGCACACCATGGGGGTGGGGGATTTTTTTATACTTGGTGTACTATAACCTATATTGAGCATTGGACAGATAATAAAGTCGCCCAAACGATATTAAATTGCGGCCATTTACCGACTTCAAAATAAATAACTTTGATTCGAAACGTGTCTGTGTTCTTACTTCATGAACCCTCTTCTGCCACCACCCATACCTGCATGTGCTAAAAATATATATCTTGACTTGAATGTGATTTTTTTTCATTGAAGCTGCATTCTGGCAAATTAAACAATGACGACGTATATACATGTTGTCGATCTGATAGCTTGTAGATATCACTTCCAGAAAATATATCATACGATTCGCCAGGTGAATTGTGCGAACTTGGGGTTCACATTGGGCGCACCCACCAAATTTTCGAAAATAATCGACAGAAAACCCTTCACAAGAATGCATTTATTGGCGGAAATTTGGGCGCGTTAGATCGTTAAACCATTTATGCAAATTTCCAGGGTTGGCCTTTTTTGTCAAACTGTCACCCTAAAGGGGCAATTCGACTTCGTTTGATCAGATACTGGACCGATTTTGCATCATGTGTTAGAGTGTGGCCCATAATGAAACATTGATTTACGCCGACGTCGTGCTCAATCCCGACAAATCCGCCTTTGCATTCATCTGGAATGTCGGGTGCCCCAAAAGGTGGTATCACGTTCATTAAAGGGGCATTCATTGGCCAGCAATAGGCCGAAAATGACAATTTTCGGTTTTACAACGAGAAGCAGAAATGGCATGGGAGGGGTTAATTTTTAATTTTATTTGACGGCTCCTGTGTCTTAGTAATCTATCGTATCGTGTGAAGCAAGCATCCAATTTGCACCTGACATACCGATTCACCAAATGGTACTCCCATGCATCATCATAGACGTGGTACCCCTCCCCGGAACCTCCGGTGAGAATAGGTTCTATACAGAGGGGAGCATATATTATTGAGCCCAAATTGAATAGCAAACCCGTCGTTCGCCTCCCAGGCCAACACAACTACAGCCATTACGATAATTTGCGAATTGGTTTCTGGCGTACTATTCAGAATCCTATTCGAAATCCGCCCCTCCCGGTCCCTCTCCTCGGGGTAAAATTTATTTGACGTGGTGGTCGGGTAGGCGGGCAGCCAATTGTCCCGAGCCCAAATCCTGCACCCCCTCCCACGGACAGATTGGGAGTTACTGTAGCGACAACGAACTGGTTTCTGACATCCAATTCGCGTCCCAGAAACCTATTCGCATTCCAGAAACCTATTCGAAATCCGCCCCTATCGGTGCCTCCCCGGGGATCATAAGCGATTTGAAGTGGGGATCGGGTAGATAATCTAAGGATCGACGTGAACCCAAATTGACCACCCCCTCCCACGGATAGATTGAGAGTTAATGCGATAACGACGAACTGGTTTCTGACGCCCAATTCGCGTTCCAGAAACCTATTCGAAATATGCCCCTATCGGTGCCTCCCCGGGGGTCATAAGTGATTTGGAATGGGGGTCGGGTAGAGAATCTGCGGATCGACCAGAACCAAAAATTTCCACCCCCTACCACCATTAGGTTGTGAGTAATTAAGAAAACAACGAACTGGTTTCTGGCAACCAATTGGCTTTCCAGAAACCTATTCAAAATCAGAAACGCTCTTCATGGTCCCTCCCATTTTTTGGGTAAATTTTCCCAACGGGATAGTGTTTCTATGTGTTTTGTTGCACATACCCAGACCCAAATTCAGCCTCCGACACCTCCGAGGCCCCTCTCGTGCACCCCTCCGTGGACCCCACATGGGGGAGTATAGGCTCTATATTATTTATAATTGAGCCCAAATGGAATAGCAAACCCGTCGTGCGCCTCCCGGCCAACACAACGACAGCCATTACGATAATTTCCGAATTGGTTTCTGGCGTACTATTCAGAATCCTATTCGAAATCCGCCCCTCCCGGTCCCTCTCCTCGGGGTAAAATTTATTTGACGTGGGGGTCGGGTAGGCGGGCAGCCAATTGTCCCGAGCCCAAATACTGCACCCCCTCCCACGGACAGATTGGGAGTTACTGTAGCGACAACGAACTGGTTTCTGACATCCAATTCGCGTCCCAGAAACCTATTCGCATTCCAGAAACCTATTCGAAATCCGCCCCTATCGGTGCCTCCCCGGGGGTCATAAGCGATTTGAAGTGGGGATCGGGTAGATAATCTAAGGATCGACGTGAACCCAAATTGAACATCCCCTCCCGCGGATAGATTGAGAGTTAATGCGAGAACGACGAACTGGTTTCTGACGCCCAATTCGCGTTCCAGAAACCTATTCGAAATATGCCCCTATCTGTGCCTCCGCGGGGGTCATAAGTGATTTGGAATGGGGGTCGGGTTAAGAATCTGCGGATCGACCAGAACCCAAAATTTCCACCCCTACCACCATTAGGTTGTGAGTAATTAAGAAAACAACGAACTGGTTTTTGGCAACCAATTGGCTTTCCAGAAACCTATTCAAAATCAGAAACGCTCTTCATGGTCCCTCACATTTTTGGGGTAAATTTTCCCAACGGGATAGTGTTTCTATGTGTTTTGTTGCACATACCAAGAGCCAAATTCAGCCTCCGACACCTCCGATGCCCCTCTCGTGCACCACTCCGTGGACCCCACCCCCGGGGAGTATACACACAAAAAAACCGAAGTGCTAAACCTATCCTTTAGAGTGCTGTATATCACACTTAACAAGTGCTCGAATAGGGACAGCACCCGAAGTGCGCGGACAACACTTATTCAGGTGCTAAACATATAGCACTTACCAAGTTTTACATTGCAGCACCCGAAGTGTAATACTACTGCACCTGGGGATATGTAGAGATGCACTTACAAGTGTAGAAATAACACCTTATGACTACCTTGGTCCCGATTTGGAAATGTCTGAAGCACACTTTACCTCTTTCTTAAAACACTTCTTAGTCCAATACTCACTGCATTCAACATTCAATACCCACCAAAGTGATCCAAAGTGAAATAATGTTGTTTTTGTTGAAAGAAGCTGGTCGTCACAGTCACTTTCACTTCAGTTGATCAAAATGGCGACCAGTTGACCGCGTGGAAAAAACTTTATCTGTGATTGAGTCTCAGACTAGTGACGTCGAATCTAGTGACGTCCAATCAAAATGGTCCTTGTCCGAAACGATGAGTCCGTATAAGTTTTGGAAATTCAGCACTTTGCGAGGTGCTACCGAAAACGCATTACACCTGACGTAAGGCTCTTTTGAGTACACTTCGGGTGTGAAAATGGCACCTGTACTGCCGAAATCAGTGTAACACTTGCCAAGTGTAAGAATACAGCACTTGAGTTTTTTGCGTGTAGGCTCTATATTATTTATAATTGAGCCCAAATGGAATAGCAAACCCGTCGTGCACCTCCCGGCCAACACAACGACAGCCATTACGATAATTTCCGAATTGGTTTCTGGCGTACTATTCAGAATCCTATTCGAAATCCGCCCCTCCCGGTCCCTCTCCTCAGGGTAAAATTTATTTGACGTGGGGGTCGGGTAGGCGGGCAGACAATTGTCCCGAGCCCAAATCCTGCACCCCCTCCCACGGACAGATTGGGAGTTACTGTAGCGACAACGAACTGGTTTCTGACATCCAATTCGCGTCCCAGAAACCTATTCGCATTCCAGAAACCTATTCGAAATCCGCCCCTATCGGTGCCTCCCCGGGGGTCATAAGCGATTTGAAGTGGGGATCGGGTAGATAATCTAAGGATCGACGTGAACCCAAATTGACCACCCCCTCCCATGGATAGATTGAGAGTTAATGCGAGAACGACGAACTGGTTTCTGACGCCCAATTCGCGTTCCAGAAACCTATTCGAAATATGCCTCTATCGGTGCCTCCCCGGGGGTCATAAGTGATTTGGATTGGGGGTCGGGTAGAGAATCTGCGGATCGACCAGAACCCAAAATTTCCACCCCTACCACCATTAGGTTGTGAGTAATTAAGAAAACAACGAACTGGTTTCTGGAAACCAATTGGCTTTCCAGAAACCTATTCAAAATCAGAAACGCTCTTCATGGTCCCTCCCATTTTTTGGGTACATTTTTCCAACGGGATAGTGTTTCTATGTGTTTTGTTGCACATACCCAGTGCCAAATTCAGCCTCCGACACCTCCGAGGCCCCTCTCGTGCACCCCTCCGTGGACCCCACCCCTGGGGAGTATAGGCTCTATATTATTTATAATTGAGCCCAAATGGAATAGCAAACCCGTCGTGCACCTCCCGGCCAACACAACGACAGCCATTACGATAATTTCCGAATTGGTTTCTGGCGTACTATTCAGAATCCTATTCGAAATCCGCCCCTACCGGTCCCTCTCCTCGGGGTAAAATTTATTTGACGTGGGGGTCGGGTAGGCGGGCAGCCAATTGCCCCGAGCCCAAATCCTGCACCCCCTCCCACGGACAGATTGGGAGTTACCGTAGCGACAACGAACTGGTTTCTGACATCCAATTCGCGTCCCAGAAACCTATTCGCATTCCAGAAACCTATTCGAAATCCGCCCCTATTGGTGCCTCCCCGGGGATCATAAGCGATTTGAAGTGGGGATCGGGTAGATAATCTAAGGATCGACGTGAACCCAAATTGACCACCCCCTCCCACGGATAGATTGAGAGTTAATGCGATAACGACGAACTGGTTTCTGACGCCCAATTCGCGTTCCAGAAACCTATTCGAAATATGCCCCTATCGGTGCCTCCCCGGGGGTCATAAGTGATTTGGAATGGGGGTCGGGTAGAGAATCTGCGGATCGACCAGAACCCAAAATTTCCACCCCTACCACCATTAGGTTGTGAGTAATTAAGAAAACAACGAACTGGTTTCTGGCAACCAATTTGCTTTCCAGAAACCTATTCAAAATCAGAAACGCTCTTCATGGTCCCTCCCATTTTTTGGGTAAATTTTCCCAACGGGATAGTGTTTCTATGTGTTTTGTTGCACATACCCAGACCCAAATTCAGCCTCCGACACCTCCGAGGCCCCTCTCGTGCACCACTCCGTGGACCCCACATGGGGGAGTATAGGCTCTATATTATTTGTAATTGAGCCCAAATGGAATAGCAAACCCGTCGTGCGCCTCCCGGCCAACACAACGACAGCCATTACGATAATTTCCTAATTGGTTTCTGGCGTACTATTCAGAATCCTATTCGAAATCCGCCCCTCCCGGTCCCTCTCCTCGGGGTAAAATTTATTTGACGTGGGGGTCGGGTAGGCGGGCAGCCAATTGTCCCGAGCCCAAATCATGCACCCCCTCCCACGGACAGATTGGGAGTTACTGTAGCGACAACGAACTGGTTTCTGACATCCAATTCGCGTCCCAGAAACCTATTCGCATTCCAGAAACCTATTCGAAATCGGCCCCTATCGGTGCCTCCCCGGGGGTCATAAGCGATTTGAAGTGGGGATCGGGTAGATTATCTAAGGATCGACGTGAACCCAAATTGAACATCCCCTCCCGCGGATAGATTGAGAGTTAATGCGAGAACGACGAACTGGTTTCTGACGCCCAATTCGCGTTCCAGAAACCTATTCGAAATATGCCCCTATCTGTGCCTCCGCGGGGGTCATAAGTGATTTGGAATGAGGGTCGGGTAGAGAATCTGCGGATCGACCAGAACCCAAAATTTCCACCCCATACCACCATTAGGTTGTGAGTAATTAAGAAAACAACGAACTGGTTTCTGGCAACCAATTGGCTTTCCAGAAACCTATTCAAAATCAGAAACGCTCTTCATGGTCCCTCCCATTTTTGGGGTAAATTTTCCCAACGGGATAGTGTTTCTATGTGTTTTGTTGCACATACCAAGAGCCAAATTCAGCCTCCGACACCTCCGATTCCCCTCTCGTGCACCACTCCGTGGACCCCACCCCCGGGGAGTATAGGCTCTATATTATTTATAATTGAGCCCAAATGGAATAGCAAACCCGTCGTGCACCTCCCGGCCAACACAACGACAGCCATTACGATAATTTCCGAATTGGTTTCTGGCGTACTATTCAGAATCCTATTCGAAATCCGCCCCTCCCGGTCCCTCTCCTCAGGGTAAAATTTATTTGACGTGGGGGTCGGGTAGGCGGGCAGCCAATTGTCCCGAGCCCAAATCCTGCACCCCCTCCCACGGACAGATTGGGAGTTACTGTAGCGACAACGAACTGGTTTCTGACATCCAATTCGCGTCCCAGAAACCTATTCGCATTCCAGAAACCTATTCGAAATCCGCCCCTATCGGTGCCTCCCCGGGGGTCATAAGCGATTTGAAGAGGGGATCGGGTAGATAATCTAAGGATCGATGTGAACCCAAATTGACCACCCCCTCCCATGGATAGATTGAGAGTTAATGCGAGAACGACGAACTGGTTTCTGACGCCCAATTCGCGTTCCAGAAACCTATTCGAAATATGCCTCTATCGGTGCCTCCCCGGGGGTCATAAGTGATTTGGATTGGGGGTCGGGTAGAGAATCTGCGGATCGACCAGAACCCAAAATTTCCACCCCTACCACCATTAGGTTGTGAGTAATTAAGAAAACAACGAACTGGTTTCTGGCAACCAATTGGCTTTCCAGAAACCTATTCAAAATCAGAAACGCTCTTCATGGTCCCTCCCATTTTTTGGGTAAATTTTTCCAACGGGATAGTGTTTCTATGTGTTTTGTTGCACATACCCAGTGCCAAATTCAGCCTCCGACACCTCCGAGGCCCCTCTCGTGCACCCCTCCGTGGACCCCACCCCTGGGGAGTATAGGCTCTATATTATTTATAATTGAGCCCAAATGGAATAGCAAACCCGTCGTGCACCTCCCGGCCAACACAACGACAGCCATTACGATAATTTCTGAATTGGTTTCTGGCGTACTATTCAGAATCCTATTCGAAATCCGCCCCTCCCGGTCCCTCTCCTCGGGGTAAAATTTATTTGACGTGGGGGTCGGGTAGGCGGGCAGCCAATTGCCCCGAGCCCAAATCCTGCACCCCCTCCCACGGACAGATTGGGAGTTACTGTAGCGACAACGAACTGGTTTCTGACATCCAATTCGCGTCCCAGAAACCTATTCGCATTCCAGAAACCTATTCGAAATCCGCCCCTATCGGTGCCTCCCCGGGGATCATTAGCGATTTGAAGTGGGGATCGGGTAGATAATCTAAGGATCGACGTGAACCCAAATTGACCACCCCCTCCCACGGATAGATTGAGAGTTAATGCGAGAACGACGAACTGGTTTCTGACGCCCAATTCGCGTTCCAGAAACCTATTCGAAATATGCCCCTATCGGTGCCTCCCCGGGGGTCATAAGTGATTTGGAATGGGGTCGGGTAGAGAATCTGCGGATCGACCAGAACCCAAAATTTCCACCCCCTACCACCATTAGGTTGTGAGTAATTAAGAAAACAACGAACTGGTTTCTGGCAACCAATTGGCTTTCCAGAAACCTATTCAAAATCAGAAACGCTCTTCATGGTCCCTCCCATTTTTGGGGTAAATTTTCCCAACGGGATAGTGTTTCTATGTGTTTTGTTGCACATACCAAGAGCCAAATTCAGCCTCCGACACCTCCGATTCCCCTCTCGTGCACCACTCCGTGGACCCCACCCCGGGGAGTATAGGCTCTATATTATTTATAATTGAGCCCAAATGGAATAGCAAACCCGTCGTGCACCTCCCGGCCAACACAACGACAGCCATTACGATAATTTCCGAATTGGTTTCTGGCGTACTATTCAGAATCCTATTCGAAATCCGCCCCTCCCGGTCCCTCTCCTCAGGGTAAAATTTATTTGACGTGGGGGTCGGGTAGGCGGGCAGCCAATTGTCCCGAGCCCAAATCCTGCACCCCCTCCCACGGACAGATTGGGAGTTACTGTAGCGACAACGAACTGGTTTCTGACATCCAATTCGCGTCCCAGAAACCTATTCGCATTCCAGAAACCTATTCGAAATCCGCCCCTATCGGTGCCTCCCCGGGGGTCATAAGCGATTTGAAGAGGGGATCGGGTAGATAATCTAAGGATCGATGTGAACCCAAATTGACCACCCCCTCCCATGGATAGATTGAGAGTTAATGCGAGAACGACGAACTGGTTTCTGACGCCCAATTCGCGTTCCAGAAACCTATTCGAAATATGCCTCTATCGGTGCCTCCCCGGGGTTCATAAGTGATTTGGATTGGGGGTCGGGTAGAGAATCTGCGGATCGACCAGAACCCAAAATTTCCACCCCTACCACCATTAGGTTGTGAGTAATTAAGAAAACAACGAACTGGTTTCTGGCAACCAATTGGCTTTCCAGAAACCTATTCAAAATCAGAAACGCTCTTCATGGTCCCTCCCATTTTTTGGGTAAATTTTTCCAACGGGATAGTGTTTCTATGTGTTTTGTTGCACATACCCAGTGCCAAATTCAGCCTCCGACACCTCCGAGGCCCCTCTCGTGCACCCCTCCGTGGACCCCACCCTGGGGAGTATAGGCTCTATATTATTTATAATTGAGCCCAAATGGAATAGCAAACCCGTCGTGCACCTCCCGGCCAACACAACGACAGCCATTACGATAATTTCCGAATTGGTTTCTGGCGTACTATTCAGAATCCTATTCGAAATCCGCCCCTCCCGGTCCCTCTCCTCAGGGTAAAATTTATTTGACGTGGGGGTCGGGTAGGCGGGCAGCCAATTGTACCGAGCCCAAATCCTGCACCCCCTCCCACGGACAGATTGGGAGTTACTGTAGCGACAACGAACTGGTTTCTGACATCCAATTCGCGTCCCAGAAACCTATTCGCATTCCAGAAACCTATTCGAAATCCGCCCCTATCGGTGCCTCCCCGGGGGTCATAAGCGATTTGAAGAGGGGATCGGGTAGATAATCTAAGGATCGATGTGAACCCAAATTGACCACCCCCTCCCATGGATAGATTGAGAGTTAATGCGAGAACGACGAACTGGTTTCTGACGCCCAATTCGCGTTCCAGAAACCTATTCGAAATATGCCTCTATCGGTGCCTCCCCGGGGGTCATAAGTGATTTGGATTGGGGGTCGGGTAGAGAATCTGCGGATCGACCAGAACCCAAAATTTCCACCCCTACCACCATTAGGTTGTGAGTAATTAAGAAAACAACGAACTGGTTTCTGGCAACCAATTGGCTTTCCAGAAACCTATTCAAAATCAGAAACGCTCTTCATGGTCCCTCCCATTTTTTGGGTAAATTTTTCCAACGGGATAGTGTTTCTATGTGTTTTGTTGCACATACCCAGTGCCAAATTCAGCCTCCGACACCTCCGAGGCCCCTCTCGTGCACCCCTCCGTGGACCCCACCCCTGGGGAGTATAGGCTCTATATTATTTATAATTGAGCCCAAATGGAATAGCAAACCCGTCGTGCACCTCCCGGCCAACACAACGACAGCCATTACGATAATATCCGAATTGGTTTCTGGCGTACTATTCAGAATCCTATTCGAAATCCGCCCCTCCCGGTCCCTCTCCTCAGGGTAAAATTTATTTGACGTGGGGGTCGGGTAGGCGGGCAGCCAATTGTCCCGAGCCCAAATCCTGCACCCCCTCCCACGGACAGATTGGGAGATACTGTAGCGACAACGAACTGGTTTCTGACATCCAATTCGCGTCCCAGAAACCTATTCGCATTCCAGAAGCCTATTCGAAATCCGCCCCTATCGGTGCCTCCCCGGGGGTCATAAGCGATTTAAAGAGGGGATCGGGTAGATAATCTAAGGATCGATGTGAACCCAAATTGACCACCCCTCCCATGGATAGATTGAGAGTTAATGCGAGAACGACGAACTGGTTTCTGACGCCCAATTCGCGTTCCAGAAACCTATTCGAAATATGCCTCTATCGGTGCCTCCCCGGGGGTCATAAGTGATTTGGATTGGGGGTCGGGTAGAGAATCTGCGGATCGACCAGAACCCAAAATTTCCACCCCTACCACCATTAGGTTGTGAGTAATTAAGAAAACAACGAACTGGTTTCTGGCAACCAATTGGCTTTCCAGAAACCTATTCAAAATCAGAAACGCTCTTCATGGTCCCTCCCATTTTTTGGGTAAATTTTTCCAACGGGATAGTGTTTCTATGTGTTTTGTTGCACATACCCAGTGCCAAATTCAGCCTCCGACACCTCCGATGCCCCTCTCGTGCACCCCTCCGTGGACCCCACCCCTGGGGAGTATAGGCTCTATATTATTTATAATTGAGCCCAAATGGAATAGCAAACCCGTCGTGCACCTCCCGGCCAACACAACGACAGCCATTACGATAATTTCTGAATTGGTTTCTGGCGTACTATTCAGAATCCTATTCGAAATCCGCCCCTCCCGGTCCCTCTCCTCGGGGTAAAATTTATTTGACGTGGGGGTCGGGTAGGCGGGCAGCCAATTGCCCCGAGCCCAAATCCTGCACCCCCTCCCACGGACAGATTGGGAGTTACTGTAGCGACAACGAACTGGTTTCTGACATCCAATTCGCGTCCCAGAAACCTATTCGCATTCCAGAAACCTATTCGAAATCCGCCCCTATCGGTGCCTCCCCGGGGATCATTAGCGATTTGAAGTGGGGATCGGGTAGATAATCTAAGGATCGACGTGAACCCAAATTGACCACCCCCTCCCACGGATAGATTGAGAGTTAATGCGAGAACGACGAACTGGTTTCTGACGCCCAATTCGCGTTCCAGAAACATATTCGAAATATGCCCCTATCGGTGCCTCCCAGGGGGTCATAAGTGATTTGGAATGGGGGTCGGGTAGAGAATCTGCGGATCGACCAGAACCCAAAATTTCCACCCCCTACCACCATTAGGTTGTGAGTAATTAAGAAAACAACGAACTGGTTTCTGGCAACCAATTGGCTTTCCAGAAACCTATTCAAAATCAGAAACGCTCTTCATGGTCCCTCCCATTTTTGGGGTAAATTTTCCCAACGGGATAGTGTTTCTATGTGTTTTGTTGCACATACCAAGAGCCAAATTCAGCCTCCGACACCTCCGATTCCCCTCTCGTGCACCACTCCGTGGACCCCACCCCCGGGGAGTATAGGCTCTATATTATTTATAATTGAGCCCAAATGGAATAGCAAACCCGTCGTGCACCTCCCGGCCAACACAACGACAGCCATTACGATAATTTCCGAATTGGTTTCTGGCGTACTATTCAGAATCCTATTCGAAATCCGCCCCTCCCGGTCCCTCTCCTCAGGGTAAAATTTATTTGACGTGGGGGTCGGGTAGGCGGGCAGCCAATTGTCCCGAGCCCAAATCCTGCACCCCCTCCCACGGACAGATTGGGAGTTACTGTAGCGACAACGAACTGGTTTCTGACATCCAATTCGCGTCCCAGAAACCTATTCGCATTCCAGAAACCTATTCGAAATCCGCCCCTATCGGTGCCTCCCCGGGGGTCATAAGCGATTTGAAGAGGGGATCGGGTAGATAATCTAAGGATCGATGTGAACCCAAATTGACCACCCCCTCCCATGGATAGATTGAGAGTTAATGCGAGAACGACGAACTGGTTTCTGACGCCCAATTCGCGTTCCAGAAACCTATTCGAAATATGCCTCTATCGGTGCCTCCCCGGGGGTCATAAGTGATTTGGATTGGGGGTCGGGTAGAGAATCTGCGGATCGACCAGAACCCAAAATTTCCACCCCTACCATTAGGTTGTGAGTAATTAAGAAAACAACGAACTGGTTTCTGGCAACCAATTGGCTTTCCAGAAACCTATTCAAAATCAGAAACGCTCTTCATGGTCCCTCCCATTTTTTGGGTAAATTTTTCCAACGGGATAGTGTTTCTATGTGTTTTGTTGCACATACCCAGTGCCAAATTCAGCCTCCGACACCTCCGAGGCCCCTCTCGTGCACCCCTCCGTGGACCCCACCCCTGGGGAGTATAGGCTCTATATTATTTATAATTGAGCCCAAATGGAATAGCAAACCCGTCGTGCACCTCCCGGCCAACACAACGACAGCCATTACGATAATTTCCGAATTGGTTTCTGGCGTACTATTCAGAATCCTATTCGAAATCCGCCCCTCCCGGTCCCTCTCCTCGGGGTAAAATTTATTTGACGTGGGGGTCGGGTAGGCGGGCAGCCAATTGCCCCGAGCCCAAATCCTGCACCCCCTCCCACGGACAGATTGGGAGTTACTGTAGCGACAACGAACTGGTTTCTGACATCCAATTCGCGTCCCAGAAACCTATTCGCATTCCAGAAACCTATTCGAAATCCGCCCCTATCGGTGCCTCCCCGGGGATCATTAGCGATTTGAAGTGGGGATCGGGTAGATAATCTAAGGATCGACGTGAACCCAAATTGACCACCCCCTCCCACGGATAGATTGAGAGTTAATGCGAGAACGACGAACTGGTTTCTGACGCCCAATTCGCGTTCCAGAAACCTATTCGAAATATGCCCCTATCGGTGCCTCCCCGGGGGTCATAAGTGATTTGGAATGGGGGTCGGGTAGAGAATCTGCGGATCGACCAGAACCCAAAATTTCCGACCCCTACCACCATTAGGTTGTGAGTAATTAAGAAAACAACGAACTGGTTTCTGGCAACCAATTGGCTTTCCAGAAACCTATTCAAAATCAGAAACGCTCTTCATGGTCCCTCCCATTTTTTGGGTAAATTTTCCCAACGGGATAGTGTTTCTATGTGTTTTGTTGCACATACCCAGAGCCAAATTCAGCCTCCGACACCTCCGAGGCCCCTCTCGTGCACCCCTCCGTGGACCCCACATGGGGGAGTATAGGCTCTATATTATTTATAATTGAGCCCAAATGGAATAGCAAACCCGTCGTGCGCCTCCCGGCCAACACAACGACAGCCATTACGATAATTTCCTAATTGGTTTCTGGCGTACTATTCAGAATCCTATTCGAAATCCGCCCCTCCCGGTCCCTCTCCTCGGGGTAAAATTCATTTGACGTGGGGGTCGGGTAGGCGGGCAGCCAATTGTCCCGAGCCCAAATACTGCACCCCCTCCCACGGACAGATTGGGAGTTACTGTAGCGACAACGAACTGGTTTCTGACATCCAATTCGCGTCCCAGAAACCTATTCGCATTCCAGAAACCTATTCGAAATCCGCCCCTATCGGTGCCTCCCCGGGGGTCATAAGCGATTTGAAGTGGGGATCGGGTAGATAATCTAAGGATCGACGTGAACCCAAATTGAACATCCCCTCCCGCGGATAGATTGAGAGTTAATGCGAGAACGACGAACTGGTTTCTGACGCCCAATTCGCGTTCCAGAAACCTATTCGAAATATGCCCCTATCTGTGCCTCCGCGGGGGTCATAAGTGATTTGGAATGGGGGTCGGGTAGAGAATCTGCGGATCGACCAGAACCCAAAATTTCCACCCCCTACCACCATTAGGTTGTGAGTAATTAAGAAAACAACGAACTGGTTTCTGGCAACCAATTGGCTTTCCAGAAACCTATTCAAAATCAGAAACGCTCTTCATGGTCCCTCCCATTTTTGGCGTAAATTTTCCCAACGGGATAGTGTTTCTATGTGTTTTGTTGCACATACCAAGAGCCAAATTCAGCCTCCGACACCTCCGATGCCCCTCTCGTGCACCACTCCGTGGACCCCACCCCCGGGGAGTATAGGCTCTATATTATTTATAATTGAGCCCAAATGGAATAGCAAACCCGTCGTGCACCTCCCGGCCAACACAACGACAGCCATTACGATAATTTCCTAATTGGTTTCTGGCGTACTATTCAGAATCCTATTCGAAATCCGCCCCTCCCGGTCCCTCTCCTCGGGGTAAAATTTATTTGACGTGGGGGTCGGGTAGGCGGGCAGCCAATTGTCCCGAGCCCAAATACTGCACCCCCTCCCACGGACAGATTGGGAGTTACTGTAGCGACAACGAACTGGTTTCTGACATCCAATTCGCGTCCCATGAACCTATTCGCATTCCAGAAACCTATTCGAAATCCGCCCCTATCGGTGCCTCCCCGGGGGTCATAAGCGATTTGAAGTGGGGATCGGGTAGATAATCTAAGGATCGACGTGAACCCAAATTGAACATCCCCTCCCGCGGATAGATTGAGAGTTAATGCGAGAACGACGAACTGGTTTCTGACGCCCAATTCGCGTTCCAGAAACCTATTCGAAATATGCCCCTATCTGTGCCTCCGCGGGGGTCATAAGTGATTTGGAATGGGGGTCGGGTAGAGAATCTGCGGATCGACCAGAACCCAAAATTTCCACCCCCTACCACCATTAGGTTGTGAGTAATTAAGAAAACAACGAACTGGTTTCTGGCAACCAATTGGCTTTCCAGAAACCTATTCAAAATCAGAAACGCTCTTCATGGTCCCTCCCATTTTTGGGGTAAATTTTCCCAACGGGATAGTGTTTCTATGTGTTTTGTTGCACATACCCAGAGCCAAATTCAGCCTCCGACACCTCCGAGGCCCCTCTCGTGCACCCCTTCCGTGGACCCCACCCCCGGGGAGTATAGGCTCTATATTATTTATAATTGAGCCCAAATGGAATAGCAAACCCGTCGTGCACCTCCCGGCCAACACAACGACAGCCATTACGATACTTTCCGAAATGGTTTCTGGCGTACTATTCAGAATCCTATTCGAAATCCGCCCCTCCCGTCCCTCTCCTCGGGGTAAAATTTATTTGACGTGGGGGTCGGGTAGGCGGGCAGCCAATTGTCCCGAGCCCAAATCATGCACCCCCTCCCACAGACAGATTGGGAGTTACTGTAGCGACAACGAACTGGTTTCTGACATCCAATTCTCGTCCCAGAAACCTATTCGCATTCCAGAAACCTATTCGAAATATGCCCCTATCGGTGCCTCCCCGGGGGTCATAAGTGATTTGGAATGGGGGTCGGGTAGAGAATCTGCGGATCGACCAGAACCCAAAATTTCCACCCCTACCACCATTAGGTTGTGAGTAATTAAGAAAACAACGAACTGGTTTCTGGCAACCAATTGGCTTTCCAGAAACCTATTCAAAATCAGAAACGCTCTTCATTGTCCCTCCCATTTTTGGGGTAAATTTTTCCAACGGGATAGTGTTTCTATGTGTTTTGTTGCACATACCCAGTGCCAAATTCAGCCTCCGACACCTCCGAGGCCCCTCTCGTGCACCCCTCCGTGGACCCCACCCCTGGGGAGTATAGGCTCTATATTATTTATAATTGAGCCCAAATGGAATAGCAAACCCGTCGTGCACCTCCCGGCCAACACAACGACAGCCATTACGATAATTTCCTAATTGGTTTCTGGCGTACTATTCAGAATCCTATTCGAAATCCGCCCCTCCCGGTCCCTCTCCTCGGGGTAAAATTTATTTGACGTGGGGGTCGGGTAGGCGGGCAGCCAATTGTCCCGAGCCCAAATCCTGCACCACCTCCCACGGACAGATTGGGAGTTACTGTAGCGACAACGAACTGGTTTCTGACATCCAATTCGCGTCCCAGAAACCTATTCGCATTCCAGAAACCTATTCGAAATCCGCCCCTATCGGTGCCTCCCCGGGGATCATAAGCGATTTGAAGTGGGGATCGGGTAGATAATCTAAGGATCGACGTGAACCCAAATTGAACATCCCCTCCCACGGATAGATTGAGAGTTAATGCGAGAACGACGAACTGGTTTCTGACGCCCAATTCGCGTTCCAGAAACCTATTCGAAATATGCCCCTATCTGTGCCTCCCCGGGGGTCATACGTGATTTGGAATGGGGGTCGGGTAGAGAATCTGCGGATCGACCAGAACCCAAAATTTCCACCCCCTACCACCATCAGGTTGTGAGTAATTAAGAAAAACAACGAACTGGTTTTCTGGCAACCAATTGGCTTTCCAGAAACCTATTCAAAATCAGAAACGCTCTTCATGGTCCCTCCCATTTTTTGGGTAAATTTTCCCAACGGGATAGTGTTTCTATGTGTTTTGTTGCACATACCCAGAGCCAAATTCAGCCTCCGACACCTGCGAGGCACCTCTCGCGCACCCCTTCCGTGGACCCCACCCCCGGGGAGTATAGGCTCTATATTATTTATAATTGAGCCCCAAATGGAATAGCAAACCCGTCGTGCACCTCCCGGCCAACACAACGACAGCCATTACGATACTTTCCGAAATGGTTTCTGGCGTACTATTCAGAATCCTATTCGAAATCCGCCCCTCCCGTCCCTCTCCTCGGGGTAAAATTTATTTGACGTGGGGGTCGGGTAGGCGGGCAGCCAATTGTCCCGAGCCCAAATCCTGCACCCCCTCCCACAGACAGATTGGGAGTTACTGTAGCGACAACGAACTGGTTTCTGACATCCAATTCGCGTCCCAGAAACCTATTCGCATTCCAGAAACCTATTCGAAATATGCCCCTATCGGTGCCTCCCCGGGGGTCATAAGTGATTTGGAATGGGGGTCGGGTAGAGAATCTGCGGATCGACCAGAACCCAAAATTTCCACCCCTACCACCATTAGGTTGTGAGTAATTAAGAAAACAAACGAACTGGTTTCTGGCAACCAATTGGCTTTCCAGAAACCTATTCAAAATCAGAAACGCTCTTCATTGTCCCTCCCATTTTTGGGGTAAATTTTTCCAACGGGATAGTGTTTCTATGTGTTTTGTTGCACATACCCAGTGCCAAATTCATCCTCCGACACCTCCGATGCCCCTCTCGTGCACCCCTCCGTGGACCCCACCCCTGGGGAGTATAGGCTCTATATTATTTATAATTGAGCCCAAATGGAATAGCAAACCCGTCGTGCACCTCCCGGCCAACACAACGACAGCCATTTACGATAATTTCCTAATTGGTTTCTGGCGTACTATTCAGAATCCTATTCGAAATCCGCCCCTCCCGGTCCCTCTCCTCGGGGTAAAATTTATTTGACGTGGGGGTCGGGTAGGCGGGCAGCCAATTGTCCCGAGCCCAAATCCTGCACCACCTCCCACGGACAGATTGGGAGTTACTGTAGCGACAACGAACTGGTTTCTGACATCCAATTCGCGTCCCAGAAACCTATTCGCATTCCAGAAACCTATTCGAAATCCGCCCCTATCGGTGCCTCCCCGGGGATCATAAGCGATTTGAAGTGGGGATCGGGTAGATAATCTAAGGATCGACGTGAACCCAAATTGAACATCCCCTCCCACGGATAGATTGAGAGTTAATGCGAGAACGACGAACTGGTTTCTGACGCCCAATTTCGCGTTCCAGAAACCTATTCGAAATATGCCCCCTATCTGTGCCTCCCCGGGGGTCATACGTGATTTGGAATGGGGGTCGGGTAGAGAATCTGCGGATCGACCAGAACTCAAAATTTCCACCCCCTACCACCATTAGGTTGTGAGTAATTAAGAAAACAACGAACTGGTTTCTGGCAACCAATTGGCTTTCCAGGAAACCTATTCAAAATCAGAAACGCTCTTCATGGGTCCCCTCCCATTTTTTGGGTAAATTTTCCCAACGGGATAGTGTTTCTATGTGTTTTTTTTGCACATACCCAGAGCCAAATTCAGCCTCCGACACCTCCGAGGCACCTCTCGCGCACCCCTTCCGTGGACCCCACCCCCGGGGAGTATAGGCTCTATATTATTTATAATTGAGCCCAAATGGAATAGCAAACCCGTCGTGCACCTCCCGGCCAACACAACGACAGCCATTACGATAATTTCCGAATTGGTTTTCTGGCGTACTATTCAGAATCTTATTCGAAATCCGCCCCTCCCGGTCCCCCTCCTCGGGGTAAAATTTATTGACGTGGGGGTCGGGTAGGAGGGCAGCCAATTGTCCCGAGCCCAAATCCTGCACCCCCTCCCACGGACAGATTGGGAGTTACTGTAGCGACAACGAACTGGTTTCTGACATCCAATTCGCGTCCCAGAAACCTATTCGCATTCCAAGAAACCTATTCGAAATCCGCCCCTATCGGTGCCCTCCCCGGGGGTATGAAGCGATTTGAAGTGGGGATCGGGTAGATAATCTAAGGATCGACGTGAACCCTAATTGACCACCCCTCCCCGGATAGATTGAGAGTTAATGCGGAACGACGAACTGGTTTCTGACGCCCAATTCGAGTTCCAGAAACCTATTCTAAATATGCCCCTATCGGTGCCTCCCCGGGGGTCATAAGTGATTTGGGTTGGGGGTCGGGTAGAGAATCTGCGGATCGACCAGAACCCAAAATGTCCACCCCCTACCACCATTAGGTTGTGAGTAATTAAGAAAACAACGAACTGGTTTCTGGCAACCAATTGGCTTTCCAGAAACCTATTCAAAATCAGAAACGCTCTTCATGGTCCCTCCCATTTTTTGGGTAAATTTTCCCAACGGGATAGTGTTTCTATGTGTTTTGTTGCACATACCCAGAGCCAAATTCAGCCTCCGACACCTCCGATGCCCCTCTCGTGCACCCCTCCGTGGACCCCACCCCGGTGAGTATAGGCTCTATATTATTTTTAATGAGCCCAAATGGAATAGCAAACCCGTCGTGCACCTCCCGGCCAACACAACGACAGCCATTACGATAATTTCCGAATTGGTTTCTGGCGTACTATTCAGAATCTTATTCGAAATCCGCCCCTCCCGGTCCCCCTCCTCGGGGTAAAATTTATTTGACGTGGGGGTCGGGTAGGCGGGCAGCCAATTGTCCCGAGCCCAAATCCTGCACCCCCTCCCACGGACAGATTGGGAGTTACTGTAGCGACAACGAACTGGTTTCTGACATCCAATTCGCGTCCCAGAAACCTATTCGCATTCCAGAAACCTATTCGAAATCCGCCCCTATCGGTGCCTCCCCGGGGGTCATAAGCGATTTGAAGTGGGGATCGGGTAGATAATCTAAGGATCGACGTGAACCCTAATTGACCACCCCCTCCCACGGATAGATTGAGAGTTAATGCGAGAACGACGAACTGGTTTCTGACGCCCAATTCGCGTTCCAGAAACCTATTCGAAATATGCCCCTATCTGTGCCTCCCCGGGGGTCATACGTGATTTGGAATGGGGGTCGGGTAGAGAATCTGCGGATCGACCAGAACCCAAAATTTCCACCCCCTACCACCATTAGGTTGTGAGTAATTAAGAAAACAACGAACTGGTTTCTGGCAACCAATTGGCTTTCCAGAAACCTATTCAAAATCAGAAACGCTCTTCATGGTCCCTCCCATTTTTTTGGTAAATTTTCCCAACGGGATAGTGTTTCTATGTGTTTTGTTGCACATACCCAGAGCCAAATTCAGCCTCCGACACCTGCGAGGCCCCTCTCGCGCACCCCTTCCGTGGACCCCACCCCCGGGGAGTATAGGCTCTATATTATTTATAATTGAGCCCAAATGGAATAGCAAACCCGTCGTGCACCTCCCGGCCAACACAACGACAGCCATTACGATACTTTCCGAATTGGTTTCTGGCGTACTATTCAGAATCCTATTCGAAATCCGCCCCTCCCGGTCCCTCTCCTTGGGGTAAAATTTATTTGACGTGGGGGTCGGGTAGGCGGGCAGCCAATTGTCCCGAGCCCAAATCCTGCACCCCCTCCCACGGACAGATTGGGAGTTACTGTAGCGACAACGAACTGGTTTCTGACATCCAATTCGCGTCCCAGAAACCTATTCGCATTCCAGAAACCTATTAGAAATCCGCCCCTATCGGTGCCTCCCCGGGGGTCAGAAGCGATTTGAAGTGGGGATCGGGTAGATAATCTAAGGATCGACGTGAACCCAAATTGACCACCCCCTCCCACGGATAGATTGAGAGTTAATGCGAGAACGACGAACTGCCCGAGAGCTTTCCGATGAATGGCAACAAGCCATATTTCCGTCTAAATCCTGAAAAGTTACCCATAATTCTGCTGTGGTTAAGAAGTCGCTTACTTAGAGCATTACTGTACTATCATGGTTTCTGACGCCCAATTCGAGTTCCAGAAACCTATTCTAAATATGCCCCTATCGGTGCCTCCCCGGGGGTCATAAGTGATTTGGAATGGGGGTCGGGTAGAGAATCTGCGGATCGACCAGAACCCAAAATGTCCACCCCCTACCACCATTAGGTTATGAGTAATTAAGAAAACAACGAACTGGTTTCTGGCAACCAATTGGCTTTCCAGAAACCTATTCAAAATCAGAAACGCTCTTCATGGTCCCTCCCATTTTTTGGGTAAATTTTCCCAACGGGATAGTGTTTCTATGTGTTTTGTTGCACATACCCAGAGCCAAATTCAGCCCCCGACACCTCCGATGCCCCTCTCGTTCACCCCTCCGTGGACCCCACCCCGGTGAGTATAGGCTCTATATTATTTATAATTGAGCCCAAATGGAATAGCAAACCCGTCGTGCACCTCCCGGCCAACACAACGACAGCCATTACGATAATTTCCGAATTGGTTTCTGGCGTACTATTCAGAATCTTATTCGAAATCCGCCCCTCCCGGTCCGCCTCCTCGGGGTAAAATTTATTTGACGTGGGGTCGGGTAGGAGGGCAGCCAATTGTCCCGAGCCCAAATCCTGCACCCCCTCCCACGGACAGATTGGGAGTTACTGTAGCGACAACGAACTGGTTTCTGACATCCAATTCGCGTCCCAGAAACCTATTCGCATTCCAGAAACCTATTCGAAATCCGCCCCTATCGGTGCCTCCCCGGGGGTCATAAGCGATTTGAAGTGGGGATCGGGTAGATAATCTAAGGATCGACGTGAACCCTAATTGACCACTCCCTCCCACGGATAGATTGAGAGTTAATGCGAGAACGACGAACTGGTTTCTGACGCCCAATTCGCGTTTCAGAAACCTATACGAAATATGCCCCTATCGGTGCCTCCCCGGGGGTCATAAGTGATTTGGGTTGGGGGTCGGGTAGAGAATCTGCGGATCGACCAGAACCCAAAATTTCCACCCCTACCACCATTAGGTTGTGAATAATTAAGAAAACAACGAACTGGTTTCTGGCAACCAATTGGCTTTCCAGAAACCTATTCAAAATCAGAAACGCTCTTCATGGTCCCTCCCATTTTTTGGGTAAATTTTCCCAACGGGATAGTGTTTCTATGTGTTTTGTTGCACATACCCAGAGCCAAATTCAGCCTCCGACACCTCCGATGCCCCTCTCGTGCACCCCTCCGTGGACCCCACCCCCGGGGAGTATAGGCTCTATATTATTTATAATTGAGCCCAAATGGAATATCAAACCCGTCGTGCACCTCCCGGCCAACACGACGACAGCCATTACGATACTTTCCGAATTGGTTTCTGGCGTACTATTCAGAATCCTATTCGAAATCCGCCCCTCCCGGTCCCTCTCCTCGGGGTAAAATTTATTTGACGTGGGGGTCGGGTAGGCGGGCAGCCAATTGTCCCGAGCCCAAATCCTGCACCCCCTCCCACGGACAGATTGGGAGTTACTGTAGCGACAACGAACTGGTTTCTGACATCCAATTCGCGTCCCAGAAACCTATTCGCATTCCAGAAACCTATTAGAAATCCGCCCCTATCGGTGCCTCCCCGGGGGTCAGAAGCGATTTGAAGTGGGGATCGGGTAGATAATCTAAGGATCGACGTGAACCCAAATTGACCACCCCCTCCCACGGATAGATTGAGAGTTAATGCGAGAACGACGAACTTGCCGAGAGCTTTCCGATGAATGGCAACAAGCCATATTTCCGACTAAATCCTGAAAAGTTACCCATAATTCTGCTGTGGTTAAGAAGTCGCTTACTTAGAGCATTACTGTACTATCATGGTTTCTGACGCCCAATTCGAGTTCCAGAAACCTATTCTAAATATGCCCCTATCGGTGCCTCCCCGGGGGTCATAAGTGATTTGGAATGGGGGTCGGGTAGAGAATCTGCGGATCGACCAGAACCCAAAATGTCCACCCCCTACCACCATTAGGTTGTGAGTAATTAAGAAAACAACGAACTGGTTTCTGGCAACCAATTGGCTTTCCAGAAACCTATTCAAAATCAGAAACGCTCTTCATGGTCCCTCCCATTTTTGGGGTAAATTTTCCCAACGGGATAGTGTTTCTATGTGTTTTGTTGCACATACCCAGAGCCAAATTCAGCCTCCGACACATCCGATGCCCCTCTCGTGCACCCCTCCGTGGACCCCACCCCCGGTGAGTATAGGCTCTATATTATTTATAATTGAGCCCAAATGGAATAGCAAACCCGTCGTGCACCTCCCGGCCAACACAACGACAGCCATTACGATAATTTCCGAATTGGTTTCTGGCGTACTATTCAGAATCTTATTCGAAATCCGCCCCTCCCGGTCCCCCTCCTCGGGGTAAAATTTATTTGACGTGGGGTCGGGTAGGCGGGCAGCCAATTGTCCCGAGCCCAAATCCTGCACCCCTCCCACGGACAGATTGGGAGTTACTGTAGCGACAACGAACTGGTTTCTGACATCCAATTCGCGTCCCAGAAACCTATTCGCATTCCAGAAACCTATTCGAAATCCGCCCCTATCGGTGCCTCCCCGGGGGTCATAAGCGATTTGAAGTGGGGATCGGGTAGATAATCTAAGGATCGACGTGAACCCTAATTGACCACCCCCTCCCACGGATAGATTGAGAGTTAATGCGAGAACGACGAACTGGTTTCTGACGCCCAATTCGCGTTTCAGAAACCTATTCGAAATATGCCCCTATCGGTGCCTCCCCGGGGGTCATAAGTGATTTGGGTTGGGGGTCGGGTAGAGAATCTGCGGATCGACCAGAACCCAAAATTTCCACCCCTACCACCATTAGGTTGTGAATAATTAAGAAAACAACGAACTGGTTTCTGGCAACCAATTGGCTTTCCAGAAACCTATTCAAAATCAGAAACGCTCTTCATGGTCCCTCCCATTTTTTGGGTAAATTTTCCCAACGGGATAGTGTTTCTATGTGTTTTGTTGCACATACCCAGAGCCAAATTCAGCCTCCGACACCTCCGAGGCCCCTCTCGTGCACCCCTTCCGTGGACCCCACCCCCGGGGAGTATAGGCTCTATATTATTTATAATTGAGCCCAAATGGAATAGCAAACCCGTCGTGCACCTCCCGGCCAACACAACGACAGCCATTGCGATAATTTCCTAATTGGTTTCTGGCGTACTATTCAGAATCCTATTCGAAATCCGCCCCTCCCGGTCCCTCTCCTCGGGGTAAAATTTATTTGACGTGGGGGTCGGGTAGGCGGGCAGCCAATTGTCCCGAGCCCAAATCCTGCACCCCCTCCCACGGACAGATTGGGAGTTACTGTAGCGACAACGAACTGGTTTCTGACATCCAATTCGCGTCCCAGAAACCTATTCGCATTCCAGAAACCTATTCGAAATCCGCCCCTATCGGTGCCTCCCCGGGGATCATAAGCGATTTGAAGTGGGGATCGGGTAGATAATCTAAGGATCGACGTGAACCCAAATTGAACATCCCCTCCCACGGATAGATTGAGAGTTAATGCGAGAACGACGAACTGGTTTCTGACGCCCAATTAGCGTTCCAGAAACCTATTCGAAATATGCCCCTATCTGTGCCTCCCCGGGGGTCATACGTGATTTGGAATGGGGGTCGGGTAGAGAATCTGCGGATCGACCAGAACCCAAAATTTCCACCCCCTACCACCATTAGGTTGTGAGTAATTAAGAAAACAACGAACTGGTTTCTGGCAACCAATTGGCATTCCAGAAACCTATTCGAAATCCGCCTCTATCGGTGCCTCGCCGGGGGTCATAAGCGATTTGAAGTGGGGATCGGGTAGATAATCTAAGGATCGACGTGAACCCAAATTGACCACCCCCTCCCACGGATAGATTGAGAGTTAATGCGAGAACGACGAACTGGTTTCTGACGCCCAATTCGCGTTTCAGAAACCTATTCGAAATATGCCCCTATCGGTGCCTCCCCGGGGGTCATAAGTGATTTGGGTTGGGGGCCGGGTAGAGAATCTGCGGATCGACCAGAACCCAAAATTTCCACCCCTACCACCATTAGGTTGTGAATAATTAAGAAAACAACGAACTGGTTTCTGGCAACCAATTGGCTTTCCAGAAACCTATTCAAAATCAGAAACGCTCTTCATGGTCCCTCCCATTTTTTGGGTAAATTTTTCCAACGGGATAGTGTTTCTATGTGTTTTGTTGCACATACCCAGAGCCAAATTCAGCCTCCGACACCTCCGAGGCCCCTCTCGTGCACCCCTTCCGTTGACCCCACCCCCGGGGAGTATAGGCTCTATATTATTTATAATTGAGCCCAAATGGAATAGCAAACCCGTCGTGCACCTCCCGGCCAACACAACGACAGTCATTACGATACTTTCCGAATTGGTTTCAGGCGTACTATTCAGAATCCTATTCGAAATCCGCCCCTCCCGGTCCCTCTCCTCGGGGTAAAATTTATTTGACGTGGGGGTCGGGTAGGCGGGCAGCCAATTGTCCCGAGCCCAAATCCTGCACCCCCTCCCACGGACAGATTGGGAGTTACTGTAGCGACAACGAACTGGTTTCTGACATCCAATTCGCGTCCCAGAAACCTATTCGCATTCCAGAAACCTATTAGAAATCCGCCCCTATCGGTGCCTCCCCGGGGGTCATAAGCGATTTGAAGTGGGGATCGGGTAGATAATCTAAGGATCGACGTGAACCCAAATTGACCACCTCCTCCCACGGATAGATTGAGAGTTAATGCGAGAACGACGAACTGCCCGAGAGCTTTCCGATGAATGGCAACAAGCCATATTTCCGACTAAATCCTGAAAAGTTACCCATAATTATGCTGTGGTTAAGAAGTCGCTTACTTAGAGCATTACTGTACTATCATGGTTTCTGACGCCCAATTCGAGTTCCAGAAACCTATTCGAAATATGCCCCTATCGGTGCCTCCCCGGGGGGGGTCATAAGTGATTTGGAATGGGGGTCGGGTAGAGAATCTGCGGATCGACCAGAACCCAAAATGTCCACCCCCTACCACCATTAGGTTGTGAGTAATTAAGAAAACAACGAACTGGTTTCTGGCAACCAATTGGCTTTCCAGAAACCTATTCAAAATCAGAAACGCTCTTCATGGTCCCTCCCATTTTTTGGGTAAATTTTCCCAACGGGATAGTGTTTCTATGTGTTTTGTTGCACATACCCAGAGCCAAATTCAGCCTCCGACACCTCCGATGCCCCTCTCGTGCACCCCTTCTGTGGACCCCACCCCCGGGGAGTATAGGCTCTATATTATTTATAATTGAGCCCAAATGGAATAGCAAACCCGTCCGAATTGGTTTCTGGCGTACTATTCAGAATCCTATTCGAAATCCGCCCCTCCCGGTCCCTCTCCTCGTGGTAAAATTTATTTGACGTGGGGGTCGGGTAGGCGGGCAGGCAATTGTCCCGAGCCCAAATCCTGCACCCCCTCCCACGGACAGATTGGGAGTTACTGTAGCGACAACGAACTGGTTTCTGACATCCAATTCGTGTCCCAGAAACCTATTCGCATTCCAGAAACCTATTCGAAATCCGCCCCTATCGGTGCCTCCCAGGGGGTCATAAGCGATTTGAAGTGGGGATCGGGTAGATAATCTAAGGATCGACGTGAACCCAAATTGACCACCCCCTCCCACGGATAGATTGAGAGTTAATGCGAGAACGACGAACTGGTTTCTGACGCCCAATTCGCGTTCCAGAAACCTATTCGAAATATGCCCATATCGGTGCCTCCCCGGGGGTCATAAGTGATTTGGATTAGGGGTCGGGTAGAGAATATGCGGATCGACCGGAACCCAAAATTTCCACTCCCTACCACCATTAGGTTGTGAGTAATTAAGAAAACAACGAACTGGCTTCTGGCAACCAATTGGCTTTCCAGAAACCTATTCAAAATCAGAAACGCTCTTCATGGTCCCTCCCATTTTTTGGGTAAATTTTCCCAACGGGATAGTGTTTCTATGTGTTTTGTTGCACATACCCAGAGCCAAATTCAGCCTCCGACACCTCCGAGGCCCCGCTCGTGCACCCTTCCATGGACGCCACCCCCGGGGAGTATAGGCTCTATATTATTTATAATTTAGCCCAAATGGAATAGCAAACCCGTCGTGCACCTCCGGGCCAACACAACGACAGTCATTACGATAATTTCGGAATTGGTTTCTGGCGTACTATTCAGAATCCTATTCGAAATCCGCCCCTCCCGGTCCCTCTCCTCGGGGTAAAATTTATTTGACGTGGGGGTCGGGTAGGCGGGCAGCCAATTGTCCCGAGCCCAAATCCTGCACCCCCTCCCACGGACAGATTGGGAGTTACTGTATGGACAACGAACTGGTTTCTGACATCCAATTCGCGTCCCAGAAACCTATTCGCATTCCAGAAACCTATTCGAAATCCGCCCCTATCGGTGCCTCCCCGGGGATCATAAGCGATTTGAAGTGGGGATCGGGTAGATAATCTAAGGATCGACGTGAACCCAAATTGACCACCCCCTCCCACGGATAGATTGAGAGTTAATGCGAGAACGACGAACTGGTTTCTGACGCCCAATTCGCGTTCCAGAAACCTATTCGAAATATGCCCATATCGGTGCCTCCCCGGGGGTCATAAGTGATTTGGATTAGGGGTCGGGTAGAGAATATGCGGATCGACCGGAACCCAAAATTTCCACCCCTACCACCATTAGGTTGTGAATAATTAAGAAAACAACGAACTGGTTTCTGGCAACCAATTGGCTTTCCAGAAACCTATTCAAAATCAGAAACGCTCTTCATGGTCCCTCCCATTTTTTTGGTAAATTTTCCCAACGGGATAGTGTTTCTATGTGTTTTGTTGCACATACCCAGAGCCAAATTCAGCCTCCGACACCTCCGAGGCCACTCTCGTGCACCCCTTCCGTGGACCCCACCCCCGGGGAGTATAGGCTCTATATTATTTATAATTGAGCCCAAATGGAATAGCAAACCCGTCGTGCACCTCCCGGCCAACACAACGACAGTCATTGCGATACTTTCCGAATTGGTTTCTGGCGTACAATTCAGAATCCTATTCGAAATCCGCCCCTCCCGGTCCCTCTCCTCGGGGTAAAATTTATTTGACGTGGGGGTCGGGTAGGCGGGCAGCCAATTGTCCCGAGCCCAAATCCTGCACCCCCTCCCACGGAGAGATTGGGAGTTACTGTAGCGACAACGAACTGGTTTCTGACATCCAATTCGCGTCCCAGATACCTATTCGCATTCCAGAAACCTATTCGAAATCCGCCCCTATCGGTGCCTCCCCGGGGATCATAAGCGATTTGAAGTGGGGATCGGGTAGATAATCTAAAGATCGACGTGAACCCAAATTGACCACCCCCTCCTACGGATAGATTGAGAGTTAATGCGAGAACGACGAACTGGTTTCTGACGCCCAACTCGCTTTCCAGAAACCTATTCAAAATCAGAAACGCTCATCATGGTCCCTCCCATTTTTTTGGGTAAATTTTCCCAACGGGATAGTGTTTCTATGTGTTTTGTTGCACATACCCAGAGCCAAATTCAGCCTCCGACACCTCCGATGCCCCTCTCGTGCACCCCTCCGTGGACCCCACCCCCGGGGAGTATAGGCTCTATATTATTTATAATTGACCCCAAATGGAATAGCAAACCCGTCGTGCACCTCCCGGCCAACACAACGACAGCCATTACGATAATTTCCGAATTGGTTTCTGGCGTACTATTCAGAATCCTATTCGAAATCCGCCCCTCCCGGTCCCCCTCCTCGGGGTAAAATTTATTTGACGTGGGGGTCGGGTAGGCGGGCAGCCAGTTGTCCCGAGCCCAAATCCTGCACACCCTCCCACGGACAGATTGGGAGTTACTGTAGCGACAACGAACTGGTTTCTGACATCCAATTCGCGTCCCAGAAACCTATTCGCATTCCAGAAACCTATTCGAAATCCGCCCCTATCGGTGCCTCCCCGGGGGGTCATAAGCGATTTGAAGTGGTGATCGAGTAGATAATCTAAGGATCGACGTGAACCCAAATTGACCACCCCCTCCCACGGATAGATTGAGAGTTAATGCGAGAACGACGAACTGGTTTCTGACGCCCAATTCGCGTTCCAGAAACCTATTCGAAATATGCCCCTATCGGTGCCTCCCCGGGGGTCATAAGTGATTTGGATTGGGGGTCGGGTAGAGAATCTGCGGATCGACCAGAACCCAAAATTTCCACCCCTACCACCATTAGGTTGTGAATAATTAAGAAAACAACGAACTGGTTTCTGGCAACCAATTGGCTTTCCAGAAACCTATTCAAAATCAGAAACGCTCTTCGTGGTCCCTCCCATTTTTTGGGTAAATTTTCCCAACGGGATAGTGTTTCTATGTGTTTTGTTGCACATACCCAGAGCCAAATTCAGCCTCCGACACCTCCGATGCCCCTCTCGTGCACCCCTTCCGTGGACCCCACCCCCGGGGAGTATAGGCTCTATATTATTTATAATTGAGCCCAAATGGAATAGCAAACCAGTCGTGCACCTCCCGGCCAACACAACGACAGTCATTACGATACTTTCCGAATTGGTTTCTGGCGTACTATTCAGAATCCTATTCGAAATCCGCCCCTCCCGGTCCCTCTCCTCGGGGTAAAATTTATTTGACGTGGGGGTCGGGTAGGCGGGCAGCCAATTGTCCCGAGCCCAAATCCTGCACCCCCTCCCACGGACAGATTGGGAGTTACTGTAGCGACAACGAACTGGTTTCTGACATCCAATTCGCGTCCCAGAAACCTATTCGCATTCCAGAAACCTATTAGAAATCCGCCCCTATCGGTGCCTCCCCGGGGGTCATAAGCGATTTGAAGTGGGGATCGGGTAGATAATCTAAGGATCGACGTGAACCCAAATTGACCACCCCCTTCCACGGATAGATTGAGAGTTAATGCGAGAACGACGAACTGGTTTCTGACGCCCAATTCGCGTTTCAGAAACCTATTCGAAATATGCCCCTATCGGTGCCTCCCCGGGGGTCATAAGTGATTTGGGTTGGGGGTCGGGTAGAGAATCTGCGGATCGACCAGAACCCAAAATTTCCACCCCTACCACCATTAGGTTGTGAATAATTAAGAAAACAACGAACTGGTTTCTGGCAACCAATTGGCTTTCCAGAAACCTATTCAAAATCAGAAACGCTGTTCGTGGTCCCTCCCATTTTTTGGGTAAATTTTTCCAACGGGATAGTGTTTCTATGTGTTTTGTTGCACATACCCAGAGCCAAATTCAGCCTCCGACACCTCCGAGGCCCCTCTCGTGCACCCCTTCCGTGGACGCCACCCCCGGGGAGTATAGGCTCTATATTATTTATAATTGAGCCCAAATGGAATAGCAAACCCGTCGTGCACCTCCCGGCCAACACAACGACAGTCATTACGATACTTTTCGAATTGGTTTCTGGCGTACTATTCAGAATCCTATTCGAAATCCGCCCCTCCCGGTCCCTCTCCTCGGGGTAAAATTTATTTGACGTGGGGGTCGGGTAGGCGGGCAGCCAATTGTCCCGAGCCCAAATCCTGCACCCCCTCCCACGGACAGATTGGGAGTTACTGTAGCGACAACGAACTGGTTTCTGACATCCAATTCGCGTCCCAGAAACCTATTCGCATTCCAGAAACCTATTAGAAATCCGCCCCTATCGGTGCCTCCCCGGGGGTCATAAGCGATTTGAAGTGGGGATCGGGTAGATAATCTAAGGATCGACGTGAACCCAAATTGACCACCTCCTCCCACGGATAGATTGAGAGTTAATGCGAGAACGACGAACTGCCCGAGAGCTTTCCGATGAATGGCAACAAGCCATATTTCCGACTAAATCCTGAAAAGTTACCCATAATTATGCTGTGGTTAAGAAGTGGCTTACTTAGAGCATTACTGTACTATCATGGTTTCTGACGCCCAATTCGAGTTCCAGAAACCTATTCGAAATATGCCCCTATCGGTGCCTCCCCGGGGGGTCATAAGTGATTTGGAATGGGGGTCGGGTAGAGAATCTGCGGATCGACCAGAACCCAAAATGTCCACCCCCTACCACCATTAGGTTGTGAGTAATTAAGAAAACAACGAACTGGTTTCTGGCAACCAATTGGCTTTCCAGAAACCTATTCAAAATCAGAAACGCTCTTCATGGTCCCTCCCATTTTTTGGGTAAATTTTCCCAACGGGATAGTGTTTCTATGTGTTTTGTTGCACATACCCAGAGCCAAATTCAGCCTCCGACACCTCCGATGCCCCTCTCGTGCACCCCTTCTGTGGACCCCACCCCCGGGGAGTATAGGCTCTATATTATTTATAATTGAGCCCAAATGGAATAGCAAACCCGTCCGAATTGGTTTCTGGCGTACTATTCAGAATCCTATTCGAAATCCGCCCCTCCCGGTCCCTCTCCTCGTGGTAAAATTTATTTGACGTGGGGGTCGGGTAGGCGGGCAGGCAATTGTCCCGAGCCCAAATCCTGCACCCCCTCCCACGGACAGATTGGGAGTTACTGTAGCGACAACGAACTGGTTTCTGACATCCAATTCGTGTCCCAGAAACCTATTCGCATTCCAGAAACCTATTCGAAATCCGCCCCTATCGGTGCCTCCCAGGGGGTCATAAGCGATTTGAAGTGGGGATCGGGTAGATAATCTAAGGATCGACGTGAACCCAAATTGACCACCCCCTCCCACGGATAGATTGAGAGTTAATGCGAGAACGACGAACTGGTTTCTGACGCCCAATTCGCGTTCCAGAAACCTATTCGAAATATGCCCATATCGGTGCCTCCCCGGGGGTCATAAGTGATTTGGATTAGGGGTCGGGTAGAGAATATGCGGATCGACCGGAACCCAAAATTTCCACTCCCTACCACCATTAGGTTGTGAGTAATTAAGAAAACAACGAACTGGCTTCTGGCAACCAATTGGCTTTCCAGAAACCTATTCAAAATCAGAAACGCTCTTCATGGTCCCTCCCATTTTTTGGGTAAATTTTCCCAACGGGATAGTGTTTCTATGTGTTTTGTTGCACATACCCAGAGCCAAATTCAGCCTCCGACACCTCCGAGGCCCCGCTCGTGCACCCTTCCATGGACGCCACCCCCGGGGAGTATAGGCTCTATATTATTTATAATTTAGCCCAAATGGAATAGCAAACCCGTCGTGCACCTCCGGGCCAACACAACGACAGTCATTACGATAATTTCGGAATTGGTTTCTGGCGTACTATTCAGAATCCTATTCGAAATCCGCCCCTCCCGGTCCCTCTCCTCGGGGTAAAATTTATTTGACGTGGGGGTCGGGTAGGCGGGCAGCCAATTGTCCCGAGCCCAAATCCTGCACCCCCTCCCACGGACAGATTGGGAGTTACTGTATGGACAACGAACTGGTTTCTGACATCCAATTCGCGTCCCAGAAACCTATTCGCATTCCAGAAACCTATTCGAAATCCGCCCCTATCGGTGCCTCCCCGGGGATCATAAGCGATTTGAAGTGGGGATCGGGTAGATAATCTAAGGATCGACGTGAACCCAAATTGACCACCCCCTCCCACGGATAGATTGAGAGTTAATGCGAGAACGACGAACTGGTTTCTGACGCCCAATTCGCGTTCCAGAAACCTATTCGAAATATGCCCATATCGGTGCCTCCCCGGGGGTCATAAGTGATTTGGATTAGGGGTCGGGTAGAGAATATGCGGATCGACCGGAACCCAAAATTTCCACCCCTACCACCATTAGGTTGTGAATAATTAAGAAAACAACGAACTGGTTTCTGGCAACCAATTGGCTTTCCAGAAACCTATTCAAAATCAGAAACGCTCTTCATGGTCCCTCCCATTTTTTGGGTAAATTTTCCCAACGGGATAGTGTTTCTATGTGTTTTGTTGCACATACCCAGAGCCAAATTCAGCCTCCGACACCTCCGAGGCCACTCTCGTGCACCCCTTCCGTGGACCCCACCCCCGGGGAGTATAGGCTCTATATTATTTATAATTGAGCCCAAATGGAATAGCAAACCCGTCGTGCACCTCCCGGCCAACACAACGACAGTCATTGCGATACTTTCCGAATTGGTTTCTGGCGTACAATTCAGAATCCTATTCGAAATCCGCCCCTCCCGGTCCCTCTCCTCGGGGTAAAATTTATTTGACGTGGGGGTCGGGTAGGCGGGCAGCCAATTGTCCCGAGCCCAAATCCTGCACCCCCTCCCACGGAGAGATTGGGAGTTACTGTAGCGACAACGAACTGGTTTCTGACATCCAATTCGCGTCCCAGATACCTATTCGCATTCCAGAAACCTATTCGAAATCCGCCCCTATCGGTGCCTCCCCGGGGATCATAAGCGATTTGAAGTGGGGATCGGGTAGATAATCTAAAGATCGACGTGAACCCAAATTGACCACCTCCTCCTACGGATAGATTGAGAGTTAATGCGAGAACGACGAACTGGTTTCTGACGCCCAACTCGCTTTCCAGAAACCTATTCAAAATCAGAAACGCTCATCATGGTCCCTCCCATTTTTTTGGGTAAATTTTCCCAACGGGATAGTGTTTCTATGTGTTTTGTTGCACATACCCAGAGCCAAATTCAGCCTCCGACACCTCCGATGCCCCTCTCGTGCACCCCTCCGTGGACCCCACCCCCCGGGGAGTATAGGCTCTATATTATTTATAATTGAGCCCAAATGGAATAGCAAACCCGTCGTGCACCTCCCGGCCAACACAACGACAGCCATTACGATAATTTCCGAATTGGTTTCTGGCGTACTATTCAGAATCCTATTCGAAATCCGCCCCTCCCGGTCCCCCTCCTCGGGGTAAAATTTATTTGACGTGGGGGTCGGGTAGGCGGGCAGCCAATTGTCCCGAGCCCAAATCCTGCACACCCTCCCACGGACAGATTGGGAGTTACTGTAGCGACAACGAACTGGTTTCTGACATCCAATTCGCGTCCCAGAAACCTATTCGCATTCCAGAAACCTATTCGAAATCCGCCCCTATCGGTGCCTCCCCGGGGGGTCATAAGCGATTTGAAGTGGTGATCGAGTAGATAATCTAAGGATCGACGTGAACCCAAATTGACCACCCCCTCCCACGGATAGATTGAGAGTTAATGCGAGAACGACGAACTGGTTTCTGACGCCCAATTCGCGTTCCAGAAACCTATTCGAAATATGCCCCTATCGGTGCCTCCCCGGGGGTCATAAGTGATTTGGATTGGGGGTCGGGTAGAGAATCTGCGGATCGACCAGAACCCAAAATTTCCACCCCTACCACCATTAGGTTGTGAATAATTAAGAAAACAACGAACTGGTTTCTGGCAACCAATTGGCTTTCCAGAAACCTATTCAAAATCAGAAACGCTCTTCGTGGTCCCTCCCATTTTTTGGGTAAATTTTCCCAACGGGATAGTGTTTCTATGTGTTTTGTTGCACATACCCAGAGCCAAATTCAGCCTCCGACACCTCCGATGCCCCTCTCGTGCACCCCTTCCGTGGACCCCACCCCCGGGGAGTATAGGCTCTATATTATTTATAATTGAGCCCAAATGGAATAGCAAACCAGTCGTGCACCTCCCGGCCAACACAACGACAGTCATTACGATACTTTCCGAATTGGTTTCTGGCGTACTATTCAGAATCCTATTCGAAATCCGCCCCTCCCGGTCCCTCTCCTCGGGGTAAAATTTATTTGACGTGGGGGTCGGGTAGGCGGGCAGTCAATTGTCCCGAGCCCAAATCCTGCACCCCCTCCCACGGACAGATTGGGAGTTACTGTAGCGACAACGAACTGGTTTCTGACATCCAATTCGCGTCCCAGAAACCTATTCGCATTCCAGAAACCTATTCGAAATCCGCCCCTATCGGTGCCTCCCCGGGGATCATAAGCGATTTGAAGTGGGGATCGGGTAGATAATCTAAGGATCGACGTGAACCCAAATTGACCACCCCTCCCACGGATAGATTGAGAGTTAATGCGAGAACGACGAACTGGTTTCTGACGCCCAACTCGCTTTCCAGAAACCTATTCAAAATCAGAAACGCTCATCATGGTCCCTCCCATTTTTTTGGGTAAATTTTCCCAACGGGATAGTGTTTCTATGTGTTTTGTTGCACATACCCAGAGCCAAATTCAGCCTCCGACACCTCCGATGCCCCTCTCGTGCACCCCTTCCGTGGACCCCACCCCCGGGGAGTATAGGCTCTATATTATTTATAATTGAGCCCAAATGGAATAGCAAACCCGTCGTGCACCTCCCGGCCAACACAACGACAGCCATTACGATACTTTCCGAATTGGTTTCTGGCGTACTATTCAGAATCCTATTCGAAATCCGCCCCTCCCGGTCCCTCTCCTCGGGGTAAAATTTATTTGACGTGGGGGTCGGGTAGGCGGGCAGCCAATTGTCCCGAGCCCAAATCATGCACCCCCTCCCACGGACAGATTGGGAGTTACTGTAGCGACAACGTACTGGTTTCTGACATCCAATTCGCGTCCCAGAAACCTATTCGCATTCCAGAAACCTATTAGAAATCCGCCCCTATCGGTGCCTCCCCGGGGGTCATAAGCGATTTGAAGTGGGGATCGGGTAGATAATCTAAGGATCGACGTGAACCCAAATTGACCACCCCCTCCAGCGGATAGATTGAGAGTTAATGCGAGAACGACGAACTGCCCGAGAGCTTTCCGATGAATGGCAACAAGCCATATTTCCGACTAAATCCTGAAAAGTTACCCATAATTCTGCTGTGGTTAAGAAGTCGCTTACTTAGAGCATTACTGTACTATCATGGTTTCTGACGCCCAATTCGAGTTCCAGAAACCTATTCGAAATATGCCCCTATCGGTGCCTCCCCGGGGGTCATAAGTGATTTGGAATGGGGGGGTCGGGTAGAGAAACTGCGGATCGACCAGAACCCAAAATGTCCACCCCCTACCACCATTAGGTTGTGAGTAATTAAGAAAACAACGAACTGGTTTCTGGCAACCAATTGGCTTTCCAGAAACCTATTCAAAATCAGAAACGCTCTTCATGGTCCCTCCCATTTTTTGGGTAAATTTTCCCAACGGGATAGTGTTTCTATGTGTTTTGTTGCACATACCCAGAGCCAAATTCAGCCTCCGACACCTCCGATGCCCCTCTCGTACACCCCTCCGTGGACCCCACCCCGGTGAGTATAGGCTCTATATTATTTATAATTGAGCCCAAATAGATTAGCAAACCCGTCGTGCACCTCCCGGCCAACACAACGACAGCCATTACGATAATTTCCGAATTGGTTTCTGGCGTACTATTCAGAATCCTATTCGAAATCCGCCCCTCCCGGTCCCCCTCCTCGGGGTAAAATTTATTTGACGTGGGGGTCGGGTAGGCGGGCAGCCAATTGTCCCGAGCCCAAATCCTGCACCCCCTCCCACGGACAGATTGGGAGTTACTGTAGCGACAACGAACTGGTTTCTGACATCCAATTCGCGTCCCAGAAACCTATTCGCATTCCAGAAACCTATTCGAAATCCGCCCCTATCGGTGCCTCCCCGGGGGTCATAAGCGATTTGAAGTGGTGATCGGGTAGATAATCTAAGGATCGACGTGAACCCAAATTGACCACTCCCTCCCACGGATAGATTGAGAGTTAATGCGAGAACGACGAACTGGTTTCTGACGCCCAATTCGCGTTCCAGAAACCTATTCGAAATATGCCCCTATCGGTGCCTCCCCGGGGGTCATAAGTGATTTGGATTGGGGGTCGGGTAGAGAATCTGCGGATCGACCAGAACCCAAAATTTCCACCCCTACCACCATTAGGTTGTGAATAATTAAGAAAACAACGAACTGGTTTCTGGCAACCAATTGGCTTTCCAGAAACCTATTCAAAATCAGAAACGCTCTTCGTGGTCCCTCCCATTTTTTGGGTAAATTTTCCCAACGGGATAGTGTTTCTATGTGTTTTGTTGCACATACCCAGAGCCAAATTCAGCCTCCGACACCTCCGACGCCCCTCTCGTGCACCCCTTCCGTGGACCCCACCCCCGGGGAGTATAGGCTCTATATTATTTATAATTGAGCCCAAATGGAATAGCAAACCAGTCGTGCACCTCCCGGCCAACACAACGACAGTCATTACGATACTTTCCGAATTGGTTTCTGGCGTACTATTCAGAATCCTATTCGAAATCCGCCCCTCCCGGTCCCTCTCCTCGGGGTAAAATTTATTTGACGTGGGGGTCGGGTAGGCGGGCAGTCAATTGTCCCGAGCCCAAATCCTGCACCCCCTCCCACGGACAGATTGGGAGTTACTGTAGCGACAACGAACTGGTTTCTGACATCCAATTCGCGTCCCAGAAACCTATTCGCATTCCAGAAACCTATTCGAAATCCGCCCCTATCGGTGCCTCCCCGGGGATCATAAGCGACTTGAAGTGGGGATCGGGTAGATAATCTAAGGATCGACGTGAACCCAAATTGACCACCCCCTCCCACGGATAGATTGAGAGTTAATGCGAGAACGACGAACTGCCCGAGAGCTTTCCGATGAATGGCAACAAGCCATATTTCCGACTAAATCCTGAAAAGTTACCCATAATTCTGCTGTGGTTAAGAGGTCGCTTACTTAGAGCATTACTGTACTATCATGGTTTCTGACGCCCAATTCGAGTTCCAGAAACCTATTCGAAATATGCCCCTATCGGTGCCTCCCCGGGGGTCATAAGTGATTTGGATTGGGGGTCGGGTAGAGAATCTGCGGATCGACCAGAACCCAAAATTGTCCCGAGCCCAAATCATGCACCCCCTCCCACGGACAGATTGGGAGTTACTGTAGCGACAACGTACTGGTTTCTGACATCCAATTCGCGTCCCAGAAACCTATTCGCATTCCAGAAACCTATTAGAAATCCGCCCCTATCGGTGCCCCTACCACCATTAGGTTGTGAATAATTAAGAAAACAACGAACTGGTTTCTGGCAACCAATTGGCTTTCCAGAAACCTATTCAAAATCAGAAACGCTCTTCATGGTCCCTCCCATTTTTTGGGTAAATTTTCCCAACGGGATAGTGTTTCTATGTGTTTTGTTGCACATACCCAGAGCCAAATTCAGCCTCCGACACCTCCGATGCCCCTCTCGTGCACCCCTCCGTGGACCCCACCCCGGGGAGTATAGGCTCTATATTATTTATAATTGAGCCCAAATGGAATAGCAAACCCGTCGTGCACCTCCCGGCCAACACAACGACAGCCATTACGATAATTTCCGAATTGGTTTCTGGCGTACTATTCAGAATCCTATTCGAAATCCGCCCCTCCCGGTCCCCCTCCTCGGGGTAAAATTTATTTGACGTGGGGGTCGGGTAGGCGGGCAGCCAATTGTCCCGAGGCCAAATCCTGCACCCCCTCCCACGGACAGATTGGGAGTTACTGTAGCGACAACGAACTGGTTTCTGACATCCAATTCGCGTCCCAGAAACCTATTCGCATTCCAGAAACCTATTCGAAATCCGCCCCTATCGGTGCCTCCCCGGGGGTCATAAGCGATTTGAAGTGGGGATCGGGTAGATAATCTAAGGATCGACGTGAACCCAAATTGACCACCCCCTCTTACGGATAGATTGAGAGTTAATGCGAGAACGACGAACTGGTTTCTGACGCCCAATTCGCGTTCCAGAAACCTATTCGAAATATGCCCCTATCGGTGCCTCCCCGGGGGTCATAAGTGATTTGGATTGGGGGTCGGGTAGAGAATCTGCGGATCGACCAGAACCCAAAATTTCCACCCCTACCACCATTAGGTTGTGAATAATTAAGAAAACAACGAACTGGTTTCTGGCAACCAATTGGCTTTCCAGAAACCTATTCAAAATCAGAAACGCTCTTCATGGTCCCTCCCATTTTTTGGGTAAATTTTCCCAACGGGATAGTGTTTCTATGTGTTTTGTTGCACATACCCAGAGCCAAATTCAGCCTCCGACACCTCCGAGGCCCCTCTCGTGCACCCCTTCCGTGGACCCCACCCCCGGGGAGTATAGGCTCTATATTATTTATAATTGAGCCCAAATGGAATAGCAGACCCGTCGTGCACCTCCCGGCCAACACAACGACAGTCATTACGATACTTTCCGAATTGGTTTCTGGCGTACTATTCAGAAACCTATTCGAAATCCGCCCCTCCTGGTCCCTCTCCTCGGGGTAAAATTTATTTGACGTGGGGGTCGGGTAGGCGGGCAGCCAATTGTCCCGAGCCCAAATCCTGCACCCCCTCCCACGGACAGATTGGGAGTTACTGTAGCGACAACGAACTGGTTTCTGACATCCAATTCGCGTCCCAGAAACCTATTCGCATTCCAGAAACCTATTAGAAATCCGCCCCTATCGGTGCCTCCCCGGGGGTCATAAGCGATTTGAAGTGGGGATCGGGTAGATAATCTAAGGATCGACGTGAACCCAAATTGACCACCCCCTCCCACGGATAGATTGAGAGTTAATGCGAGAACGACGAACTGCCCGAGAGCTTTCCGATGAATGGCAACAAGCCATATTTCCGACTAAATCCTGAAAAGTTACCCATAATTCTGCTGTGGTTAAGAAGTCGCTTACTTAGAGCATTACTGTACTATCATGGTTTCTGACGCCCAATTCGAGTTCCAGAAACCTATTCGAAATATGCCCCTATCGGTGCCTCCCCGGGGGTCATAAGTGATTTGGAATGGGGGTCGGGTAGAGAATCTGCGGATCGACCAGAACCCAAAATGTCCACCCACTACCACCATTAGGTTGTGAGTAATTAAGAAAACAACGAACTGGTTTCTGGCAACCAATTGGCTTTCCAGAAACCTATTCAAAATCAGAAACGCTCTTCATGGTCCCTCCCATTTTTTCATATATGGCAAGAAACGTGGCCAACAGAAAATACATCGGCATTTTTGTCCCAGTCATAAGTCCTGGGACAAGCCGAGACAGGCGAGACAGAAAAAAATAAAGTATATAGTCTGTCTCGCTCCTGTCCCAGTAGAATCAGTTTGGTCCCTGTTCTCTGAATAAAACTACCCGCTGTTGTTTTTTGTCTCCCTCCTGTCCCAGCAGAATCAGTTTGGTCCCTGTTCTCTGAGTAAAACTGCCCGCTGTTATTTTTTGTCTCGCTCCTGTCCCAGTAGAATCAGTTTGGTCCCTGTTCTCTGAGTAAAACTACCCGCTGTTTTTTTTTGTCTCGCTCCTGTCCCAGTAGAATCAGTTTGGTTCCTGTTCTCTGAATAAAACTACCCGCTGATTTTTTCTGACTGCGACAGATTAATTTTCAATCAGTTTTTTAACTGGTACAGACCGAGATAAACACACTCCTTTTTTTTTGCATATTAAATATATTATTTACCCTTGATATTTCCTGTCCCAGTAGAAAGGCCTGGGACAGACCGGGACATAATTATTTTGAAGAGGATCTCATTTGGGAACCGTGGGACAAACTGATTTGACTGGTACAGACCGAGACAAACACATTTCTAATGTTTTCATATTAAATATATTATTTACCTTTGATATTTCCTGTCCCAATAGAAAGGTCTGGGACAGACCGGGACAGAATTATTTTGAAGAGGATCTTATTTGGAAACCGTGGGACAAACTGATTGGACTGGTACAGACCGAGACAAACACATTCCTAATGTTTTCATATTAAATATATTATTTACCTTTGATATTTCCTGTCCCAATAAAAAAGGTCTGGGACAGACCGGGACAGAATTATTTTGAAGAGGATCTTATTTGGGTACCGTGGGACAAACTGATTTGACTGGTACAGACCGAGACAAACACGTTCCTAATGTTTTCATATTAAATCTATTATTTACCTTTGATATTTCCTGTCCCAATAGAAAGGTCTGGGACAGACCGGGACAGAACTATTTTGAAGAGGATCTTATTTGGAAACCGTGGGACAAACTGATTGGACAGGTACAGACCGAGACAAACACATTCCTAATGTTTTCATATTAAATATATTATTTACCTTTGATATTTCCTGTCCCAATAGAAAGGTCTGGGACAGACCGGGACAGAATTATTTTGAAGAGGATCTTATTTGGAAACCGTGGGACAAACTGATTGGACTGGTACAGACCGAGACAAACACATTCCTAATGTTTTCATATTAAATATATTATTTACCTTTGATATTTCCTGTCCCAATAGAAAGGTCTGGGACAGACCGGGACAGAATTATTTTGAAGAGGATCTTATTTGGGAACCGTGAGACAAACTGATTGGACTGGTACAGACCGAGACAAACACGTTCCTAATGTTTTCATATTAAATATATTATTTACCTTTGATATTTCCTGTCCCAATAGAAAGGTCTGGGACAGACCGGGACAGAATTATTTTGAAGAGGATCTTATTTGGGAACCATGGGACAAACTGATTGGACTGGTACAGACCGAGACAAACACATTTCTAATGTTTTCATATTAAATATATTATTTACCTTTGATATTTCCTGTCCCAATAGAAAGGTCTGGGACAGACCGGGACAGAATTATTTTGAAGAGGATCTTATTTGGAAACCGTGGGACAAACTGATTGGACTGGTACAGACCGAGACAAACACGTTCCTAATGTTTTCATATTAAATATATTATTTACCTTTGATATTTCCTGTCCCAATAGAAAGGTCAGGGACAGACCGGGACAGAAATATTTTGAAGAGGATCTTATTTGGAAACCGTGCGACAAACTGATTGGACTGGTACAGACCGAGACAAACACGTTCCTAATGTTTTCATATTAAATATATTATTTACGTTTGATATTTCCTGTCCCAATAGAAAGGCATGGGACAGACCGAGACAGAATTATTTTGAAGAGGATCTCATTTGGGAACCGTGGGACAAACTGATTTGACTGGTACAGATCGAGACAAACACATTTCTAATGTTTTCATATTAAATATATTATTTACCTTTGATATTTCCTGTCCCAATAGAAAGGTCTGGGACAGACCGGGACAGAATTATTTTGAAAAGGATGTTATTTGGAAACCGTGGGACAAACTGATTGGACTGGTACAGACCGAGACAAACACGTTCCTAATGTTTTCATATTAAATATAGTATTTACCTTTGATATTTCCTGTCCCAATAGAAAGGTCTGGGACCGACCGGGACAGAATTACTTTGAAGAGGATCTTATTTGGGAACCGTGGGACAAACTGATTTGACTGGTACGGACCGAGACAAACACATTTCTAATGTTTTCATATTAAATATATTATTTACCTTTGATATTTCCTGTCCCAATAGAAAGGTCTGGGACAGACCGGGACAGAATTATTTTGAAGAGGATCTTATTTGGGAACCGTGGGACAAACTGATTTGACTGGTACAGACCGAGACAAACACATTTCTAATGTTTTCATATTAAATATATTATTTACCTTTGATATTTCCTGTCCCAATAGAAAGGTCTGGGACAGACCGGGACAGAATTATTTTGAAAAGGATCTTATTTGGAAACCGTGGGACAAACTGATTGGACTGGTACAGACCGAGACAAACACATTCCAAATGTTTTCATATTAAATATATTATTTACCTTTGATATTTCCTGTCCCAATAGAAAGGTCTGGGACAGACCGGGACAGAATTACTTTGAAGAGGATCTCATTTGGGAACCGTGGGACAAACTGATTTGACTGGTACAGACCGAGACAAACACATTTCTAATGTTTTCATATTAAATATATTATTTACCTTTGATATTTCCTGTCCCAATAGAAAGGTCTGGGACAGACCGGGACAGAATTATTTTGAAGAGGATCTTATTTGGGAACCGTGGGACAAACTGATTTGACTGGTACAGACCGAGACAAACACATTTCTAATGTTTTCATATTAAATATATTATTTACCTTTGATATTTCCTGTCCCAATAGAAAGGTCTGGGACAGACCGGGACAGAATTATTTTGAAGAGGATCTTATTTGGGAACCGTGGGACAAACTGATTTGACTGGTACAGACCGAGACAAACACATTTCTAATGTTTTCATATTAAATATATTATTTACCTTTGATATTTCCTGTCCCAATAGAAAGGTCTGGGACAGACCGGGACATAATTATTTTGAAAAGGATCTTATTTGGAAACCGTGGGACAAACTGATTGGACTGGTACATACCGAGACAAACACATTCCTAATGTTTTCATATTAAATATATTATTTACCTTTGATATTTCCTGTCCCAATAGAAAGGTCTGGGACAGACCGGGACAGAATTACTTTGAAGAGGATCTTATTTGGGAACCGTGGGACAAACTGATTTGACTGGTACAGACCGAGACAAACACATTTCTAATGTTTTCATATTAAATATATTATTTACCTTTGATATTTCCTGTCCCAATAGAAAGGTCTGGGACAGACCGGGACAGAATTATTTTGAAGAGGATCTTATTTGGGAACCGTAAGACAAACTGATTTGACTGGTACAGACCGAGACAAACACATTTCTAATGTTTTCATATTAAATATATTATTTACCTTTGATATTTCCTGTCCCAATAGAAAGGTCTGGGACAGACCGGGACATAATTATTTTGAAAAGGATCTTATTTGGAAACCGTGGGACAAACTGATTGGACTGGTACATACCGAGACAAACACATTCCTAATGTTTTCATATTAAATATATTATTTACCTTTGATATTTCCTGTCCCAATAGAAAGGTCTGGGAAAGACCGGGCAGAAATACTTTGAAGAGGATCTTATTTGGGAACCGTGGGACAAACTGATTTGACTGGTACAGACCGAGACAAACACGTTCCTAATGTTTTCATATTAAATCTATTATTTACCTTTGATATTTCCTGTCCCAATAGAAAGGTCTGGGACAGACCGGGACAGAACTATTTTGAAGAGGATCTTATTTGGAAACCGTGGGACAAACTGATTGGACAGGTACAGACCGAGACAAACACATTTCTAATGTTTTCATATTAAATATATTATTTACCTTTGATATTTCCTGTCCCAATAGAAAGGTCTGGGACAGACCGGGACAGAATTATTTTGAAGAGGATCTTATTTGGAAACCGTGGGACAAACTGATTGGACTGGTACAGACCGAGACAAACACGTTCCTAATATTTTCATATTAAATATATTATTTACCTTTGATATTTCCTGTCCCAATAGAAAGGTCAGGGACAGACCGGGACAGAAATATTTTGAAGAGGATCTTATTTGGAAACCGTGCGACAAACTGATTGGACTGGTACAGACCGAGACAAACACGTTCCTAATGTTTTCATATTAAATATATTATTTACGTTTGATATTTCCTGTCCCAATAGAAAGGCATGGGGACAGACCGAGACAGAATTATTTTGAAGAGGATCTCATTTGGGAACCGTGGGACAAACTGATTTGACTGGTACAGATCGAGACAAACACATTTCTAATGTTTTCATATTAAATATATTATTTACCTTTGATATTTCCTGTCCCAATAGAAAGGTCTGGGACAGACCGGGACAGAATTATTTTGAAAAGGATGTTATTTGGAAACCGTGGGACAAACTGATTGGACTGGTACAGACCGAGACAAACACGTTCCTAATGTTTTCATATTAAATATAGTATTTACCTTTGATATTTCCTGTCCCAATAGAAAGGTCTGGGACCGACCGGGACAGAATTACTTTGAAGAGGATCTTATTTGGGAACCGTGGGACAAACTGATTTGACTGGTACGGACCGAGACAAACACATTTCTAATGTTTTCATATTAAATATATTATTTACCTTTGATATTTCCTGTCCCAATAGAAAGGTCTGGGACAGACCGGGACAGAATTATTTTGAAGAGGATCTTATTTGGGAACCGTGGGACAAACTGATTTGACTGGTACAGACCGAGACAAACACATTTCTAATGTTTTCATATTAAATATATTATTTACCTTTGATATTTCCTGTCCCAATAGAAAGGTCTGGGACAGACCGGGACAGAATTATTTTGAAAAGGATCTTATTTGGAAACCGTGGGACAAACTGATTGGACTGGTACAGACCGAGACAAACACATTCCAAATGTTTTCATATTAAATATATTATTTACCTTTGATATTTCCTGTCCCAATAGAAAGGTCTGGGACAGACCGGGACAGAATTACTTTGAAGAGGATCTCATTTGGGAACCGTGGGACAAACTGATTTGACTGGTACAGACCGAGACAAACACATTTCTAATGTTTTCATATTAAATATATTATTTACCTTTGATATTTCCTGTCCCAATAGAAAGGTCTGGGACAGACCGGGACAGAATTATTTTGAAGAGGATCTTATTTGGGAACCGTGGGACAAACTGATTTGACTGGTACAGACCGAGACAAACACATTTCTAATGTTTTCATATTAAATATATTATTTACCTTTGATATTTCCTGTCCCAATAGAAAGGTCTGGGACAGACCGGGACAGAATTATTTTGAAGAGGATCTTATTTGGGAACCGTGGGACAAACTGATTTGACTGGTACAGACCGAGACAAACACATTTCTAATGTTTTCATATTAAATATATTATTTACCTTTGATATTTCCTGTCCCAATAGAAAGGTCTGGGACAGACCGGGACATAATTATTTTGAAAAGGATCTTATTTGGAAACCGTGGGACAAACTGATTGGACTGGTACATACCGAGACAAACACATTCCTAATGTTTTCATATTAAATATATTATTTACCTTTGATATTTCCTGTCCCAATAGAAAGGTCTGGGACAGACCGGGACAGAATTACTTTGAAGAGGATCTTATTTGGGAACCGTGGGACAAACTGATTTGACTGGTACAGACCGAGACAAACACATTTCTAATGTTTTCATATTAAATATATTATTTACCTTTGATATTTCCTGTCCCAATAGAAAGGTCTGGGACAGACCGGGACAGAATTATTTTGAAGAGGATCTTATTTGGGAACCGTAAGACAAACTGATTTGACTGGTACAGACCGAGACAAACACATTTCTAATGTTTTCATATTAAATATATTATTTACCTTTGATATTTCCTGTCCCAATAGAAAGGTCTGGGACAGACCGGGACAGAATTATTTTGAAGAGGATCTTATTTGGAAACCGTGGGACAAACTGATTGGACTGGTACAGACCGAGACAAACACATTCCTAATGTTTTCATATTAAATATATTATTTACCTTTGATATTTCCTGTCCCAATAGAAAGGTCTGGGAAAGACCGGGACAGAAATACTTTGAAGAGGATCTTATTTGGGAACCGTGGGACAAACTGATTTGACTGGTACAGACCGAGACAAACACGTTCCTAATGTTTTCATATTAAATATATTATTTACCTTTGATATTTCCTGTCCCAATAGAAAGGTCTGGGACAGACCGGGACAGAACTATTTTGAAGAGGATCTTATTTGGAAACCGTGGGACAAACTGATTGGACTGGTACAGACCGAGACAAACACTTTCCTAATGTTTTCATATTAAATATATTATTTACCTTTGATATTTCCTGTCCAAATAGAAAGGTCTGGGACAGACCGGGACAGAATTATTTTGAAGAGGATCTTATTTGGAAACCGTGGGACAAACTGATTGGACTGGTACAGACCGAGACAAACACATTCCTAATGTTTTCATATTAAATATATTATTTACCTTTGATATTTCCTGTCCAAATAGAAAGGTCTGGGACAGACCGGGACAGAATTATTTTGAAGAGGATCTTATTTGGGAACCGTGAGACAAACTGATTGGACTGGTACAGACCGAGACAAACACGTTCCTAATGTTTTCATATTAAATATATTATTTACCTTTGATATTTCCTGTCCCAATAGAAAGGTCTGGGACAGACCGGGACAGAATTATATTGAAGAGGATCTTATTTGGGAACCATGGGACAAACTGATTTGACTGGTACAGACCGAGACAAACACATTTCTAATGTTTTCATATTAAATATATTATTTACCTTTGATATTTCCTGTCCCAATAGAAAGGTCTGGGACAGACCGGGACAGAATTATTTTGAAGAGGATCTTATTTGGAAACCGTGGGACAAACTGATTGGACTGGTACAGACCGAGACAAACACGTTCCTAATGTTTTCATATTAAATATATTATTTACCTTTGATATTTCCTGTCCCAATAGAAAGGTCTGGGACAGACCGGGACAGAATTATTTTGAAGAGGATCTTATTTGGAAACCGTGGGACAAACTTATTGGCCTGGTACAGACCGAGACAAACACGTTCCTAATGTTTTCATATTAAATATATTATTTACGTTTGATATTTCCTGTCCCAATAGAAAGGCCTGGGACAGACCGAGACAGAATTAATTTGGAAGAGGATCTCATTTGGGAACCGTGGGACAAACTGATTTGACTGGTACAGACCGAGACAAACACATTTCTAATGTTTTCATATTAAATATATTATTTACCTTTGATATTTCCTGTCCCAATAGAAAGGTCTGGGACAGACCGGGACAGAATTACTTTGAAGAGGATCTTATTTGGGAACCGTGGGACAAACTGATTTGACTGGTACAGACCGAGACAAACACATTTCTAATGTTTTCATATTAAATATATTATTTACCTTTGATATTTCCTGTCCCAATAGAAAGGTCTGGGACAGACCGGGACAGAATTATTTTGAAGAGGATCTTATTTGGGAACCGTGGGACAAACTGATTTGACTGGTACAGACCGAGACAAACACATTTCTAATGTTTTCATATTAAATATATTATTTACCTTTGATATTTCCTGTCCCAATAGAAAGGTCTGGGACAGACCGGGACAGAATTATTTTGAAAAGGATCTTATTTGGAAACCGTGGGACAAACTGATTGGACTGGTACAGACCGAGACAAACACATTCCTAATGTTTTCATATTAAATATATTATTTACCTTTGATATTTCCTGTCCCAATAGAAAGGTCTGGGACAGACCGGGACAGAACTATTTTGAAGAGGATCTTATTTGGAAACCGTGGGACAAACTGATTGGACTGGTACAGACCGAGACAAACACTTTCCTAATGTTTTCATATTAAATATATTATTTACCTTTGATATTTCCTGTCCAAATAGAAAGGTCTGGGACAGACCGGGACAGAATTATTTTGAAGAGGATCTTATTTGGAAACCGTGGGACAAACTGATTGGACTGGTACAGACCGAGACAAACACATTCCTAATGTTTTCATATTAAATATATTATTTACCTTTGATATTTCCTGTCCCAATAGAAAGGTCTGGGACAGACCGGGACAGAATTACTTTGAAGAGGATCTTATTTGGGAACCGTGGGACAAACTGATTTGACTGGTACAGACCGAGACAAACACATTTCTAATGTTTTCATATTAAATATATTATTTACCTTTGATATTTCCTGTCCCAATAGAAAGGTCTGGGACAGACCGGGACAGAATTATTTTGAAGAGGATCTTATTTGGGAACCGTAAGACAAACTGATTTGACTGGTACAGACCGAGACAAACACATTTCTAATGTTTTCATATTAAATATATTATTTACCTTTGATATTTCCTGTCCCAATAGAAAGGTCTGGGACAGACCGGGACAGAACTATTTTGAAGAGGATCTTATTTGGAAACCGTGGGACAAACTGATTGGACTGGTACAGACCGAGACAAACACTTTCCTAATGTTTTCATATTAAATATATTATTTACCTTTGATATTTCCTGTCCAAATAGAAAGGTCTGGGACAGAACGGGACAGAATTATTTTGAAGAGGATCTTATTTGGAAACCGTGGGACAAACTGATTGGACTGGTACAGACCGAGACAAACACATTCCTAATGTTTTCATATTAAATATATTATTTACCTTTGATATTTCCTGTCCCAATAGAAAGGTCTGGGACAGACCGGGACAGAATTATTTTGAAGAGGATCTTATTTGGGAACCGTGAGACAAACTGATTTGACTGGTACAGACCGAGACAAACACGTTCCTAATGTTTTCATATTAAATATATTATTTACCGTTGATATTTCCTGTCCCAATAGAAAGGTCTGGGACAGACCGGGACAGAATTATTTTGAAGAGGATCTTATTTGGGAACCATGGGACAAACTGATTTGACTGGTACAGACCGAGACAAACACATTTCTAATGTTTTCATATTAAATATATTATTTACCTTTGATATTTTCTGTCCCAATAGAAAGGTCTGGGACAGACCGGGACAGAATTATTTTGAAGAGGATCTTATTTGGAAACCGTGGGACAAACTGATTGGACTGGTACAGACCGAGACAAACACGTTCCTAATGTTTTCATATTAAATATATTATTTACCTTTGATATTTCCTGTCCCAATAGAAAGGTCTGGGACAGACCGGGACAGAATTATTTTGAAGAGGATCTTATTTGGAAACCGTGGGACAAACTTATTGGACTGGTACAGACCGAGACAAACACGTTCCTAATGTTTTCATATTAAATATATTATTTACGTTTGATATTTCCTGTCCCAATAGAAAGGCCTGGGACAGACCGAGACAGAATTAATTTGGAAGAGGATCTCATTTGGGAACCGTGGGACAAACTGATTTGACTGGTACAGACCGAGACAAACACATTTCTAATGTTTTCATATTAAATATATTATTTACCTTTGATATTTCCTGTCCCAATAGAAAGGTCTGGGACAGACCGGGACAGAATTACTTTGAAGAGGATCTTATTTGGGAACCGTGGGACAAACTGATTTGACTGGTACAGACCGAGACAAACACATTTCTAATGTTTTCATATTAAATATATTATTTACCTTTGATATTTCCTGTCCCAATAGAAAGGTCTGGGACAGACCGGGACGGAATTATTTTGAAGAGGATCTTATTTGGGAACCGTGGGACAAACTGATTTGACTGGTACAGACCGAGACAAACACATTTCTAATGTTTTCATATTAAATATATTATTTACCTTTGATATTTCCTGTCCCAATAGAAAGGTCTGGGACAGACCGGGACAGAATTATTTTGAAAAGGATCTTATTTGGAAACCGTGGGACAAACTGATTGGACTGGTACAGACCGAGACAAACACATTCCTAATGTTTTCATATTAAATATATTATTTACCTTTGATATTTCCTGTCCCAATAGAAAGGTCTGGGACAGACCGGGACAGAATTACTTTGAAGAGGATGTTATTTGGGAACCGTGGGACAAACTGATTTGACTGGTACAGACCGAGACAAACACATTTCTAATGTTTTCATATTAAATATATTATTTACCTTTGATATTTCCTGTCCCAATAGAAAGGTCTGGGACAGACCGGGACAGAATTATTTTGAAGAGGATCTTATTTGGGAACCGTGGGACAAACTGATTTGACTGGTACAGACCGAGACAAACACATTTCTAATGTTTTCATATTAAATATATTATTTACCTTTGATATTTCCTGTCCCAATAGAAAGGTCTGGGACAGACCGGGACAGAATTATTTTGAAGAGGATCTTATTTGGGAACCGTGGGACAAACTGATTTGACTGGTACAGTCCGAGACAAACACATTTCTAATGTTTTCATATTAAATATATTATTTACCTTTGATATTTCCTGTCCCAATAGAAAGGTCTGGGACAGACCGGGACAGAATTATTTTGAAAAGGATCTTATTTGGAAACCGTGGGACAAACTGATTGGACTGGTACAGACCGAGACAAACACATTCCTAATGTTTTCATATTAAATATATTATTTACCTTTGATATTTCCTGTCCCAATAGAAAGGTCTGGGACAGACCGGGACAGAATTACTTTGAAGAGGATCTTATTTGGGAACCGTGGGACAAACTGATTTGACTGGTACAGACCGAGACAAACACATTTCTAATGTTTTCATATTAAATATATTATTTACCTTTGATATTTCCTGTCCCAATAGAAAGGTCTGGGACAGACCGGGACAGAATTATTTTGAAGAGGATCTTATTTGGGAACCGTGGGACAAACTGATTTGACTGGTACAGAACGAGACAAACACATTTCTAATGTTTTCATATTAAATATATTATTTACCTTTGATATTTCCTGTCCCAATAGAAAGGTCTGGGACAGACCGGGACAGAATTATTTTGAAGAGGATCTTATTTGGAAACCGTGGGACAAACTGATTTGACTGGTACAGACCGAGACAAACACGTTCCTAATGTTTTCATATTAAATATATTATTTACCTTTGATATTTCCTGTCCCAATAGAAAGGTCTGGGACAGACCGGGACAGAACTATTTTGAAGAGGATCTTATTTGGAAACCGTGGGACAAACTGATTGGACTGGTACAGACCGAGACAAACACATTCCTAATGTTTTCATATTAAATATATTCTTTACCTTTGATATTTCCTGTCCCAATAGAAAGGTCTGGGACAGACCGGGACAGAATTATTTTGAAGAGGATCTTATTTGGAAACCGTGGGACAAACTGATTGGACTGGTACAGACCGAGACAAACACATTCCTAATGTTTTCATATTAAATATATTATTTACCTTTGATATTTCCTGTCCCATTAGAAAGGTCTGGGACAGACCGGGACAGAATTATTTTGAAGAGGATCTTATTTGGGAACCGTGAGACAAACTGATTGGACTGGTACAGACCGAGACAAACACATTTCTAATGTTTTCATATTAAATATATTATTTACCTTTGATATTTCCTGTCCCAATAGAAAGGTCTGGGACAGACCGGGACAGAATTATTTTGAAGAGGATCTTATTTGGGAACCGTGGGACAAACTGATTTGACTGGTACAGAACGAGACAAACACATTTCTAATGTTTTCATATTAAATATATTATTTACCTTTGATATTTCCTGTCCCAATAGAAAGGTCTGGGACTGACCGGGACAGAATTATTTTGAAGAGGATCTTATTTGGAAACCGTGGGACAAACTGATTGGACTGGTACAGACCGAGACAAACACATTTCTGATGTTTTCATATTAAATATATTATTTACCTTTGATATTTCCTGTCCCAATAGAAAGGTCTGGGACAGACCGGGACAGAATTACTTTGAAGAGGATCTTATTTGGGAACCGTGGGACAAACTGATTTGACTGGTACAGACCGAGACAAACACGTTCCTAATGTTTTCATATTAAATATATTATTTACCTTTGATATTTCCTGTCCCAATAGAAAGGTCTGGGACAGACCGGGACAGAACTATTTTGAAGAGGATCTTATTTGGAAACCGTGGGACAAACTGATTGGACTGGTACAGACCGAGACAAACACATTCCTAATGTTTTCATATTAAATATATTCTTTACCTTTGATATTTCCTGTCCCAATAGAAAGGTCTGGGACAGACCGGGACAGAATTATTTTGAAGAGGATCTTATTTGGAAACCGTGGGACAAACTGATTGGACTGGTACAGACCGAGACAAACACATTCCTAATGTTTTCATATTAAATATATTATTTACCTTTGATATTTCCTGTCCCATTAGAAAGGTCTGGGACAGACCGGGACAGAATTATTTTGAAGAGGATCTTATTTGGGAACCGTGAGACAAACTGATTGGACTGGTACATACCGAGACAAACACGTTCCTAATGTTTTCATATTAAATATATTATTTACCTTTGATATTTCCTGTCCCAATAGAAAGGTCTGGGACAGACCGGGACAGAATTATTTTGAAGAGGATCTTATTTGGGAACCATGGGACAAACTGATTTGACTGGTACAGACCGAGACAAACACATTTCTAATGTTTTCATATTAAATATATTATTTACCTTTGATATTTCCTGTCCCAATAGAAAGGTCTGGGACAGACCGGGACAGAATTATTTTGAAGAGGATCTTATTTGGAAACCGTGGGACAAACCGATTGGACTGGTACAGACCGAGACAAACACGTTCCTAATGTTTTCATATTAAATATATTATTTACCTTTGATATTTCCTGTCCCAATAGAAAGGTCTGGGACAGACCGGGACAGAATTATTTTGAAGAGGATCTTATTTGGAAACCGTGGGACAAACTGATTGGACTGGTACAGACCGAGACAAACACGTTCCTAATGTTTTCATATTAAATATATTATTTACGTTTGATATTTCCTGTCCCAATAGAAAGGCCTGGGACAGACCGAGACAGAATTATTTTGAAGAGGATCTCATTTGGGAACCGTGGGACAAACTGATTTGACTGGTACAGACCGAGACAAACACATTTCTAATGTTTTCATATTAAATATATTTGTTACCTTTGATATTTCCTGTCCCAATAGAAAGGTCTGGGACAGACAGGGACAGAATTATTTTGAAAAGGATCTTATTTGGAAACCGTGGGACAAACTGATTGGACTGGTACAGACCGAGACAAACACATTCCTAATGTTTTCATATTAAATATATTATTTACTTTTGATATTTCCTGTCCCAATAGAAAGGTCTGGGACAGACCGGGACAGAATTATTTTGAAGAGGATCTTATTTGGGAACCGTGGGACAAACTGATTTGACTGGTACAGACCGAGACAAACACATTTCTAATGTTTTCATATTAAATATATTATTTACCTTTGATATTTCCTGTCCCAATAGAAAGGTCTGTGACAGACCGGGACAGAATTATTTTGAAGAGGATCTTATTTGGAAACCGTGGGACAAACTGATTGGACTGGTACAGACCGAGACAAACACATTTCTGATGTTTTCATATTAAATATATTATTTACCTTTGATATTTCCTGTCCCAATAGAAAGGTCTGGGACAGACCGGGACAGAATTACTTTGAAGAGGATCTTATTTGGGAACCGTGGGACAAACTGATTTGACTGGTACAGACCGCGACAAACACGTTCCTAATGTTTTCATATTAAATATATTATTTACCTTTGATATTTCCTGTCCCAATAGAAAGGTCTGGGACAGACCGGGACAGAACTATTTTGAAGAGGATCTTATTTGGAAACCGTGGGACAAACTGATTGGACTGGTACAGACCGAGACAAACACATTCCTAATGTTTTCATATTAAATATATTATTTACCTTTGATATTTCCTGTCCCAATAGAAAGGTCTGGGACAGACCGGGACAGAATTATTTTGAAGAGGATCTTATTTGGAAACCGTGGGACAAACTGATTGGACTGGTACAGACCGAGACAAACACATTCCTAATGTTTTCATATTTAATATATTATTTACCTTTGATATTTCCTGTCCCATTAGAAAGGTCTGGGACAGACCGGGATAGAATTATTTTGAAGAGGATCTTATTTGGGAACCGTGAGACAAACTGATTGGACTGGTACAGACCGAGACAAACACGTTCCTAATGTTTTCATATTAAATATATTATTTACCTTTGATATTTCCTGTCCCAATAGAAAGGTCTGGGACAGACCGGGACAGAATTATTTTGAAGAGGATCATATTTGGGAACCATGGGACAAACTGATTTGACTGGTACAGACCGAGACAAACACATTTCTAATGTTTTCATATTAAATATATTATTTACCTTTGATATTTCCTGTCCCAATAGAAAGGTCTGGGACAGACCGGGACAGAATTATTTTGAAGAGGATCTCATTTGGGAACCGTGGGACAAACTGATTTGACTGGTACAGACCGAGACAAACACATTTCTAATGTTTTCATATTAAATATATTATTTACCTTTGATATTTCCTGTCCCAATAGAAAGGTCTGGGACAGACAGGGACAGAATTATTTTGAAGAGGATCTTATTTGGGAACCGTGGGACAAACTGATTTGACTGGTACAGACCGAGACAAACACATTTCTAATGTTTTCATATTAAATATATTATTTACCTTTGATATTTCCTGTCCCAATAGAAAAGTCTGGGACAGACCGGGACAAAATTATTTTGAAGAGGATCTTATTTGGGAACCGTGGGACAAACTGATTTGACTGGTAAAGTCCGAGACAAACACATTTCTAATGTATTCATATTAAATATATTATTTACCTTTGATATTTCTTGTCCCAATAGAAAGGTCTGGGACAGACCGGGACAGAATTATTTTGAAGAGGATCTTATTTGGGAACCGTGGGACAAACGGATTTGACAGGTACAGACCGAGACAAACACATTCCTAATGTTTTCATATTAAATATATTATTTACCTTTGATATTTCCTGTCCCAATAGAAAGGTCTGGGACAGACCGGGACAGAATTACTTTGAAGAGGATCTTATTTGGGAACCGTGGGACAAACTGATTTGACTGGTACAGACCGAGACAAACACATTTCTAATGTTTTCATATTAAATATATTATTTACCTTTGATATTTCCTGTCCCAATAGAAAGGTCTGGGACAGACCGGGACAGAATTATTTTGAAGAGGATCTTATTTGGGAACCGTGGGACAAACTGATTTGACTGGTACAGACCGAGACAAACACATTTCTAATGTTTTCATATTAAATATATTATTTACCTTTGATATTTCCTGTCCCAATAGAAAGGTCTGGGACAGACCGGGACAGAATTATTTTGAAGAGGATCTTATTTGGAAACCGTGGGACAAACTGATTGGACTGGTACAGACCGAGACAAACACATTTCTGATGTTTTCATATTAAATATATTATTTACCTTTGATATTTCCTGTCCCAATAGAAAGGTCTGGGACAGACCGGGACAGAACTATTTTGAAGAGGATCTTATTTGGGAACCGTGGGACAAACTGATTGGACTGGTACAGACCGAGACAAACACATTCCTAATGTTTTCATATTAAATATATTATTTACCTTTGATATTTCCTGTCCCAATAGAAAGGTCTGGGACAGATCGGGACAGAATTATTTTGAAGAGGATCTTATTTGGAAACCGTGGGACAAACTGATTGGACTGGTACAGACCGAGACAAACACATTCCTAATGTTTTCATATTAAATATATTATTTACCTTTGATATTTCCTGTCCCATTAGAAAGGTCTGGGACAGACCGGGACAGAATTATTTTGAAGAGGATCTTATTTGAGAACCGTGAGACAAACTGATTGGACTGGTACAGACCGAGACAAACACGTTCCTAATGTTTTCATATTAAATATATTATTTACCTTTGATATTTCCTGTCCCAATAGAAAGGTCTGGGACAGACCGGGACAGAATTATTTTGAAGAGGATCTTATTTGGGAACCATGGGACAAACTGATTTGACTGGTACAGACCGAGACAAACACATTTCTAATGTTTTCATATTAAATATATTATTTACCTTTGATATTTCCTGTCCCAATAGATAGGTCTGGGACAGACCGGGACAGAATTATTTTGAAGAGGATCTTATTTGGAAACCGTGGGACAAACCGATTGGACTGGTACAGACCGAGACAAACACGTTCCTAATGTTTTCATATTAAATATATTATTTACCTTTGATATTTCCTGTCCCAATAGAAAGGTCTGGGACAGACCGGGACAGAATTATTTTGAAGAGGATCTTATTTGGAAACCGTGGGACAAACTGATTGGACTGGTACAGACCGAGACAAACACGTTCCTAATGTTTTCATATTAAATATATTATTTACGTTTGATATTTCCTGTCCCAATAGAAAGGCCTGGGACAGACGGAGACAGAATTATTTTGAAGAGGATCTCATTTGGGAACCGTGGGACAAACTGATTTGACTGGTACAGACCGAGACAAACACATTTCTAATGTTTTCATATTAAATATATTATTTACCTTTGATATTTCCTGTCCCAATAGAAAGGTCTGGGACAGACAGGGACAGAATTATTTTGAAAAGGATCTTATTTGGAAACCGTGGGACAAACTGATTGGACTGGTACAGACCGAGACAAACACATTCCTAATGTTTTCATATTAAATATATTATTTACCTTTGATATTTCCTGTCCCAATAGAAAGGTCTGGGACAGACCTGGACAGAATTATTTTGAAGAGGATCTTATTTGGGAACCGTGGGACAAACTGATTTGACTGGTACAGACCGAGACAAACACATTTCTAATGTTTTCATATTAAATATATTATTTACCTTTGATATTTCCTGTCCCAATAGAAAGGTCTGGGACAGACCGGGACAGAATTATTTTGAAGAGGATCTTATTTGGAAACCGTGGGACAAACTGATTGGACTGGTACAGACCGAGACAAACACATTTCTGATGTTTTCATATTAAATATATTATTTACCTTTGATATTTCCTGTCCCAATAGAAAGGTCTGGGACAGACCGGGACAGAATTACTTTGAAGAGGATCGTATTTGGGAACCGTGGGACAAACTGATTTGACTGGTACAGACCGCGACAAACACGTTCCTAATGTTTTCATATTAAATATATTATTTACCTTTGATATTTCCTGTCCCAATAGAAAGGTCTGGGACAGACCGGGACAGAACTATTTTGAAGAGGATCTTATTTGGAAACCGTGGGACAAACTGATTGGACTGGTACAGACCGAGACAAACACATTCCTAATGTTTTCATATTTAATATATTATTTACCTTTGATATTTCCTGTCCCATTAGAAAGGTCTGGGACAGACCGGGACAGAATTATTTTGAAGAGGATCTTATTTGGGAACCGTGAGACAAACTGATTGGACTGGTACAGACCGAGACAAACACGTTCCTAATGTTTTCATATTAAATATATTATTTACCTTTGATATTTCCTGTCCCAATAGAAAGGTCTGGGACAGACCGGGACAGAATTATTTTGAAGAGGATCTTATTTGGGAACCATGGGACAAACTGATTTGACTGGTACAGACCGAGACAAACACATTTCTAATGTTTTCATATTAAATATATTATTTACCTTTGATATTTCCTGTCCCAATAGAAAGGTCTGGGACAGACCGGGACAGAATTATTTTGAAGAGGATCTTATTTGGAAACCGTGGGACAAACCGATTGGACTGGTACAGACCGAGACAAACACGTTCCTAATGTTTTCATATTAAATATATTATTTACCTTTGATATTTCCTGTCCCAATAGAAAGGTCTGGGACAGACCGGGACAGAATTATTTTGAAGAGGATCTTATTTGGAAACCGTGGGACAAACTGATTGGACTGGTACAGACCGAGACAAACACGTTCCTAATGTTTTCATATTAAATATATTATTTACGTTTGATATTTCCTGTCCCAATAGAAAGGCCTGGGACAGACCGAGACAGAATTATTTTGAAGAGGATCTCATTTGGGAACCGTGGGACAAACTGATTTGACTGGTACAGACCGAGACAAACACATTTCTAATGTTTTCATATTAAATATATTATTTACCTTTGATATTTCCTGTCCCAATAGAAAGGTCTGGGACAGACAGGGACAGAATTATTTTGAAAAGGATCTTATTTGGAAACCGTGGGACAAACTGATTGGACTGGTACAGACCGAGACAAACACATTCCTAATGTTTTCATATTAAAAATATTATTTACCTTTGATATTTCCTGTCCCAATAGAAAGGTCTGGGAAGGACCGGGACAGAATTATTTTGAAGAGGATCTTATTTGGAAACCGTGGGACAAACTGATTGGACTGGTACAGACCGAGACAAACACATTCCTAATGTTTTCATATTTAATATATTATTTACCTTTGATATTTCCTGTCCCATTAGAAAGGTCTGGGACAGACCGGGACAGAATTATTTTGAAGAGGATCTTATTTGGGAACCGTGAGACAAACTGATTGGACTGGTACAGACCGAGACAAACACGTTCCTAATGTTTTCATATTAAATATATTATTTACCTTTGATATTTCCTGTCCCAATAGAAAGGTCTGGGACAGACCGGGACAGAATAATTTTGAAGAGGATCTTATTTGGGAACCATGGGACAAACTGATTTGACTGGTACAGACCGAGACAAACACATTTCTAATGTTTTCATATTAAATATATTATTTACCTTTGATATTTCCTGTCCCAATAGAAAGGTCTGGGACAGACCGGGACATAATTATTTTGAAGAGGATCTTATTTGGAAACCGTGGGACAAACCGATTGGACTGGTACAGACCGAGACAAACACGTTCCTAATGTTTTCATATTAAATATATTATTTACCTTTGATATTTCCTGTCCCAATAGAAAGGTCTGGGACAGACCGGGACAGAATTATTTTGAAGAGGATCTTATTTGGAAACCGTGGGACAAACTGATTGGACTGGTACAGACCGAGACAAACACGTTCCTAATGTTTTCATATTAAATATATTATTTACGTTTGATATTTCCTGTCCCAATAGAAAGGCCTGGGACAGACCGAGACAGAATTATTTTGAAGAGGATCTCATTTGGGAACCGTGGGACAAACTGATTTGACTGGTACAGACCGAGACAAACACATTTCTAATGTTTTCATATTAAATATATTATTTACCTTTGATATTTCCTGTCCCAATAGAAAGGTCTGGGACAGACAGGGACAGAATTATTTTGAAAAGGATCTTATTTGGAAACCGTGGGACAAACTGATTGGACTGGTACAGACCGAGACAAACACATTCCTAATGTTTTCATATTAAATATATTATTTACCTTTGATATTTCCTGTCCCAATAGAAAGGTCTGGGACAGACCGGGACAGAATTATTTTGAAGAGGATCTTATTTGGGAACCGTGGGACAAACTGATTTGACTGGTACAGACCGAGACAAACACATTTCTAATGTTTTCATATTAAATATATTATTTACCTTTGATATTTCCTGTCCCAATAGAAAGGTCTGGGACAGACCGGGACAGAATTATTTTGAAGAGGATCTTATTTGGAAACCGTGGGACAAACTGATTGGACTGGTACAGACCGAGACAAACACATTTCTGATGTTTTCATATTAAATATATTATTTACCTTTGATATTTCCTGTCCCAATAGAAAGGTCTGGGACAGACCGGGACAGAATTACTTTGAAGAGGATCTTATTTGGGAACCGTGGGACAAACTGATTTGACTGGTACAGACCGCGACAAACACGTTCCTAATGTTTTAATATTAAATATATTATTTACCTTTGATATTTCCTGTCCCAATAGAAAGGTCTGGGACAGACCGGGACAGAATTACTTTGAAGAGGATCTTATTTGGGAACCGTGGGACAAACTGATTTGACTGGTACAGACCGAGACAAACACATTTCTAATGTTTTCACATTAAATATATTATTTACCTTTGATATTTCCTGTCCCAATAGAAAGGTCTGGGACAGACCGGGACAGAATTATTTTGAAGAGGATCTTATTTGGGAACCGTGGGACAAACTGATTTGACTGGTACAGACCGAGACAAAGACATTTCTAATGTTTTCATATTAAATATATTATTTACCTTTGATATTTCCTGTCCCAATAGAAAGGTCTGGGACAGACCGGGACAGAATTATTTTGAAGAGGATCTTATTTGGAAACCGTGGGACAAACTGATTGGACTGGTACAGACCGAGACAAACACGTTCCTAATGTTTTCATATTAAATATATTATTTACGTTTGATATTTCCTGTCCCAATAGAAATGCCTGGGACAGACCGAGACAGAATTATTTTGAAGAGGATCTCATTTGGGAACCGTGGGACAAACTGATTTGACTGGTACAGACCGAGACAAACACATTTCTAATGTTTTCATATTAAATATATTATTTACCTTTGATATTTCCTGTCCCAATAGAAAGGTCTGGGACAGACCGGGACAGAATTATTTTGAAAAGGATCTTATTTGGAAACCGTGGGACAAACTGATTGGACTGGTACAGACCGAGACAAACACATTCCTAATGTTTTCATATTAAATATATTATCTACCTTTGATATTTCCTGTCCCAATAGAAAGGTCTGGGACAGACCGGGACAGAATTACTTTGAAGAGGATCTCATTTGGGAACCGTGGGACAAACTGATTTCACTGGTACAGACCGAGACAAACACATTTCTAATGTTTTCATATTAAATATATTATTTACCTTTGATATTTCCTGTCCCAATAGAAAGGTCTGGGACAGACCGGGACAGAATTATTTTGAAGAGGATCTTATTTGGGAACCGTGGGACAAACTGATTTGACTGGTACAGACCGAGACAAACACATTTCTAATGTTTTCATATTAAATATATTATTTACCTTTGATATTTCCTGTCCCAATAGAAAGGTCTGGGACAGACCGGGACAGAATTATTTTGAAGAGGATCTTATTTGGGAACCGTGGGACAAACTGATTTGACTGGTACAGACCGAGACAAACACATTTCTAATGTTTTCATATTAAATATACTATTTACCTTTGATATTTCCTGTCCCAATAGAAAGGTCTGGAACAGACCGGGACAGAATTATTTTGAAAAGGATCTTATTTGGAAACCGTGGGACAAACTGATTGGACTGGTACAGACCGAGACAAACACATTCCTAATGTTTTCATATTAAATATATTATTTACCTTTGATATTTCCTGTCCCAATAGAAAGGTCTGGGACAGACCGGGACAGAATTACTTTGAAGAGGATCTTATTTGGGAACCGTGGGACAAACTGATTTGACTGGTACAGACCGAGACAAACACATTTCTAATGTTTTCATATTAAATATATTATTTACCTTTGATATTTCCTGTCCCAATAGAAAGGTCTGGGACAGACCGGGACAGAATTATTTTGAAGAGGATCTTATTTGGGAACCGTGGGACAAACTGATTTGACTGGTACAGACCGAGACAAACACATTTCTAATGTTTTCATATTAAATATATTATTTACCTTTGATATTTCCTGTCCCAATAGAAAGGTCTGGGACAGACCGGGACAGAATTATTTTGAAGAGGATCTTATTTGGAAACCGTGGGACAAACTGATTGGACTGGTACAGACCGAGACAAACACATTCCTAATGTTTTCATATTAAATATATTATTTACCTTTGATATTTCCTGTCCCATTAGAAAGGTCTGGGACAGACCGGGACAGAATTATTTTGAAGAGGATCTTATTTGGGAACCGTGAGACAAACTGATTGGACTGGTACAGACCGAGACAAACACGTTCCTACCTTTGATATTTCCTGTCCCAATAGAAAGGTCTGGGACAGACCGGGACAGAATTATTTTGAAGAGGATCTTATTTGGGAACCATGGGACAAACTGATTTGACTGGTACAGACCGAGACAAACACATTTCTAATGTTTTCATATTAAATATATTATTTACCTTTGATATTTCCTGTCCCAATAGAAAGGTCTGGGACAGACCGGGACAGAATTATTTTGAAGAGGATCTTATTTGGAAACCGTGGGACAAACTGATTGGACTGGTACAGACCGAGACAAACACGTTCCTAATGTTTTCATATTAAATATATTATTTACCTTTGATATTTCCTGTCCCAATAGAAAGGTCAGGGACAGACCGGGACAGAATTATTTTGAAGAGGATCTTATTTGGAAACCGTGGGACAAACTGATTGGACTGGTACAGACCGAGACAAACACGTTCCTAATGTTTTCATATTAAATATATTATTTACGTTTGATATTTCCTGTCCCAATAGAAAGGCCTGGGACAGACCGAGACAGAATTATTTTGAAGAGGATCTCATTTGGGAACCGTGGGACAAACTGATTTGACCGGTACAGACCGAGACAAACACATTTCTAATGTTTTCATATTAAATATATTATTTACCTTTGATATTTCCTGTCCCAATAGAAAGGTCTGGGACAGACAGGGACAAAATTATTTTGAAAAGGATCTTATTTGGAAACCGTGGGACAAACTGATTGGACTGGTACAGACCGAGACAAACACATTCCTAATGTTTTCATCTATATCTATATTAGTGGGGGGGATAATTACAGGAAAACATAAAAATCGTTCACTTTGTGATAGAAGCGCCAAACTTTCAGAATTTGTTGAGTGGTTGGTGAGTATCACTAAACTGGCTGGTTCCAGATTTTGGAGGTCACCTTGACCTTCAATTTGACCTTGACCTTTTTGAAAATCTCAGTTTTTGGGTTGGGTGGTTTATGCTATACTTTTCTTGTGAAAATCGCATCTTCTCACATATTTCTCAATACAATTATAGTTGGGAGGTGACCACGGTTCATTTGGGCCAAAACATATCTAAATTATCATAAGATGGCCGCCAATATGGCCGCCGGAAGTTGAAAATATGACATTTTTTCACAAATATCTTCTAGTTCATTTCCTGCTGTTTGGAACTGGTTGAGTAATGCAACTTTATTTTGTGTTTTGTATATCAACCGATCATTGGAGCAATTAAATATGCAATTATTGGGGCCCTAACCCCTTCCAATCCATCAAAAATTCGATTTTACAGAACGCGGTACAAAATTTTACAAAAATATCACAATTGGGATTCTAGTCATATTTCAACTAGAAATGAAAAGAAAATTGTAATGCAAGTGAGGCATATCATTACCTATGAATATTCCAATTCTCTGGAACCAAAAATCTTACCTTGGCTCAAAATGGCTACCAAAATGGCCGCCAAAATATGGAAAATTGTAAATATTGCACCAGGGTGTCATGCAATTGCTTACAAGTTGTGGTTGATGTATAACATTGGCTAATCTGTATTCTATACATTGAATACTAACATGTCTGATACACCATGTGTCATTGTTACTATTGTCACCACTGACATCACCAGGTATATTGGATTTTTCTCTCACAAACTTGACATATATATCGGCAAAAAATCACTTTTCAAGGTTCGACCATTTTTTCAAATAAAATGCAACTACCTTTGGTATCAAATGTGTTTATTGTTTTTACCTATCTTAAATGTGTCACACTATGGTGTTTATAGACTAAATTGCTCAAGATGGCTTCCAAAATGGCAACCAAATTTGTAAAAAGTAAATTTTTTACACATATCCAGAAAATTATTCTCTGCGTTATCCGAAAAGGTAGCAAATTGTGACTCACTTGGTTATTATACCTGTTAGTTAATTAACTGACAACTATGTTCTATTATGTTTATCCTAGTTCCGTATGAGGCATGACAAATTCATTTTAAAGTTGCAGTATGGAATTTTGCGGATAACCTCTTTTGTGATTATGGCCATATTATTGCAAGGAAATGGGCAGAACTTTGAGACGGAACTGAGATGAACCATGAGCTGTGGGTATAGTCTGGCCCATTATGATAAAAATTTATCAACTGGATACAGGGTGGAAGCCAAGATGACAGCCAGGGAGTTACTCTATGATCGTTGATGAGGATAATAGGTATACCGCGAGTTATTGTATGGTCATGGATGATGTGTGGGTATATGGGGAGTGCCCTGTTGTCAACGGTGGGTTGTATATTTATATATGTTGTGGATGTGTTATCATTGATGGTGTATGGGTAGTAGATGCATGATCATGAGTATGGCAAGTGTGGAACTTATGAGATGTTGTATGTGCGGGTATTGGTATATCTGGAAGGGCTCACCATTGGTGATGTGCATATGTATAACTGGATTTACTCTATGGTAATGGATATGCGAATAAGTATACATGTAGTGGCTGTATAGTCCACGGTGAGGTGAATAGGTATACAACGCGTGACCGTATGATCGTGAATGCAGTGAATATGTATACATAGTGACTATATGGCCATGTGTCGGGTGTATGTGTATACCTGGTGTTCATACATGGTGACTCGTGGCTGTATCGTCGTTTGTGGTATGTATGGGTATAACCAAGTATGGCTGTATGATCAGGTGTACGTGTATAAAGTGGGTGACTATGTTGTCATTTGTGTTGTGTTTATGTAGATATGGAGTGACCGAGGTAATGGGTGGGTTGTACATGTGTACCTTGGGTGACACAATAACTCAAGGATATGTTAATCAATGGAGAGGTCATGTCAGAGTTCTCTATCTTGATGGTGTTTAAAAACATGGGAGGCGTTAAACACGGAAAACGATGGCCACCTATTACCACACAGTCATTACGTATATACATAAACACCACAGACATAACAATATAGTGACCCACTGTATAAATGTACACCTGACCCATGACCACGGGTGACCTTACAGCCACGCGTCACGATACAGGCACACCGGGGATACTTCTAAACATGACCGATAACTATATAGTCATTCCTTGTATACCCATTCAGCTCACCATTGGCCATAAGGTCATCCCCTGTATACATATTCTCCAAACACGTGGTCAAATAAATCAATATATACATCAACAATGACCATAAAGTCACTCCGGGTATACATATGCACCTCACCAATGGCCATATAGCCATTCGCTTCATACACATACCTTCACCAATGGTACCTGACCTATGGCCATATAGTCACACCGTGTGTACCTATTCAAAACATTCATACACGACCATGGTCAATCCTTGCATACATATTCACCTCAACATTGGCCATGTCACTCCCTGTATCCCTATTTGTCACACCATAGCCGCATAGTCACTCAATATATACTAATACATCCCAGCCATGTCAGTATAGTCACTCCATGTATGCATATGCACTTTATCCATGGCCATATAGCCACTTGCTATATACACATATCCCTTGCCCATGACAAAAAGCAACACATGTGTATACTGATATAACCTACACATGACCATACCGCCACGAGTCACCAAACAGGAACATCAGGTATACTCATACGCCTGACACATGACCATTTTAATAGTCACCCCCTGTATAGATGTCCATTATATTTATGACCATACTGTCACTACTTGTATACCTACATGTACTCATCTCACCATTGACCATACATTCACTACCTGTATACCTATATCGACACACATAGTCATATAACCACTCAATATACATATACAGCCCACCCTAGACCATAGATTCACTCCAAGCATACAAGTAAACCTCACTAATGGCCATTCAGCCCTTCCAGATATACACACAACCACCCAAACAATCCATACTTGCATATACACCTCACACATGACAATTCAGCAATTCACTGTATAATCATACATGCCATCCATGATAATCCCTATACACCAACCAATGATAATACATCCATAAGATATATAAATATGCATCCCACCCGTTACCACAAAGACACTCCCTATATACTCACACACTCGACAATGTCCACCAAGCTTACTCCAGGTAATCATATTCAATCATGTCCGTACAGTCATTCCATGTATACCTATACACATTACCCGTAACCATCAAATCACACCCTATTTACCAACACACCCATTCATGATCATACAGACAACACATGTACATCACACCCATGCCCTTAGAGTCACTCCATATGTACATAATCAACACATAGATGACCATGTAGCTATATCCATACACCACACCAATGCCCATACAGGCACACCTGGATATACACAATCATACACTATACAGTCACTCCATGCATACCGATTCACCTCACACCTGACCATGACATCTCCTTGTATACATAGATCTTACAATGGACAACCCACTCATAACCATATAGTCACTCATTGTATACCTATTCACATAAGTCATGACATACAATAACTCACTGTATACCTATTCACCTCACGTATGATCATAGAGTAACTCCCTGGCTACGATCTTGGCATCCACACTGTATTCAGTTGACATTTTCTTAGCATAATGGACCAGAATAGCCAAATATTATGGTCCATCTCAATTCTGTCTCAAAGTTCTGCCCATTTCCTTTCAATAACTATGGCCAAAATCACAAAAGAGGTGCTCGGCAAAATTACATACTTTAAAATGAATTTATTTTGCCCCATACGGAAGTGGGACAACCAGAATAGAACATTTAGTTGTCAGTTAATTAACTAACACGTATAATAACCAAGTGAGTCACATTTTGCTACATTTTCGGATAATGCAGAGAATGTTCGGGATATATGTAAAAAATTAACATTTTACAAATTTGGTTGCCATTTTGGAAGCCATCTTGAGCAATTTGGTCTATAAACACCGTAGTGAGACACATTTAAGATAGACCAAAACAATACAAACCTTTCAATCCAAAGATAGTTACATTTTACCTGAAAAAATGGTCCAAACCTGAAAAGTGAATTTTTGCCAATATTTATGTCAAGTTTTTGAGAGAAAAGTCCAATATTTTTGACGATGTCAGTGGTGACAATAGTAACAATTAACCATGGTGCATCAGACATGTTAGTATTCAATGTATAGAATGCATAATTGCCAATTTTATACATCAACCACAACTTGCAAATGATTGCAGGAGACGCTGGTGTAATATTTACCATTTTCCATATTTTGGCGGCCATATTGGCAGCCATTTTGAGCCAAAGTAAGAATTTTGGTTCCAGTGATTTGGAATATTCATAGGTAATGATATCCCTCACTTACATTACAAAGTTATGTTCATTTCTTGTTGAAATATGACTAGAATCCCAATTGTGATTTTTTGTGAAATTTTATACCGCATCCTGTAAAATCGAAGTTTTGAGGGATCGGAAGGGGCTAGGACCACAATAATTGCATATTTAATTGCTCCAATGATCGGTTAATATACAAAACACAAAATAAAGTTGCATTACTCAACCAGTTCCAAACAGCATGAATTGAACTAGAAGATATTTGTGAAAAATTGTCATATTTTCAACTTCCGGCGGCCATATTGGCGGCCATCTTATGAAAATTTAGATATGTTTTGGCCCAAATGAACCGTAGTCACCTCCCAACTATAACTGTATTGAGAAAACTGTGAGAAGATGCGATTTTCACAAGAAGAGGATGGCATAAACCACCCAACCCAAAAACTGAGATTTTCAAAAAGGTCAAGGTCAAATTGAAGGTCAAGGTGACCTCCAAAATCTGGAACCAGCCAATTTAGTGATACTCACCAACTACTTAACAAACTCTGAAAGTTTGGCGCTTCTATCACAAAGTGAACGATTTTGCAACTATCCCCCCCACTATATTTGCGAATGTCTGTCTGTCTGTCTGTCTGTCTGTCTGTCTGTCTGTGTTCTATAGAAATTAACAGGGGACCATCTAGATGATGCCAAAGGGGTCTACTAGGAGTAGCTTTTTACGAGAAAGATAATGGTCGGGGTTGGAATTTTCTAAAGTGACGCCGTTGTTGTCAGGGGCAGAAAAGGGGGAGGGGCAGAAAAAAAATTTGTCGCCGATTGCCACCAAACTTATATATAATAATCCCCATGATATGAGGAATCTAATGGTGTGGTTTAAATATGGCAAAAGTCGCGCCGTTCGCGTCAGGGGTGCCCGGAAGGGGGAGAGGCAGATTTTTTTTCTGTCGCCGATTTCCACCAAACTTATATATAATCATCCCCGTGATATGAAAAAACGAACGGTGTGGTTTAAAAGTGGCGTCGTTCGAGTCAGGGATGCAAGGAAGGGGAGAGGGGCACCAAAATTGAAAAACTAATTTTAGCGCCGATCTCCACCAAATTGATATATATTCCTCTTCGTGATATAAGGAATCTAATTGTGCGATTTAACAACGCCAAACCCATGATATGAAAACACCAACGGTGTGGTTTAAAAGTGGCGTCGTTCGAGTCAGGGATGCACGGAAGAGGAGAGGGGCACCAAAATTGAAAAACTAATATTAGCGCCGATCTCCACCAAATTGATATATATTCTTCTCCATTATACAAGAAATCAAATTGTGCGCTTTAACAACGCCAAATTGTTGTCTTTTGGTTGAGAGATTGGGAGGGGGTAAGCACTAAATTTGATAATAATTGGTTTAGTCGCCGATTGCCACCACACTTATACAAAATCATCCCCATGGTATGAGGAGTCTAGTGGTGTTGCTTATATCTGTCAAATGTGGCCTCATTCGAGTCAGGGTTGCATTGAAAGGGACAGGGGCACCAAAATTAATGCACAATTTTTTGCGCCAATTTCCACCAAATTGATACACGTTCTTATCCAAGATACGAGGAATCTAATCGTGTGATTTAAAGACGCCATAGTGGTGCTGTTTGTTTGACAGATGGGGGTTTGGATTGGCACCAAATTTGATAAAACAAATTGTTTAGTCGCCGATTATTACCAAACTTATAAACAATCATCTCCATGATACCAGGAGTATAATCGTGTGGTTTAAGGATGTCATAAGTTGGGCCATTCGAGTCAGTGGTGTATAGAGAGGGACACAACAAATTATATCTATATGTTTAGTGCCGATTTCCACCAGATTGATACATATTCTTCTCTGTGATACGAGGAATCTTATCGTGTCGTTTAGATACACCAAATTTGTGCCCTATGGGTGAGAGATATGGGGATCTTAAATTTGATACGAATTTGTATACTCGCCAATTTTTTCACCAATTTCATATATATGCATATCTAATCTCTAACGAGTCTTAGTGTGTGCAGCTTGAGACTGAAATAGGGACGGGAGGGGCACCAAGACTGATACAAAATATTTTTAGTACTAATTACCATCAAATTCAGACACGTTCTTCTCAAATGATACAAGAAATAAAATCGTGCTGTCTGTCTGTCTGTGTGCGTTCTATATATAACTTCACGTGGTACAATCGAGATGGCACCAAGGCGTTCTGAGAGGGGTAAATGTTTACAAGGAAGATAACGGTGCGGGTACAAAATTTCTAAAATGACGCTGTTGGTGTCAGGGGAAGGAAAGGGGGAGGTCGGCAAAATAAATCATATATCGTGAAATAGTTTTGTCGCCGATTTCCACCAAACGATTACATAATCACCTTCGCAATATGGCGTTGTTCGAGTCAACGTTGCATCAACAATTGATTTAATAAACTATTTTTAGCCCATATTTCCACCAAATTGATATATTCTTCTTCTCTATGATACGAGGAATATCATTGTGTGATTTAAAGACGTCAAATTGCTGTCGGTTGGGTGAGAGATATGGGTCATAATTATTCTCAGAATTTGTTTAGTTGCTGATTACCACCAAACATATATATACTCATCGCCAGTATATGATGCATCCATGAGTTTAATGGGAGTGGTTTAAATATGTCAAAATAGGCAAACGCTGGTACAAATTTATTTGGCACCAATTTCCACCGAATTCATACACGTTTTTCTCTAATGATATACCATGAATTAAATCACATTTGGCGTCGTTTGCGTCACGGATGGCGAGCGGATATGCACTATCATTGATAAGATTTATATTCGCCTTTATCCACATATAAGTTATATACAATCACCGAGGCCATCTCCATATCATTTTAAGTAGTTTTGGACGTTCACATTTCACAATCACGACATATGGTGACCCACTTAAGTCACTTGAACAATTATATCTTCTTAACTGTCATATTTATATGGGAATAGCAATCAGGGCATTCACAAAATGAGCTAGCAAAAAGAGATACATAGAAGAAGCATTAAACGTATATTTATCATTATATTGAAGAGATACATATAGTCGTGCAAACTGAGAGACCCACAACCGTCAGAGGATTGCATATATATTATAACAAAATTGAGTCTGTTCCATTCAATACAGTTTCCACAAAAAAATTATAATTTGTCAAGAGATATGGAAGGCCTGTTCAAAAATAGTGGTCACAGTGTGCAGTCAAATATAGTTTATTCTGGTATACAAGAAAATGCAGTTAGTAGCATAAGACTTTTCAGGATCCTCCCAATACTGCACATCTGACAAGGGTTTTATAACAGACTCCTCGACTGACATATTACAACTCAAAATCTCGCTCTGTGCCTGGCACATGTAGCTAATATTTTTGCGCATCAACATTTCGTTTAAACTGAGAATATTTAGCCAATATATAGCAACATGAACAGAGCACCTGGAAATTTCTTTGAAACATCTGTATCTTCATGGAGATAGCCAGGTGTCCTCGAGAACTTAGTCCAACCCACTAAATTGATTGATACATCTCAATATTTAAAACCCAATTATCATCTTTTATCGAACTAATGTGTTTATGATGTTCATGTATCATATTATAACGTCTAATGTATACGCAGTTGTAAATAAATACATACTTCATTATTGTTGGAACGGATTAATCGCGACAAACAGAATGACAATTGACAAGGTGAGCCACTACTTATATCCCATGACTGTAATAATCATGTTTTATGAAGCTATTTGAATATACAATTTATGAGAAAACGTATAACACTTTTAAGCAAGAGCGTTCTCTATCCCCAACAAATATCCACAGCATACAGAGGGTTTCTTATCGCATTAACCTGGGCAACGCCGGGTAACCCTGCTAGTATTAAATATATTATTTACCTTTGATATTTCCTGTCCCAATAGAAAGGTCTGGGACAGACCGGGACAGAATTACTTTGAAGAGGATCTTATTTGGGAACCGTGGGACAAACTGATTTGACTGGTACAGACCGAGACAAACACATTTCTAATGTTTTCATATTAAATATATTATTTACCTTTGATATTTCCTGTCCCAATAGAAAGGTCTGGGACAGACCGGGACAGAATTATTTTGAAGAGGATCTTATTTGGGAACCGTGGGACAAACTGATTTGACTGGTACAGACCGAGACAAACACATTTCTAATGTTTTCATATTAAATATATTATTTACCTTTGATATTTCCTGTCCCAATAGAAAAGTCTGGGACAGACCGGGACAGAATTATTTTGAAGAGGATCTTATTTGGGAACCGTGGGACAAACTGATTTGACTGGTACAGACCGAGACAAACACATTTCTAATGTTTTCATATTAAATATATTATTTACCTTTGATATTTCCTGTCCCAATAGAAAGGTCTGGGACAGACCGGGACAGAATTATTTCGAAGAGGATCTTATTTGGGAACCGTGGGACAAACTGATTTGACTGGTACAGGGTGTGACATTATTTATCTATGATGCCCTATGGGGGAAGTATATGACTGAAAGTAAATAGTGTTGATAGATGTTTTAATATATAAACTTCACTATTTACAAAACATGCAAACAAAAACAATTGAAGAAAAACAAATAACAGAAACAAAATAAGTTACGAATGTTTCGATTTGAGGCACGGTTTACCGAAGCTAAAATATAATTTAGTGGACGAGGTTGACAAATTACATATAATTTAGGATGCCCTGTTGTCAGAAAAACGCAAATTACATATAAAATAGGATACCCTTTTGTCCCAAAAACGCAAAGCATTCACCGAAAACAACAATCATAAACTGCAGTGATCGCCAGTAGTTTAAAGAATGATGTGAAGTCACCACACGGCTGATATTACACGTGTGTCTTACCGTAATTATGAAACTGCTTTTATGGGCAAATTATGTGATAAAACTATTACATTTGCAGTTTGTTGGTCAAAATTAGGACACGCGACGTCGCACACATACCTCTACTTGCTTTTTTAAAGTTATCAGCCATTTGACAAGGTTGAGTTAAATATAAGTAATGGATTTTAATGGTGTTGCATTACATAGAGTATAGTTTCAAGTTATGTGCATCAATACTCTATGGGATTCAAATCAACTTCATTTTTAAAATATATTTTAAATTCAAAAATACTTCATAAAATTTCTCAAAAATTACACTATATGGGGATGGAATTTTGTGCTTGGTACACTATACAGGAATTACATCAGCAGCATTTCCACGATGAATACTTGCCTTTTGCTGTTAATCTGACACAGTACCGGTGGTAGGTGTTCTTACACAATGTGCACGCTATCCATGCCGGCACCTTTGCCTTCGATTTGTTGATCTTGCATTCTCCTTGACATTGTTTAACTTCAGAAGGAAATGGCAACATATCTGCAGATAAATAAATGTATTCAGGATTTTGTTTAGTTCTGTTAGTAGACAATGATTGCGAAGCAGTTTGGTCAACGCATTTTACGGTAGAGAGTTTGAAAAAGCCATTTCTATGTGAAATTAGAACAATACTTACGGAAAGTAATGTAGCACATAGTTGTAAAACTAGCTAAATTCATAGTAATGTACAACGGCTGGGAGTTACAATAGTTTTCATAAATATGATGAGGGAATGTAGAGTGAAATTTTCACATATTATTATGGAACATAAAAAAGAAGCTTGAAATAGGTGATTTGACAAATTGCATAAATGTCATATTGTGGATATACAAAAGTACACTAACCGATCAGTGGGGTTTCAATCCTTTTTTGACGCTTGTTGGTCCTTTTGGTCAAGCCTGGAAGGAAATAAAATGTAAATCTAATTATTTGTGATTTTGAGTTATTAATATTGTTGAAATATTAGTTTGGCATGTGATGAACATTTTTATATTCTGATTGACATAGCATAGAACTGTGATACAACAATCTGACCATGTTGGAATTTCATTTAAAGTCATGTTACTTTCACTTTTATTGCCAATCCAGGCGATATACTAATTATAGCACAGTATTAATATAGTGCGGCCAGGCAAATTATTGTTGCCTGGAGAGGACTTAGTCTGACCTATTGGCACAATTTAAACTCATATATTTAAACTTATATATCCAACCATTTTGAAGTTTGCTCATATACCAGGCTAAAAAATGGTGTATTTGCATTTTCTGTATATAACAATTTATATAACAGACAAAGACATCTTGGTGTATGAAAGGCCTTTGAAACAGCAAAATTATAGTATTTCCATGCAAACAACTACAAAAAAAAGTTATTACTCATGTATTGTGCCATTGACATATGAATAATATATAGAGACATCTTTTTAACTGGCCATCAGTTGAACTAATGACTGAATGTGAATCAATGACTGAATCACTAAACAAATGAATCATCTCTGGCATTAGAAACTCTAGAGAATGTTATGAGTAAATGTTGACATATATTTATGAGGGTTTACACCGATAATCCATGTAATTTCCTTTAGTTAAAAGACTGTTGGTCATACAATGAAGAACATTAAGTCACTCATTACTTTATTGACTGGGTTGAAACCTCAGATAAATATAAGAGAATTAATACTGTATGTATGATTATTATGCCAATTTGGATTATGAGTTTATTAAAAGACAATGATATATTTCTCTCCACATTTATCTCTATACTCCTCCCTTGCGTGCCCACATCAGGTGAAATATCATGCCAGATGTCTGGTTATATATATGAAAAACATCTTGTTTTCAAACAGCGTTCAATAATTGGAAGTATAGTAAATAATTAAATTAAACTCACATTCAGAAGAGCTACTACATGTATCTGGAACTATGTTTGCTTCTGGTGCCATTTCTGGTGCTGGTGCTGTTGCTGTTGCTGTTACTATTTCTGAAAAAAAATTGGTAAATGTTCAAGGTCTTGATTATCAAACTCATAGTTCCTTCACAATAAGCATTGATCTGATTCGATTGTTTATTAATTATTTTTGAATGATTTGAACCCAGTATATGCAATTGTTCACTGTGAGTACCAACTCGATATATCTTATTGCTAACAACTAACTAACAGTAAAAACTTATGATTACTCACAACTAATTAACCGTTAACATGTATCATTTATAGTAACAGGTCCAACTTGAGCAAGATGTTTTACAGTGATCATTTACAGTGGTCACAATAATTACACAAACATTTCAATGATAAAAACAGCTAATTAATTACCTTCATTTAGCTGGACATCATCAACAGATGGAACATCATCTTCCTCTGTTGCTGATACTATTTCTGAAAAAATAAAAGGTAAATGTTCAAGGTCTTGATTATCAAACTCATAGTTCCTTCACAATAAGCATTGATCTGATTCGATAGTTTATTAATTATTTTTGAATGATTTGAACCCAGTATATGCAATTGTTCACTGTGAGTACCAACTCGATATATCTTATTGCTAACAACTAACTAACAGTAAAAACTTATGATTACTCACAACTAATTAACCGTTAACATGTATCATTTATAGTAACAGGTCCAACTTGAGCAAGATGTTTTACAGTGATCATTTACAGTGGTCACAATAATTACACAAACATTTCAATGATAAAAACAGCTAATTAATTACCTTCATTTAGCTGGACATCATCAACAGATGGAACATCATCTTCCTCTTCAGCATCAAGTTTATCTGAAATAAGATATTCTCCAATTAGAAAACGGAAGAAATTACAATAATTACACCCATTTCATTGTTAATCGTAGTTTGCCCTTAAGTTAAAAAAGGGTATGTGATTAGACTAGATTGTTGGAAGAGAACATTGAGGATATGAATTTTGTCAGCATGCAACATTGCAATATCTCTATAAAGTCTAAAAAATCAATGATATATCTGAATCTATATACATTTTCAGAATAATATTTTTCAATGAGCTTTGCTATTTGTTCTGTTTGAACAGGCTATTCACGTCAGGCAATGAAGATTATTCATTAAATTAGGCTTGTAAGCAATTGGAAACATTTTATCTCTCCATAATGCTATTTACTGCTTTAGGGAGATTAAAGACAAGTAAATGACTGTTTGCCAATTGACTAGTATATTAGCATGATGTTTGCAAAATTTTAAAGACAGTTTGCATAGTTAAAGAATATTCACCGTTTATATCATAGGCCTGGGAGACCCATTTATGTGCGATGATGATGCATCTTTTTTTCTCGCCCAGGAACCTTTGCTGTCCAGTCGAACAAATCGGTGTTAACGCACGACGCATCGTACTTTCATTGTTCCCGGTCTTTTCGGCATACGTGAACAGGTGGATGGCTAATCCTCTCTCAGTAATCTCCCTGATGCATTCCTCTCCGACCTGAAAAAAATACATCTTGTTATTTTGTGGTCATTAGAGCTAAATTTGTGGCAAAATGCCCATGAACAGGACAACATGATACTGATTTGAAGGATGGTTCTGAGAATGATGTTTTATTCTATAAGTATGATGACATGGTTTTTGCAAGACACCAGCATTTTAGCATAAAATCTGATATATTGGTGCTAGATGTCGGAGACATATCTCAGTTATTTTCTGAGTTCAGAGAGAGAGACAAAGGAATGGTGTATGTTCGAAAAAAGTTCAATTAAGTTAAATAATGCTACATTAAAAAAATTATCAATATATCACATTTTTGACACATCATAACAGGAAAATAGTAGTCTCGCATGTGCAATTTTGGAATCGCAAAAAAATTATTAATGAAATTCTTCATTAGAATTATTGAAAAGAAAGATAAGACAATATAGTAAGCACCTTGAAATACACAGTACAATTAAACCCCAGTAAAAATATCAATATGGATATAAAACAAAAATGAGGACTCAATAATCAAAGGGTATAATGTCTTGCATTTGGTCAGTTTGGTTCACAATTATAAGGATTTTAATTGGTTAGTCCATTGTGCATTTAAAAGGACTTGTAGACTTACCATGCCATCATCTCTGCTGCTCAATATGTCGGCAAGAACTTCCAGTGCAGAATGTTCTGCCGGGTTGCGCTGTTTCTGCAGCCTGGCTTTGTGGTGCTGCGCAAGATCTGTGCTGATATAATCAGTCATGAGTGTGGTGGGATCATCTATCCCCGCAGCATGCAGAATCTAGACAAAAATGAAGGAAAAAACAACTGTATAACAGTTAAACCTTAATAATAACTGAAAATTATGTTAACATTCTCTTGAAATTTTGGTAAAATTCGGCATTAATATATCGCAAATCATCAGAAAATTGTCTGCACTTTCATGAGGATCGTGTATAGATTATTGGCTCAAAGCCAATGAGATTACATGATTTGTTATCAAAGGGCCTTGATTATGATTGTTGACCAGCTTTAAAAATGATTTCATTAAAACTAAAATAATCATTTGAGCATCAGCCAGTTGCTCATTTAAACATATATTGACCAAAGGAGCATGTATGATTAACATTCAAACATGAGCTATTTTACAAAGCAAATGGAAGATTAACTTAATATCTTAGGTCAGTAAGGCAAAGCGATGTCTTGTAGGAATCATTGTCAGCTGTGCAACTATTATAAACAAACTAACCTTCTGTGTCGCCAACACAGAGATAGCAAGTCCTTTCACCATTCTGTTGTCACACATAGGAACCCATGACTTAACTGTCCGGAATAGCTGATAGACTTCCTCTGGCTTTACAGATGAAATTACAGCCAGGAGCAATGGGAATGATGCCGATGCTTCCCTGTAAAAGAGAATGTATGATATAATGGGTTAATATAGTAAATGTGAAAACTCAAATAACTTGGTCCATAATTACAACATCAAATTCATAAAATATGAAATCTGTTATCAAAATTTGAATTCAACATATGATTTATAATGGGTATTAGAATTATTGGGGGAGTGTGCAAACTGTCCCCAGGCTCTGTCCATATTTGGCCGGTCTGCCATATTTTTAACAAATCTGATTCAAAAGGACCACCCACGCCAAATATGAGCTCAATCGGTCCATTGACTTCAGAGAAGATGTTTCAAGAGTTTTGGTGATATTATATTACATTTGGAGTCAGTTTAGAGGCAATTTTCCCAAACATGCGACATTCACATAAATTTAGTGAAATAAAATTACAGTCTGTCAGCATGTGTCAAAATAAGCAATTGTTCTGCCAGTCTTCATGATTAAAGACAGTATTAAAAAATATACATACTTTGCTAAATCTTCTAATTTGGCACCATCTCCTGGGTGTTTGTTTTTTATCGTCTTAAATATATTATTTACCTTTGATATTTCCTGACCCAATAGAAAGGTCTGGGACAGACCGGGACAGAATTATTTTGAAAAGGATCTTATTTGGAAACCGTGGGACAAACTGATTGGACTGGTACAGACCGAGACAAACACATTCCTAATGTTTTCATATTAAATATATTATTTACCTTTGATATTTCCTGTCCCAATAGAAAGGTCTGGGACAGACCGGGACAGAATTACTTTGAAGAGGATCTCATTTGGGAACCGTGGGACAAACTGATTTGACTGGTACAGACCGAGACAAACACATTTCTAATGTTTTCATATTAAATATATTATTTACCTTTGATATTTCCTGTCCCAATAGAAAGGTCTGGGACAGACCGGGACAGAATTATTTTGAAGAGGATCTTATTTGGGAACCGTGGGACAAACTGATTTGACTGGTACAGACCGAGACAAACACATTTCTAATGTTTTCATATTAAATATATTATTTACCTTTGATATTTCCTGTCCCAATAGAAAGGTCTGGGACAGACCGGGACAGAATTATTTTGAAGAGGATCTTATTTGGGAACCGTGGGACAAACTGATTTGACTGGTACAGACCGAGACAAACACATTTCTAATGTTTTCATATTAAATATATTATTTACCTTTGATATTTCCTGTCCCAATAGAAAGGTCTGGGACAGACCGGGACAGAATTATTTTGAAAAGGATCTTATTTGGAAACCGTGGGACAAACTGATTGGACTGGTACAGACCGAGACAAACACATTCCTAATGTTTTCATATTAAATATATTATTTACCTTTGATATTTCCAGTCCCATTAGAAAGGTCTGGGACAGACCGGGACAGAATTATTTTGAAGAGGATCTTATTTGGGAACCGTGAGACAAACTGATTGGACTGGTACAGACCGAGACAAACACGTTCCTAATGTTTTCATATTAAATATATTATTTACCTTTGATATTTCCTGTCCCAATAGAAAGGTCTGGGACAGACCGGGACAGAATTATTTTGAAGAGGATCTTATTTGGGAACCATGGGACAAACTGATTTGACTGGTACAGACCGAGACAAACACATTTCTAATGTTTTCATATTAAATATATTATTTACCTTTGATATTTCCTGTCCCAATAGAAAGGTCTGGGACAGACCGGGACAGAATTATTTTGAAGAGGATCTTATTTGGAAACCGTGGGACAAACTGATTGGACTGGTACAGACCGAGACAAACACGTTCCTAATGTTTTCATATTAAATATATTATTTACCTTTGATATTTCCTGTCCCAATAGAAAGGTCTGGGACAGACCGGGACAGAATTATTTTGAAGAGGATCTTATTTGGAAACCGTGGGACAAACTGATTGGACTGGTACAGACCGAGACAAACACGTTCCTAATGTTTTCATATTAAATATATTATTTACGTTTGATATTTCCTGTCCCAATAGAAAGGCCTGGGACAGACCGAGACAGAATTATTTTGAAGAGGATCTCATTTGGGAAACGTGGGACAAACTGATTTGACCGGTACAGACCGAGACAAACACATTTCTAATGTTTTCATATTAAATATATTATTTACCTTTGATATTTCCTGTCCCAATAGAAAGGTCTGGGACAGACAGGGACAGAATTATTTTGAAAAGGATCTTATTTGGAAACCGTGGGACAAACTGATTGGACTGGTACAGACCGAGACAAACACATTCCTATTGTTTTCATATTAAATATATTATTTACCTTTGATATTTCCTGGACCAATAGAAAGGTCTGGGACAGACCGGGACAGAATTACTTTGAAGAGGATCTTATTTGGGAACCGTGGGACAAACTGATTTGACTGGTACAGACCGAGACAAACACATTTCTAATGTTTTCATATTAAATATATTATTTACCTTTGATATTTCCTGTCCCAATAGAAAGGTCTGGGACAGACCGGGACAGAATTATTTTGAAGAGGATCTTATTTGGGAACCGTGGGACAAACTGATTTGACTGGTACAGACCGAGACAAACACATTTCTAATGTTTTCATATTAAATATATTATTTACCTTTGATATTTCCTGTCCCAATAGAAAGGTCTGGGACAGACCGGGACAGAATTATTTTGAAGAGGATCTTATTTGGGAACCGTGGGACAAACTGATTTGACTGGTACAGACCGAGACAAACACATTTCTAATGTTTTCATATTAAATATATTATTTACCTTTGATATTTCCTGTCCCAATAGAAAGGTCTGGGACAGACCGGGACAGAATTATTTCGAAGAGGATCTTATTTGGGAACCGTGGGACAAACTGATTTGACTGGTACAGGGTGTGACATTATTTATCTATGATGCCCTATGGGGGAAGTATATGACTGAAAGTAAATAGTGTTGATAGATGTTTTAATATATAAACTTCACTATTTACAAAACATGCAAACAAAAACAATTGAAGAAAAACAAATAACAGAAACAAAATAAGTTACGAATGTTTCGATTTGAGGCACGGTTTACCGAAGCTAAAATATAATTTAGTGGACGAGGTTGACAAATTACATATAATTTAGGATGCCCTGTTGTCAGAAAAACGCAAATTACATATAAAATAGGATACCCTTTTGTCCCAAAAACGCAAAGCATTCACCGAAAACAACAATCATAAACTGCAGTGATCGCCAGTAGTTTAAAGAATGATGTGAAGTCACCACACGGCTGATATTACACGTGTGTCTTACCGTAATTATGAAACTGCTTTTATGGGCAAATTATGTGATAAAACTATTACATTTGCAGTTTGTTGGTCAAAATTAGGACACGCGACGTCGCACACATACCTCTACTTGCTTTTTTAAAGTTATCAGCCATTTGACAAGGTTGAGTTAAATATAAGTAATGGATTTTAATGGTGTTGCATTACATAGAGTATAGTTTCAAGTTATGTGCATCAATACTCTATGGGATTCAAATCAACATCATTTTTAAAATATATTTTAAATTCAAAAATACTTCATAAAATTTCTCAAAAATTGCACTATATGGGGATGGAATTTTGTGCTTGGTACACTATACAGGAATTACATCAGCAGCATTTCCACGATGAATACTTGCCTTTTGCTGTTAATCTGACACAGTACCGGTGGTAGGTGTTCTTACACAATGTGCACGCTATCCATGCCGGCACCTTTGCCTTCGATTTGTTGATCTTGCATTCTCCTTGACATTGTTTAACTTCAGAAGGAAATGGCAACATATCTGCAGATAAATAAATGTATTCAGGATTTTGTTTAGTTCTGTTAGTAGACAATGATTGCGAAGCAGTTTGGTCAACGCATTTTACGGTAGAGAGTTTGAAAAAGCCATTTCTATGTGAAATTAGAACAATACTTACGGAAAGTAATGTAGCACATAGTTGTAAAACTAGCTAAATTCATAGTAATGTACAACGGCTGGGAGTTACAATAGTTTTCATAAATATGATGAGGGAATGTAGAGTGAAATTTTCACATATTATTATGGAACATAAAAAAGAAGCTTGAAATAGGTGATTTGACAAATTGCATAAATGTCATATTGTGGATATACAAAAGTACACTAACCGATCAGTGGGGTTTCAATCCTTTTTTGACGCTTGTTGGTCCTTTTGGTCAAGCCTGGAAGGAAATAAAATGTAAATCTAATTATTTGTGATTTTGAGTTATTAATATTGTTGAAATATTAGTTTGGCATGTGATGAACATTTTTATATTCTGATTGACATAGCATAGAACTGTGATACAACAATCTGACCATGTTGGAATTTCATTTAAAGTCATGTTACTTTCACTTTTATTGCCAATCCAGGCGATATACTAATTATAGCACAGTATTAATATAGTGCGGCCAGGCAAATTATTGTTGCCTGGAGAGGACTTAGTCTGACCTATTGGCACAATTTAAACTCATATATTTAAACTTATATATCCAACCATTTTGAAGTTTGCTCATATACCAGGCTAAAAAATGGTGTATTTGCATTTTCTGTATATAACAATTTATATAACAGACAAAGACATCTTGGTGTATGAAAGGCCTTTGAAACAGCAAAATTATAGTATTTCCATGCAAACAACTACAAAAAAAAGTTATTACTCATGTATTGTGCCATTGACATATGAATGATATATAGAGACATCTTTTTAACTGGCCATCAGTTGAACTAATGACTGAATGTGAATCAATGACTGAATCACTAAACAAATGAATCATCTCTGGCATTAGAAACTCTAGAGAATGTTATGAGTAAATGTTGACATATATTTATGAGGGTTTACACCGATAATCCATGTAATTTCATTTAGTTAAAAGACTGTTGGTCATACAATGAAGAACATTAAGTCACTCATTACTTTATTGACTGGGTTGAAACCTCAGATAAATATAAGAGAATTAATACTGTATGTATGATTATTATGCCAATTTGGATTATGAGTTTATTAAAAGACAATGATATATTTCTCTCCACATTTATCTCTATACTCCTCCCTTGCGTGCCCACATCAGGTGAAATATCATGCCAGATGTCTGGTTATATATATGAAAAACATCTTGTTTTCAAACAGCGTTCAATAATTGGAAGTATAGTAAATAATTAAATTAAACTCACATTCAGAAGAGCTACTACATGTATCTGGAACTATGTTTGCTTCTGGTGCCATTTCTGGTGCTGGTGCTGTTGCTGTTGCTGTTACTATTTCTGAAAAAAAAATTGGTAAATGTTCAAGGTCTTGATTATCAAACTCATAGTTCCTTCACAATAAGCATTGATCTGATTCGATTGTTTATTAATTATTTTTGAATGATTTGAACCCAGTATATGCAATTGTTCACTGTGAGTACCAACTCGATATATCTTATTGCTAACAACTAACTAACAGTAAAAACTTATGATTACTCACAACTAATTAACCGTTAACATGTATCATTTATAGTAACAGGTCCAACTTGAGCAAGATGTTTTACAGTGATCATTTACAGTGGTCACAATAATTACACAAACATTTCAATGATAAAAACAGCTAATTAATTACCTTCATTTAGCTGGACATCATGAACAGATGGAACATCATCTTCCTCTGTTGCTGATACTATTTCTGAAAAAATAAAAGGTAAATGTTCAAGGTCTTGATTATCAAACTCATAGTTCCTTCACAATAAGCATTGATCTGATTCGATAGTTTATTAATTATTTTTGAATGATTTGAACCCAGTATATGCAATTGTTCACTGTGAGTACCAACTCGATATATCTTATTGCTAACAACTAACTAACAGTAAAAACTTATGATTACTCACAACTAATTAACCGTTAACATGTATCATTTATAGTAACAGGTCCAACTTGAGCAAGATGTTTTACAGTGATCATTTACAGTGGTCACAATAATTACACAAACATTTCAATGATAAAAACAGCTAATTAATTACCTTCATTTAGCTGGACATCATCAACAGATGGAACATCATCTTCCTCTTCAGCATCAAGTTTATCTGAAATAAGATATTCTCCAATTAGAAAACGGAAGAAATTACAATAATTACACCCATTTCATTGTTAATCGTAGTTTGCCCTTAAGTTAAAAAAGGGTATGTGATTAGACTAGATTGTTGGAAGAGAACATTGAGGATATGAATTTTGTCAGCATGCAACATTGCAATATCTCTATAAAGTCTAAAAAATCAATGATATATCTGAATCTATATACATTTTCAGAATAATATTTTTCAATGAGCTTTGCTATTTGTTCTGTTTGAACAGGCTATTCACGTCAGGCAATGAAGATTATTCATTAAATTAGGCTTGTAAGCAATTGGAAACATTTTATCTCTCCATAATGCTATTTACTGCTTTAGGGAGATTAAAGACAAGTAAATGACTGTTTGCCAATTGACTAGTATATTAGCATGATGTTTGCAAAATTTTAAAGACAGTTTGCATAGTTAAAGAATATTCACCGTTTATATCATAGGCCTGGGAGACCCATTTATGTGCGATGATGATGCATCTTTTTTTCTCGCCCAGGAACCTTTGCTGTCCAGTCGAACAAATCGGTGTTAACGCACGACGCATCGTACTTTCATTGTTCCCGGTCTTTTCGGCATACGTGAACAGGTGGATGGCTAATCCTCTCTCAGTAATCTCCCTGATGCATTCCTCTCCGACCTGAAAAAAATACATCTTGTTATTTTGTGGTCATTAGAGCTAAATTTGTGGCAAAATGCCCATGAACAGGACAACATGATACTGATTTGAAGGATGGTTCTGAGAATGATGTTTTATTCTATAAGTATGATGACATGGTTTTTGCAAGACACCAGCATTTTAGCATAAAATCTGATATATTGGTGCTAGATGTCGGAGACATATCTCAGTTATTTTCTGAGTTCAGAGAGAGAGACAAAGGAATGGTGTATGTTCGAAAAAAGTTCAATTAAGTTAAATAATGCTACATTAAAAAATTTATCAATATATCACATTTTTGACACCTCATAACAGGAAAATAGTAGTCTCGCATGTGCAATTTTGGAATCGCAAAAAAATTATTAATGAAATTCTTCATTAGAATTATTGAAAAGAAAGATAAGACAATATAGTAAGCACCTTGAAATACACAGTACAATTAAACCCCAGTAAAAATATCAATATGGATATAAAACAAAAATGAGGACTCAATAATCAAAGGGTATAATGTCTTGCATTTGGTCAGTTTGGTTCACAATTATAAGGATTTTAATTGGTTAGTCCATTGTGCATTTAAAAGGACTTGTAGACTTACCATGCCATCATCTCTGCTGCTCAATATGTCGGCAAGAACTTCCAGTGCAGAATGTTCTGCCGGGTTGCGCTGTTTCTGCAGCCTGGCTTTGTGGTGCTGCGCAAGATCTGTGCTGATATAATCAGTCATGAGTGTGGTGGGATCATCTATCCCCGCAGCATGCAGAATCTAGACAAAAATGAAGGAAAAAACAACTGTATAACAGTTAAACCTTAATAATAACTGAAAATTATGTTAACATTCTCTTGAAATTTTGGTAAAATTCGGCATTAATATATCGCAAATCATCAGAAAATTGTCTGCACTTTCATGAGGATCGTGTATAGATTATTGGCTCAAAGCCAATGAGATTACATGATTTGTTATCAAAGGGCCTTGATTATGATTGTTGACCAGCTTTAAAAATGATTTCATTAAAACTAAAATAATCATTTGAGCATCAGCCAGTTGCTCATTTAAACATATATTGACCAAAGGAGCATGTATGATTAACATTCAAACATGAGCTATTTTACAAAGCAAATGGAAGATTAACTTAATATCTTAGGTCAGTAAGGCAAAGCGATGTCTTGTAGGAATCATTGTCAGCTGTGCAACTATTATAAACAAACTAACCTTCTGTGTCGCCAACACAGAGATAGCAAGTCCTTTCACCATTCTGTTGTCACACATAGGAACCCATGACTTAACTGTCCGGAATAGCTGATAGACTTCCTCTGGCTTTACAGATGAAATTACAGCCAGGAGCAATGGGAATGATGCCGATGCTTCCCTGTAAAAGAGAATGTATGATATAATGGGTTAATATAGTAAATGTGAAAACTCAAATAACTTGGTCCATAATTACAACATCAAATTCATAAAATATGAAATCTGTTATCAAAATTTGAATTCAACATATGATTTATAATGGGTATTAGAATTATTGGGGGAGTGTGCAAACTGTCCCCAGGCTCTGTCCATATTTGGCCGGTCTGCCATATTTTTAACAAATCTGATTCAAAAGGACCACCCACGCCAAATATGAGCTCAATCGGTCCATTGACTTCAGAGAAGATGTTTCAAGAGTTTTGGTGATATTATATTACATTTGGAGTCAGTTTAGAGGCAATTTTCCCAAACATGCGACATTCACATAAATTTAGTGAAATAAAATTACAGTCTGTCAGCATGTGTCAAAATAAGCAATTGTTCTGCCAGTCTTCATGATTAAAGACAGAATTAAAAAATATACATACTTTGCTAAATCTTCTAATTTGGCACCATCTCCTGGGTGTTTGTTTTTTATCGTCTTAAATATATTATTTACCTTTGATATTTCCTGTCCCAATAGAAAGGTCTGGGACAGACCGGGACAGAATTATTTTGAAAAGGATCTTATTTGGAAACCGTGGGACAAACTGATTGGACTGGTACAGACCGAGACAAACACATTCCTAATGTTTTCATATTAAATATATTATTTACCTTTGATATTTCCTGTCCCAATAGAAAGGTCTGGGACAGACCGGGACAGAATTACTTTGAAGAGGATCTCATTTGGGAACCGTGGGACAAACTGATTTGACTGGTACAGACCGAGACAAACACATTTCTAATGTTTTCATATTAAATATATTATTTACCTTTGATATTTCCTGTCCCAATAGAAAGGTCTGGGACAGACCGGGACAGAATTATTTTGAAGAGGATCTTATTTGGGAACCGTGGGACAAACTGATTTGACTGGTACAGACCGAGACAAACACATTTCTAATGTTTTCATATTAAATATATTATTTACCTTTGATATTTCCTGTCCCAATAGAAAGGTCTGGGACATACCGGGACAGAATTATTTTGAAGAGGATCTTATTTGGGAACCGTGGGACAAACTGATTTGACTGGTACAGACCGAGACAAACACATTTCTAATGTTTTCATATTAAATATATTATTTACCTTTGATATTTCCTGTCCCAATAGAAAGGTCTCCCTAATGTTTTCATATTAAATATATTATTTACCTTTGATATTTCCTGTCCCAATAGAAAGGTCTGGGACAGACCGGGACATAATTACTTTGAAGAGGATCTTATTTGGGAACCGTGGGACAAACTGATTTGACTGGTACAGACCGAGACAAACACATTTCTAATGTTTTCATATTAAATATATTATTTACCTTTGATATTTCCTGTCCCAATAGAAAGGTCTGGGACAGATCGGGACAGAATTATTTTGAAGAGGATCTTATTTGGGAACCGTGGGACAAACTGATTTGACTGGTACAGACCGAGACAAACACATTTCTAATGTTTTCATATTAAATATATTATTTACCTTTGATATTTCCTGTCCCAATAGAAAGGTCTGGGACAGACCGGGACAGAATTATTTTGAAGAGGATCTTATTTGGAAACCGTGGGACAAACTGATTGGACTGGTACAGACCGAGACAAACACATTTCTAATGTTTTCATATTAAATATATTATTTACCTTTGATATTTCCTGTCCCAATAGAAAGGTCTGGGACAGACCGGGACAGAATTACTTTGAAGAGGATCTTATTTTGGGAACCGTGCGACAAACTGATTTGACTGGTACAGACCGAGACAAACACGTTCCTAATGTTTTCATATTAAATATATTATTTACCTTTGATATTTCCTGTCCCAATAGAAAGGTCTGGGACAGACCGGGACAGAATTATTTTGAAGAGGATCTTATTTGGAAACCGTGGGACAAACTGATTGGACTGGTACAGACCGAGACAAACACATTCCTAATGTTTTCATATTAAATATATTATTTACCTTTGATATTTCCTGTCCCATTAGAAAGGTCTGGGACAGACCGGGACAGAATTATTTTGAAGAGGATCTTATTTGGGAACCGTGAGACAAACTGATTGGACTGGTACAGACCGAGACAAACACGTTCCTAATGTTTTCATATTAAATATATTATTTACCTTTGATATTTCCTGTCCCAATAGAAAGGTCTGGGACAGACCGGGACAGAATTATTTTGAAGAGGATCTTATTTGGGAACCATGGGACAAACTGATTTGACTGGTACAGACCGAGACAAACACATTTCTAATGTTTTCATATTAAATATATTATTTACCTTTGATATTTCCTGTCCCAATAGAAAGGTCTGGGACAGACCGGGACAGAATTATTTTGAAGAGGATCTTATTTGGAAACCGTGGGACAAACTGATTGGACTGGTACAGACCGAGACAAACACGTTCCTAACGTTTTCATATTAAATATATTATTTACCTTTGATATTTCCTGTCCCAATAGAAAGGTCTGGGACAGACCGGGACAGAATTATTTTGAAGAGGATCTTATTTGGAAACCGTGGGACAAACTGATTGGACTGGTACAGACCGAGACAAACACGTTCCTAATGTTTTCATATTAAATATATTATTTACGTTTGATATTTCCTGTCCCAATAGAAAGGCCTGGGACAGACCGAGACAGAATTATTTTGAAGAGGATCTCATTTGGGAACCGTGGGACAAACTGATTTGACTGGTACAGACCGAGACAAACACATTTCTAATGTTTTCATATTAAATATATTATTTACCTTTGATATTTCCTGTCCCAATAGAAAGGTCTGGGACAGACAGGGACAGAATTATTTTGAAAAGGATCTTATTTGGAAACCGTGGGACAAACTGATTGGACTGGTACAGACCGAGACAAACACATTCCTAATGTTTTCATATTAAATATATTATTTACCTTTGATATTTCCTGTCCCAATAGAAAGGTCTGGGACAGACCGGGACAGAATTACTTTGAAGAGGATCTTATTTGGGAACCGTGGGACAAACTGATTTGACTGGTACAGACCGAGACAAACACATTTCTAATGTTTTCATATTAAATATATTATTTACCTTTGATATTTCCTGTCCCAATAGAAAGGTCTGGGACAGACCGGGACAGAATTATTTTGAAGAGGATCTTATTTGGGAACCGTGGGACAAACTGATTTGACTGGTACAGACCGAGACAAACACATTTCTAATGTTTTCATATTAAATATATTATTTACCTTTGATATTTCCTGTCCCAATAGAAAGGTCTGGGACAGACCGGGACAGAATTATTTTGAAGAGGATCTTATTTGGGAACCTTGGGACAAACTGATTTGACTGGTACAGACCGAGACAAACACATTTCTAATGTTTTCATATTAAATATATTATTTACCTTTGATATTTCCTGTCCCAATAGAAAGGTCTGGGACAGACCGGGACAGAATTATTTCGAAGAGGATCTTATTTGGGAACCGTGGGACAAACTGATTTGACTGGTACAGACCGAGACAAACACATTTCTAATGTTTTCATATTAAATATATTATTTACCTTTGATATTTCCTGTCCCAATAGAAAGGTCTGGGACAGACCGGGACAGAATTATTTTGAAGAGGATCTTATTTATCTATGATGCCCTATGGGGGAAGTATATGACTGAAAGTAAATAGTGTTGATAGATGTTTTAATATATAAACTTCACTATTTACAAAACATGCAAACAAAAACAATTGAAGAAAAACAAATAACAGAAACAAAATAAGTTACGAATGTTTCGATTTGAGGCACGGTTTACCGAAGCTAAAATATAATTTAGTGGACGAGGTTGACAAATTACATATAATTTAGGATGCCCTGTTGTCAGAAAAACGCAAATTACATATAAAATAGGATACCCTTTTGTCCCAAAAACGCAAAGCATTCACCGAAAACAACAATCATAAACTGCAGTGATCGCCAGTAGTTTAAAGAATGATGTGAAGTCACCACACGGCTGATATTACTCGTGTGTCTTACCGTAATTATGAAACTACTTTTATGGGCAAATTATGTGATAAAACTATTACATTTGCAGTTTGTTGGTCAAAATTAGGACACGCGACGTCGCACACATACCTCTACTTGCTTTTTTAAAGTTATCAGCCATTTGACAAGGTTGAGTTAAATATAAGTAATGGATTTTAATGGTGTTGCATTACATAGAGTATAGTTTCAAGTTATGTGCATCAATACTCTATGGGATTCAAATCAACATCATTTTTTAAATATATTTTAAATTCAAAAATACTTCATAAAATTTCTCAAAAATTGCACTATATGGGGATGGAATTTTGTGCTTGGTACACTATACAGGAATTACATCAGCAGCATTTCCACGATGGATACTTGCCTTTTGCTGTTAATCTGACACAGTACCGGTGGTAGGTGTTCTTACACAATGTGCACGCTATCCATGCCGGCACCTTTGCCTTCGATTTGTTGATCTTGCATTCTCCTTGACATTGTTTAACTTCAGAAGGAAATGGCAACATATCTGCAGATAAATAAATGTATTCAGGATTTTGTTTAGTTCTGTTAGTAGACAATGATTGCGAAGCAGTTTGGTCAACGCATTTTACGGTAGAGAGTTTGAAAAAGCCATTTCTATGTGAAATTAGAACAATACTTACGGAAAGTAATGTAGCACATAGTTGTAAAACTAGCTAAATTCATAGTAATGTACAACGGCTGGGAGTTACAATAGTTTTCATAAATATGATGAGGGAATGTAGAGTGAAATTTTCACATATTATTATGGAACATAAAAAAGAAGCTTGAAATAGGTGATTTGACAAATTGCATAAATGTCATATTGTGGATATACAAAAGTACACTAACCGATCAGTGGGGTTTCAATCCTTTTTTGACGCTTGTTGGTCCTTTTGGTCAAGCCTGGAAGGAAATAAAATGTAAATCTAATTATTTGTGATTTTGAGTTATTAATATTGTTGAAATATTAGTTTGGCATGTGATGAACATTTTTATATTCTGATTGACATAGCATAGAACTGTGATACAACAATCTGACCATGTTGGAATTTCATTTAAAGTCATGTTACTTTCACTTTTATTGCCAATCCAGGCGATATACTAATTATAGCACAGTATTAATATAGTGCGGCCAGGCAAATTATTGTTGCCTGGAGAGGACTTAGTCTGACCTATTGGCACAATTTAAACTCATATATTTAAACTTATATATCCAACCATTTTGAAGTTTGCTCATATACCAGGCTAAAAAATGGTGTATTTGCATTTTCTGTATATAACAATTTATATAACAGACAAAGACATCTTGGTGTATGAAAGGCCTTTGAAACAGCAAAATTATAGTATTTCCATGCAAACAACTACAAAAAAAAGTTATTACTCATGTATTGTGCCATTGACATATGAATGATATATAGAGACATCTTTTTAACTGGCCATCAGTTGAACTAATGACTGAATGTGAATCAATGACTGAATCACTAAACAAATGAATCATCTCTGGCATTAGAAACTCTAGAGAATGTTATGAGTAAATGTTGACATATATTTATGAGGGTTTACACCGATAATCCATGTAATTTCCTTTAGTTAAAAGACTGTTGGTCATACAATGAAGAACATTAAGTCACTCATTACTTTATTGACTGGGTTGAAACCTCAGATAAATATAAGAGAATTAATACTGTATGTATGATTATTATGCCAATTTGGATTATGAGTTTATTAAAAGACAATGATATATTTCTCTCCACATTTATCTCTATACTCCTCCCTTGCGTGCCCACATCAGGTGAAATATCATGCCAGATGTCTGGTTATATATATGAAAAACATCTTGTTTTCAAACAGCGTTCAATAATTGGAAGTATAGTAAATAATTAAATTAAAGGGTTACAACAAGAGAAGGGACATATATGGGAGCCTGAACTAGATGAGTGGTATAGATGAATTAATTCTCTTGAGCCACAGCAACAAAAAAAACAAACACTAATTGCAAAACGAATTTATTGAATTCTTCCACTGGATATTTTCAACCAACTACATAATTAGCATTTAACTCTGCCCTAATGGGGCAAATTCAACTCAAAATCCTTATTCAAGTGGTTTTAGAGAAAACATTTGTATCTTGTCATCCTATAGACCAACACTAAAGAGTATGTGATACACTAACCTAGTAAGTGGCTAGCAACTGCCATTATGAATGGTGGATAATTTTCCCGCATGATGTGACGAGCTGCTGTCAGAAATGAATGGAATGGCTGCATGCTGATTGGATTGGCGATATATCTAAAGTAGTCCATGGGAGGGCAGCCATTGTAATTTGGCAGCCATATGTAGGGACAATCTGCAGCGTTGACCTGAAAGAATGAAATTGACCTGTTAAAAAGTACAAAACAGTCATGTTGAAAAATTATATTATTGACAAATTCCAGCTGTTTGCCATAGTTTACGTACAGGCCCAGGCTAGACTGAATAGACACAGGCCAGACTAATTCCTCGCTTCCTGGAGAAATTCAACTTATATTGTTTATTTATATTGGGCTACCATACTAAACTCAGCTTAATTCCCACTATTCCAGTGTAAATGGGTGGCAGAACGACACGATTCCCATAAATAAAGATTCAGAAATTGGAGAACGAAAACCCAATTCAAACATAATTTTAGTTAGTTAATCCAGAAACCATTTGATTGAATTCAGAATTACTAAAGTTATCACACGGTTGTGGAAAGTTGGATAGACTGTAACATAATGCATCCCGTTAAAAAAAAAAGTAAAAGATTTAATTTGTCTGTGAACACAAATTCCAGGAAAGAAAAACTTTAGGGTAACGGGTAGCTTCGTTGGAATAACCATATTTGGTTTATTCCAAAAAATATTTAATAGACTCATTAGTGGCTTTCAGATAATATTAAAACTTGGATATTATCTGTCTACCCGACCATTGCTTTAACTATCAATTCGATGAAACTTGGCCTCAAAATACACGTAAATCTGATGACACACATATTCCAGGGATTAAGAACAGAGGATATATTCATAGAAAAATCATACACAGAACAGTTTATCCATCTGATAACTATACCATGTTTAGATGTTGTGAATTCCAATGGAAAATAGTTAGAAAGAAAAATATATTTATATTGATATAAGGTGCTGTGGATTAGTTTCTTCAGCTCAAAAGTACTATTTTATATCCAGGAATATATATATAGAATCAGGACCATATCTTTTAAGTGTTAAACTGGACTCAAGATGAAACCATAAAACAGACCTGTGCACCAGATGTTGTTATGATCAAGTCAGAGTTGAGGAACACCAAGTCAGTTTCTTTCTGAAGGCCACCAACTGATATCAGAATCTTAGATGGTGGAGCTCGTCCGTTGAAATCATTCAGAAGTCCTGTAAGGTGAAATATATGTGAGATTATATGCATTGATTGATTTATGAGACTAGTCAGATATAATAATTTAGCTGATGTGAAATTTGTCTAGGACAGCACATAGTATCCAGAAATACAACCCAGAATTATCTCAACTTTCAAATCAATGAATAGAACTGTTATACAGGAGAAAAATATCTTGTCTACTTTAATAGTCCTGATTAATCAGTAATCATGAATAGAGAAGACTATGGTTTGTATGAATTGAATTCATTCCTATATCCTTGAAAATTCAGATGAGTACAAGAAAAAAATTGACACTTGAAATATCATAGTTTTACTACTAGAAATAACGAGTACACACCTGTTAACACACCGTAGTATTGGTTATTGTTCAGGTTACACCGAAAAGGTTCTGAGCCATCACCTTTGTAAGAGTCGTTCATAGCATTTGATAGACTGAAGCCATTTTTGACATCCACAGCTCGGAAATGAGCAGTCCTGGAAATAAAGTAAATAACAATATAACTCAATATATATATAGTAAGACCTCTTGAAACATTATAAACAAATAGACCGACATTCCCCGCAAAAGCAGCTTAATTCAAAATGATGTCTTTTTTGTGTGGGGGCAGAGGGATTGAACTATATTTTCTCTATAATAACTATAAAAATATTAATGTTGCATTTGGATATCTGCACCCAATGATGGGACTTAAGCATACCAAAGATCATTGTGCTGGGTTTCCAGATGGTCTTCATGTAAAACTCATTGCAATAGATTGAATGTTGATCATGGGAGCACTGAGTAATATCAATATTGTTTTGAACCAATAAACATTGGGAATAATATATATAATAAATATTGGAGCCGAAGGTTCTAGTGGTACTACCTTCATGCCAGTTAAGACAATCCGAATGCTTCTATGGGAAAGATTGCATACTAACATGGAAAATGTTACAAACTAGTCCAAATAGTTAAAAATGTCATGGCATGGAAATTCAAAGAATGTTCAATATCGGACAAATAAACATACCCTTTGGATCCATCTTGTCTAGTTGTCTCAACAACATAACCAGCATTGGCACACTGGGATGAAGGATTTGGTTGAGTGACTGTATAGATAACCTTCATGGTAAAATTAGACAGGTACTGAAACTCGCCTCTGGAGTAAGAACCCCAACAATTATCCAGTTCTTGGATTGGTCGCATGTCTAAAAATAGATGAAATGAGACATATGATATGGACTGTACACTAAATCTGGCCATTTATGAGATTGGGAATTACTGTACATAAACAAGGACCACAGCTCTTTAGTTTACATACAAAGAGTACAAGAACATAATATTTACTCGATATTTATGATTGGTAAAAGAATAATGTCTGTCTATATTTTTTTCTTTCTGTTTTTTGGCGGTTTTAACTGGGGCGATTATTTTAACAGCAATGCTCATTTTGAATGTGATCCGCGCATTTACTGATCAAATGGGTGTAATGGCTAAGCCATATACTTTCTGTTTGAAGCAGTGTTATAAGCAAATACTATGGTTTTCAATACAAGCGAATGAATTTTTCCATTGCATTCTCGTGATTATAAAAGCATTCACTGGAACATTATATTATTCAATGTTGGGATGTTCAGGTAGTGCGAGCAGATGATACAGACAAATCTCTCCAAGACTTCTATATTAAAGACACAGTTGGCCTTGGCGGTGGGTGTCCTGTGAAAATATCTCCACCCGTCAAAAACCGCCACAAACAGAAAGAACATAAAAATGTAGATAGACTTTGTCCGTATACAAATAAAAAATATTGCATAAACAGTATGTTATGGTCATTTGTTTGACCATTGTTATGTAAACAAAAGCGTACAAAGTTACTTTTCTGGTGTTTGTTTATATTATGATGGTAAACATAAAGAGCGTTCTTTGTTGGGGAATACCTTATATGGAACTAATAAAGAGCGTTTATGACATTTGTGTGTGATTAGCCAGTAGCATTGTGCTGTCTTCTGTAACACAATCAGGCTCTTTCTTAGGTAAAATATAGTAGGTCTTTATGATAACATGCTGTTTACGCGATGGTCATGGTATATATGATCGGAACTGTATGCGTTTTAATGTTTTTCTGTTTACGGTGTTTGGAACAAATGTGAATATTTTCGACAATTAAGGCCGCACGTGCCTTTAATTTATAGCCTGAAGCTGTTTGTTGAACTTATTACAACATCTATATAAATACCCTAGTGACTATCCAGTTATTGTTACAATTTTCAAATCATCAAGAAATTTGGAACACACTGGGCAATATTACTTTTATAATTTTATTATTAGATCAACGAAATTAAAAAATAAGGGTGGGGACAGTTTCTACTTGATGGGTATGCATCTTAGCAATACAGGATGTGTTATGAGATTCATCAAACTGAGAGTAGTGCCATAGTTGTGTCAATTGATATGGGATATGATCATTCTGATGCGCACATTGGATGATAAGAGCACATATAGCGCACAAGAGCATGTTGATGGATTGAACTAATTATTAAAATTAATTCCACATAAAATATATATATTTTTCGCCTTGCAACTCAGTTTTACTGTGGACTTAGGAGCATTAAGAGATTTAAACACAGCTGATGTTTCAGATTTGTGGATTAGAACTAACAATGTGAAATACGCTGAAGCTCAAAAATGTGGGTTTTGACCATTTGTTGGATTTGAATGTCAGATCAATGAACCATGCAAAGTTCTATTAGGCCACACCATTTAAGTCTGGTCTGCAAACATGTGGGGAGAAAAAAGTAGATGCAGGAGGGAAAAAAACAAATCCCAATTTATATCAAGTCAATCGTGGAATTTTACATAAATTTTACAAAAATTGTGAACAAATGTTTGAATAACATTCGGAACCAAACATTAAATACATGAAAATATGGATCTGTAAATGATCATAAGCAGAACTTTTTGGGAGAAAAAAGAATGTTTTTTTCATGCCGAGAAATGGAAAAAAGTTGTACGAGGTGTTCGTAAACCAGACTTAAAAATTTGTGTCGCCTCACTGTACAAAAATATCACAATCATGTCAGACATTATTGTACTAAAAATCAACAGTTTTTTTGGCAGATGACCCAGATTATAGCTCCCTTCTATATTGTAATGTGATACATTTAAAAGTGATATTTCCATTTGGAATGAAATTAAAATTATATGGGAACCTACTTAATTTAAAAGTTCACAGATGAACAAATCAAATAAGTAACAAAAATCCACAATAGGTTTGTTGTCTCATCACATTCTAATCATCAATCAGTATTGTTAAAATAATATTTTTTTGGGTTGGGAACAGATATTGTTTACACCAAATAAGTTGTGACCCATTTGGTAGAGTGAAAAAATATATATCGATAAACTGGAGACATTACTATTAAATAAAACAACTTTATTGACAGAAACAACTTATTAATTATGTAAACTTGACATCACTAAACATTTAACAACAATTTTCAGAACTTATAACAAGAAATGGATTCTCAGAAAAATGTTAAAATAGAAATAGCACAAAAATAACTTACTTGTATGAGGAAGATAATAACAAGATTTAAATATCCATAAATGGTCACAATGAAGAAATGTGGTATGTCTGACAGATCATCACACCCTGGTATATATGCGATCAGTGTTGTGAAAACACCCTATCCTATTGGTCCTGAAAGGTCACCAGGTTGAGTGGCTTCAGGGAGGGAAGTGACCAATGAATTGTGAGTACTAAATATACTACCCAACATCACAGAAATGTGACAAAAGTGGTCATGAAAGCTATATTATTTTAAAGAAACAAATTCAAGTTACAACAATATATATAAATGCAACATGTCATTATCTCCATAAACGAGCATGCAAAATATGCATGCTATTTTATTGTTTATTTAATTTGATTAGGTTGTCCCCATGAATTCATAGTTTTTGTTTGTCTATGCTAAAACTATGACTTATCCCACTCCATATATCCATTTTCAGTGCATAGTAACTCTTAAATGCGGGATGGGTGTTCTAAAAGTTGCATATTGTTATTAACCATCATGTGAGGGGGATAGCATGTAAATATTGTGGTTAATTAAACCAGGAAAATATTTATTGTTGGAATGACTACACACACAAGAGTATCACTGCTATAGTAACAAATAATAGAAAACTGATATCTGTTTAGATATTTAGATACTTGTTCTGTCTCATTATCATCATATTATCATTTTACATTTTCATTTTATATCCAATGATATGGCAGTAGCATTATTATGTTATTGATAAAAGTTGCAATGCAATTTAAGCATAAATTTAATTTGAAATTATGACCACTGACCAGGGGAGCTCAAAGCCAGAAAGGAATTTTTTTCCAGGGAGATGGTAGGAAGACGACCATAAGGTCATCCCCTCCCTGTAACGTAATTATCGCTATTTTTATTGTTATTTTTTCTTTACAATTGTTAAGTTGATATTTACATTACAAATGAATACTTGAACTTGTAGCCAGTTTGAGAAATTTTTCTAAAATCATAATTATGGGACCAATTCCACATTAAAAACATTCACTTGTTACACAGTCGCTGATTTATGTTTGGTAGGAGAGGCTCAACTCCTCGCTTTCGGCATTCTTCTGTATAGCGATTCCTCCTTTGGATGGTTCTGTGTAGGAAGAAAAGGTGATGGCACTGATCCATTGAATTTATTATCTTTTTGAAGCGCGAGAGCCACGCAAATGTTTGTTCACCTGCCATTGTGTTGATTCCTGGAGGTAGAATTTTATCAGGGTTGAATGTATCACGGCATTGTGGATTAACATGATTTCTAATGTGGAGTCTATCCAGACACTTCTTGATCCTGAAGAACATTGTACTGAATGGAGGTGGTAGTGGAAGGTCATGTCTGGCTGCTGTTAATGCACTAAGGTTGCAGATGTTATCATAACATAGAACATATTTGTTTATCTCTTCATCAAGGATATCAGCTGGAAATTTCTGCAGCTCCAGAACCATTAGTCTGATTATGAAAATGAAGGCTTGGGAAGGACCCTCTGACCTGTAGATAAAAAGAGAGAAAAATTAACTTACACATTTAAGACCCATTTTAGGAGGCACAAAAGACTACCTGGCTTCTTAATTTTACAAATAGTCAAATAGTAATATCCTACCATCTGCACACATAATGTTAAGGAAGTTAATAAAACATGTGTTGTAAATTGTCAACTTATTTTATGTGTTAAATGATCTGTTCGAAAATTAAATATTGTTTACACTAATGTAACCTGAAGCACCCGGAATTACTAGTGAAATTATTGGTGTAAACAATATTTATTCCCAATACAAAACAAGATGAATATATTACAAAAATGTGGATGATTATGGGCAATTGGTAAGGGATGAGACAACAAGCCTATTGTGGCCTTTTTGTAAGTCCTCTCCAAGATCGCTTAAATATTCCAAACTAAATGAGGCTGTTCGGGCGTGTCAGGCAGGAATTTTTCTGGTTTGTACTTTAAATAAGTTATTGGTGATTTTGATATAGATCGCACATAACAACAGATAGCAAGAGATAAGATAAGAACTGGAGTGGGTGAGATTTGGGAATTAAATGTAACCAATGGGACGAAAGGAGAGTAGTTAGATTTAAGAAAGTGAAATTGAAATTATTGAGGAAAATGAATATTGATTAAACTAAATATTATATAGCAGTACAAGATTTACCTCCATTCCCATTGCTGTTTCTTCATAAAAATAAAAATGGTTCAAAACAAATGTATACCTCAGGTTCATTCACTCAGAAATGTGTACCCCCTGTGAAAAGAAGACTTTAGTAGAAAAATAACACGACAACACCATTTCATTCAGTATGACATTATACAAACTCACTTGAAAAGCGGGTCAAAATACAAAATATGACCTCCTCCGGATACTGCAACAATGTGACCACGTGCTCTTTGACGGAGCCTTGATTTCTCTCCAGTTTCTTTGTTACATATCTGCTCTCCGTCCTACGCTGTTTTCTTGAATTTCTCGGCATACTGCTGTGTCCCTGAAAGTGACAAATTTAGAATATTTGCTATTTAGTCTTGTTAGCATTATATATGTTATTATAAGAAATTGCAGATACTAACCATTTCATTATAATGTAATTGTTTTGGCTATAGTTTAGTATATGTCACTAAATATATATGTATACTATTTCACGTCATATATGTATCAAGTAAACATGGCAGCTTTAAAGTATCTTGAAAAATATAGCATAAAATTATATAATAATTTCTACAATTACACACAGTCGTTCATCTATAACAGATACAAATTTGAAAATTATAGTGGATGCAATCAAAGGAATATCAGCTTCTGAATAACAATAGGGACCGGCTAAGGTGATAATTGTGCATCCCCTACAAATCTGGGTATGTTTTTACAGCAATACACACTGTTAGTACAGTGATATCATTCAGTGAGGTCTGTTCACAGCTTGTTCTGAACTGTTGTTATATGATTGTGAATTAATGTCATCTCTCACACCTTTGGCTTTGTAATTAGCTATAGCATAATCCTTTCATCCAGTCTTAGTATATCCAGCTGAGTTCAGGTTTTCAATCATATTTTGAGTTTTAAATTTGAAGGATTTCATGCAAGGATTTTTTACATAATATTTAGTTTGACCCTTAATGTTCTCATACAATAAACAACAATTTAAGTGCAAGAAAGTACATACCTTGGTAATTCAATGCTGAAACACCAGCACCTTGAAAACCTGTCTGAGACTTATTCAGTTCATTTGCAAGTGCAGTGACAGCAGAATCAACAGCTCTGATATCACCAGGTGTTTTAGGATAAGCTGAAAATACATGTGAATATTTAGAGTTCATGTATTCTAAAATAATGTTTACTTTCATGAGTACTTGCATCATGTTAGTACATATTATCATATAGAAAATAATATTTATGTCTGATATGACAGATTATTTTTTTTATTATTTCAATTTCATACACCAACATTTGTGTGAAACCTTATGGACAGGACAAAGTTAATAAAAAGATATATGAATGGACAGACAAAAATGATTCAGTTGAACAAAGAGGGAGGATGTTTGAGCAGAGAATGTGAACGCCAGTAAACCCTCTTCTGAATACCCTCCCGATAACCCTTAGTCGAGATATGAACAGACATTTTCCATTCAAGAGGGATAGAGTGTTCCACACATTGAACTCTCTTGTGCCTAATAATCATGATGGGGATTTAGGCAAAAATTAATAGTGATGGCATTTTCTCAAGGCCAAATACTAGTGATTGTTGCAATTTTCTCGAAAATTAATAATCATTCTGAAACTATTATTAGATACACGAGAGTAATTCAAATGACAGGTGGGGTGAAGGAGAAGATCACTCGATCTTTTCGACAATCCCGGGCGCTTCGCGCCCATCTACTCACTCTCTTCAAATGACAGTGGTTGGGAGTTTACATAAGTTGCCACTTTGGGTACCATCCTGAGCATTTAGCATTGTGTTAACAATGTGTATTTCCAATACAAAAGGTTTAATATTTTAACAAAATGCCAGTGGATGATTAAATAATGGAATGGGATGAGACAAAACGCCTATATGCTTTTGTGAATTATGAGATTTACCTCTACAGCCTAGATGCCTCAGGAAGTCTTCCTTCTTTGTTGGAATTAGATGTTTTTCCAGAAGAGTGTGGTGATCTTGACAGAAAACAGAACCAGGTAGTGGCTGTGCAGTACACACATTTGGAAATTGCAGCAATGAATAACCCTTAACGAGAGTTGGTGTGGCGAACATGCAATGTTCCATGGCAAGCGTCCAACATCCATCAACAATTCTGATGATCCCACATCCTAAAACAGAAAACAAAACACAATACGTGAGAGATGTCTGAATCAATTTAACATGTAGATTCATGGATAATTTTCCAAATTTCACTCTTTATTCTATGAAACACTTATCCTATTGTTGTAATGTTCACTTGGCCTAACTCAAGCTGATAATTATTATGCGACATGAAACAAACAAGGACAAGAAGCATATTGCTTGTCGTCCAATCCTCTTCACGAATCTCTTTGTATCTACATGTATATTGTGTCTGTGTTATATGTTTGATTTTTAAAAATAAATATTGTTTACACAAAACAAATATATTGAAAAGGAGGTTCATCTGAAACCCCATGGTTGATGTCTCAAAGTGCCGAGCTAATGATTTACACAGCAGAATCTCTATATTCAACCAAATATAATGTGATTACTCAGAGTGAACTGGAGGAGGCTATACCGGCATAATTAGTTTTTTCATAATTTAGATTTGACTTTTTAAAAATGTTTGATATTCTTAGCAAGCAGCTCAATCTAAACAAAATTTAAATAAACAAATATTAAATTATTAAATTATTTGTTTTAAATTAAAAATGTTCAAAATGATCAAAATGTGTGTGAAGCTTGTTTCAACTAGTTTTATATAAAACAAATACACATATTTCCGCTTTCTATTTAGAGCTCTACAGAATGGAATTGAAAACTAACCTTTTGCAGTGCAGTTTTCAGAACAATCATGGGTGTAGATATCTCGTCGTCGTAGCTCATCAATGTGTTTCATTACATCTTCTCTACTATCCCCTCGATGCTGTTTGACGTCAGAGGGACTCTCAATTATCTCATTGGCAAGCTCGCCATTAAAATATATATATCTTTATTCCTCCATATAATGAAGAGCATATATATAAACATTATAAATAAATTGAGAACACAAATACATCCTGCATGCAGGAATTTGGCTATACAATATAGAGGGTTATATAATTTGACTGACAAAGACAAATACGAACATATTTGAGGGCATATAAGCATGCATACCCTCACGAGCACCGGCACGATCACACATCCGCACACTCACATACACGCCCACCCTCACACACATACATACATACACATACATACACACATACATATATATACATACACATGTATATACTCATATATATATATATTTACGAAAATATACATGAAAACACATATAAATGCGCGCGAGAGCGCAAATGCACGTACACAGCCGCGCCAGAACTCGTGAATATATGCATGGTTATATACATATATATATATGTTCATTTACATATATATGCTTATATTCATATACATACATTCACGTAGACATACACACACCAACACACACATATATGAATACATATGTAACGGTCAGGTACCTATATATGCACGTTTATATGTGCATGTATATCTGATTAAATATACACCAAGGCATATATGGAACATGGCTGTATGATGAAGTAAAGGGTATGGAATAATTCGCATTGAGCTGAAGCGGGACGTTTTATGCTGTGTTAAAGAAAGGTTATGCTTTGTTAAGACGGTTATCTGAAGTGCAAGCGAGATAACTCCAAAGTTTTGGATAATTGCGAAAGTTATATGGCATGAATATACATATATATATATATATATACACATGCATATGTATATATACACCTATACACATGTATATATATATATATATATATATATATATATATATAGCTATATATAGAGATGTATATATATATATATATATATATATATATATATATATATATATTCTTACGCCTATATATGTATACACACATACAATTACACATGGGTATGGATTGTGTTATCATGCATCCGGGAGAATACACATGGGTATGGTTTGTGTGATCATGTATCCGGGAGAATACTAAGATTCGTGGATGTCCGTTGAAGTGAGCTTAGTGAGGCTATGTGAAGTGTATAGTACGTAAACTAAACAGTGTATACATGTAGGAAATATGGGTAATTTTAAATATATACATATTTGGCGGAAGGATGCATGGTACTGAATTGGCCAATGCTACATGTGACAGAGATAATTTACCAAATAACAGTAAATGAATTAATAGAACATTAACGCTATTCTACTCCGAAAGAGCGCTGGTCACTTTAGTTAACCATTATCAAAATGAAACCGTTTCCACATAAATGCAGATGTCCTAACGAGCAAGCGAGACAGATTAGAGTGGTTATCTGAGAGTAGAGCGAGATCTCTAGGTGGCGATCCCAGAAGGGCAGACAGTAGCTGCAAACGGGGTATTTGGTCTAGGTAGAGGAAACAGTCAATGCCATAATTGTCAATGATGTGGTACCACATGTCATTCCGAATATGTAGCAATGACGGGCAGTCTAACAAGATATGTTGTACTACACATGAGTAGGTCGCTAAACAATGTTTGCATATATCATATTGTCCGAAAGCTGTATGTGCGATTATGCGACCGATCAAGAGGAATACAAATTTTTCCTCCGGAAATTGTGAGCATAGTTTCCATATACCGATCGTCCATAGCGTGGGGTGAATGGTACGGAATGCTGTTAAAGAGGAGTCGTCGGAGATACGATTATACCAGTCAAGTTCATCTAACTCCTTTACAGCTGTCCTTACCAAGCGTTTCCACACCACGGGCGATGGAAATTCATTGGAATTAGCATATTCAATAAGGTGATGTTCCATATTATATTTACATAGAATGCGCCATATGTCATGTATAAAAGATGTTTCATCCGTTGACAGACCAGATATGAAATCATACAAACGTCGTAGGAATAACTGTTTTGATGCTTTCTCGTGATTTGGCCCACAGAAAGCGCCAAGCATTGAGAGTTTCCGACGATCGATCCACGATTCTAGCGAGGAACAGCCTAGACAGCCTTGTGCAATAACTGTTCGGGTCCTCGTCGGAAAACCTTGCATATGCTTGATGCAAACTCTGTGGGCCTTCTCAAGCTTATCTATTTGTGTTGTGTTTAGGTTCCAGAGAAGTTCACTGCCATACAACCCTGAAGGGATGACTATTGTTCTGTAAAGTTTGTATGAACTTTGAGGAGAGATACCACCAGGGTATAGGCCAACATCGGAGAGGCCGAAATATGCCCCCCTTAATTTTGTGCATATAGCATCGACAAATTTGTTATTGAAATAGGATTTGGAAAGCAGAATTCCCAGGTGAGTATAGGAGTCAGCTTCTCCGAGAAAGGATGATCCAAATGGCCATGATCTTGCACAATTATCGGCTTCTTGTTTTGATTCATTGAAAACCATTATGACGGTTTTCGATGAATTATAACTGAAGCGCCATTTATTACTTCATATAAGCCAATAAGACCTGGACGGGATAGAGAGAGAAGCATCATATCATCGGCTTGGGTGGGAGATGAACAATTCAGTGAGTGGATACGAAGGCCCACGGCAATTTTGATTTTTCAATAATATGATTGGAGATCGTCTGCGTATATTTTGTACCACAGAGGTGATTGGTCTCATCAGCAACTGAAATTATTTAAAGACATTCATTGAACAAAGCTATATGTTGTTATTATTATTAACCACTGGTCATTCGAGGCATCAGTACTCAAAACTAACATGTTGTGCTCAGTAGATCTGGCTCGACGGTGCTCTTGTACTGGCAACAATCCTTTAATGTCTTAGTGCTAGTATGTTCACACCAACTGGTACTATACTAGGAAATGTCAATTATAAAATATCATTGTGTTTATTTCTGAGCCAAATAATTGCAGAGAAACCATTTTTTCGTGCAGATATGATGTCATAATGCCGAGACAAAGAGCATTTGCATTATTGTTTGTCCAGGTAAACATAGATAGAATTAAAATGTATGGACTATCATAACGCTATACAGACACTGAGACATTTCCCCACCAGACATTTCCCCTCTATCAAAAGAGGACATTTCCCCACTCGGACAATTACCCACCGGACATTTCCCCACCCGGACATTTACCCACCGGACATTTCCCCACCCTGCTAATAAAATGCAGACATCAAAGAATGTTTTGACAGATCAGTGAAGTCTGGTCAGTGAGGCCATCTCAAGCGATGTCAACTCAGCCAATGTAATGTTCTGATAGACATGAAAGCGTGTTTTGACAAACATGAAAGAGTGTTTTGGCGATAGTACGCAGTTGAAACAATGTTGTGACAATTATGAACACAGTATGAATTCTAGTGAGTGAACTCTAGAAAGCAAAGTTATCATGGAATCATATCTTCAATCATGGAACTGATTAAAAACAATCGTGGTGTTGACAAATTATGTTTCGAAGGTCCTGCTCAGTTTCCACGATGTTAATTCATTTTCTGAAGAACAGATATAAAGAGCGCTCATAGTTAGTTATCCAATAATATGTGTGCCAATTTCTATAAAAAGCATTTAATTTGATATTTTTTCTGAAGAACAGATATAAATAGTGTTCAGACATGTAGCTAATTATCCAATAATATGAGTACAAATTTACATAAAGAGCATTTAATTTGATATTTTTTCTGAAGAACAGATATAAAGAGCGTTCATAATCAGTTATCCAATAATATGTAAAACCTCAAAAAATGAATGTGTAAATATATAGTGAATCATGGTCAGAGAGTTCGGCGAGAGATGTCAGCACTTCGGAACAAGCTTACTTATGTACTGTTACTATTTATTGCTGTGTATAGGTATATAATTTCGTTCATTGAAATAAATCTGATTTTAACACATACCCATAGTATGAGTCAATATACCACACGCCCACAGTAACAGTCAAAGGTGAGTAAATGTCCGGTGGGTAAATGTTCGGGTGGGGAAATGTCCGCGTTGCCATTTCAAGGGCGGGTGGAAATGTCCGGTGGGGAAATGTCCAAAAACAAGAAACGAAAATTGTATTTATTATTATGTAATTATTATAAACTCATGTATATGTGAGAACTAGAATAAATATTGTTTACATCAAAAGGCGCTGTCGCTGTGGAATTGATCAAACTGTTTACGTTTTGCTCCGACAATATGTCATAAAATGTCTTACTTCTGTCGATATTGTTTCATGTGTTGTGCATGTTATGTTTCGTGATGTCTTCCGATTTCATCTGATGTATAAATTATGTTTGGATATGGCACCATGAGGGAGTATTCTTGTTGAACTTATATTCCCTTCTCGCCTCTTTGTTTACATATTGTGTTTTCAAACGACGCCATTTTCCATGCAACATTCAACTTACGCCCAACTTTGTTGTCTTTGTTCAAGTTGAGTGCTACCAATGCACCTATATGCAGTCCAAAGGAAAGGTGTGATAAACAATGAATTGTCTGCTTAATACACAGCCGTTATGCACTTACCATAATTGACTCAATCATCAACACAATGGCTAGTGAAACAAGCGGTGACTTAATTGATCTGGACTGTCAAACACAGGCGTCTGATAGTCAGTCACTTAATAATCACAAACCTATACCGGGAATTGATCCAGAATCGGTTATCGAACTCCTCGCTTCGAAAGTGGAAGAACATAAATCAAATGAATATTCGCTGTACGTGCTCTGGGCAATGGGATGTCTGCACAGTTGCACCAAGGACAAATTTGTTGCAATGTTAGAAACAGGTTGCCTAGAAAACACTTTCAAACTAGACCTGATTCGTTCTGCTGTTTTCTCTGAATGCAAGAAGCTGTCGTCGTTTCCGTTTGAGCAGAATTCAACCCTTAAACGAAGAGTAAATTCGTCTGGTGACACGATATCGAACAAACTTTCCAATGATATCTACAATTTGCTCTATTATATGGTAGAAGAACATCCAGAATGTCTACAGGGCCTTGTTTCAACTTCTACAAAAAGTTCAAAATCGAAATCAACCGGTGCAAGCACAGCCAAAAACGTACAAACTAGTAACGAAGGTTGGGGCCTGAAAATTCTTATTGACTATTCAATTCAGTGCAAAGCCGATATTCTAGACCTGAAAGGCCGCGCTCAAGCAGCCGAACACATTCTACACGAATCAGTTCCGAAACTAAAGGCTAATCAAGATTCTCTGGAAAATAGGCTGATCATAATGGATAAGAAAGTGCAGGAAATTCAAAATATGACAAAAGAAAGTTCTGTGGCCGCGACATCAGCTCAAATCACAGTAGAACGGCTACAAGATGATAAATACGACGGCACCGCCAAACTGAAGAACGACTTAAAAACTGTAAAGCAAGATATCGCTGAGTTATCGGAGTCTCTTCTTAAGTCCATCCATCAGAATAAATCCATCACCAGTGCTGTAAGCTGTCTAAGAGGGGAAGTGAAAGTAGTTGCACAGACAAAACCATCCACTGTGAAATGCGACTGTGCAAATAAATGTGAGGAAATGTGTGGTAATACTCTATCGAAATTCATGGGCACAATGGTGAAGGAATTCGAAAGCTACACCGATAAACTGTTCAAAGCCGTTATGTCAGATGTAGACAATATGAAGGAATTCCGACCGTCCGGAGTTTTATCAAAACCTTCGCGTAAATCGGTTTCCAGATCATATCGTGGTGATTATGACCAGAACTCGTCACTTCCAAACAGTATCCCATGTTCACCTTCTGAATTAGGTAACGATGTTAGTGATATACAGCTAAATGATGCCGGGGTACACGCCACCCCTGGACGTACCGACTCCAACCCTCCGAGTTCTGAGCGTCCACCTACTACTCCCAAAGACAAACACTATGAACCTATGCGTGACAGGAGAAGATTCTTTTACAACAGGAACGATTCTCCTATGACAACCACACGACATGTTCTCGAAGGAGTACTAGATAACGTTGACATGAAAAAGATAGCAAATTATATAACAAACAGAGGTGTAAAATTTTCTATAATTCGCATAATGAGCAGTGCAAATGGTCATGCAACTCTCAGAGTAAACATTTCAAATGATAGTTCGTCCAAAGTGAATGCTCCTAATTTCTGGCCGAAAGGTGTTACATGCAGACAATGGGAACCAAGCCCTTACACGGCGAACCAAAGTTATCGCGCCTAAACACGGCGTTCTTAATTGTATTGCCTACATTATAATAACTTATTGTACTTGCACTCACTCAATTGAATATGCTGTCGTTCCTTACATGGAATATGACAGGCGCATTGTCGTCATCTAATTATTTACACTTGATGTTAGATCAACACCATGTCGATATATGTGGGATATCTGAACATTGGCTTGGGGAAAAAGATTTATTCCTGCTAGACAATATTCATGTCAACTTCGAGTCTCATGCTGTAAGTGACTATACTATGCGTTTGCCTTTCCAGAGAGGTCGTCCCAGAGGCGGCGTAGCACTTATTTGGAACAAGTCAAAGTTTAATGGACGTATCAACAAACTTGCTATTGAAGACGATCGTATAATTGGTATTCAATTGAAATTATCTGCTCTCAGCTTTATATATGTATTCCAAGTTTATCTACCGACAACTAACAACTCTGTTCAATATTACCGAGAATATATGGACAAACTGTCAGATATTTATGAGAAATACTTTTGTCTTGGAAAAATCATTCTGATGGGCGATTTCAACGCTGACCTTTCTAGGCATGATGCAAGATCAAATGCCTTCAAATCGTTCTTGGAGAAAAAAACATTATTCTCTGTCAATGAGATTGCATCCCACATATATATTCCGACATTTGTCCCGGCTACGGGCCAAGCTTGCTCGGCGATTGACCATATTATTATACCTCGAAATGATAAGCATAACATAGTATCCTATCATGTTTTTGATGATGACTCAGCCAATGTATCTAACCACCGTCCTCTCATTGTCATGATCGACATGCAGTTCTCCCGTCGCGATTTCAAAAATGTGCACAAATCGCCAATTAGGTACAACTGGAAAACATTCCAAGATGACTGCGATGTCAAATCATCGTATGTAGAGCGACTAGAAACATATCTACCTCCCTTGAATACAAACCAATTGCTCTCATCCGATATTGATAAGTTATATAATTCAATAGTCACTGCGATAAATAGAGCAGCAAGAGAAATAATCCCATCCAAGTCATTCAAAAGCCACCTGAAACCCTTTTGGAATGCCACGCTGACTGTGCTGCACCGTGAAATGACTAATGCCAGAACCAATTGGATTCAGCATGGTCGACCCGCGGATCCCAGCAACGCAGTATACATGGTATACAAACGGACCAAATGTGATTTCCGAAGAGAATATCGTAAATGCTCTCAAAATTTTCTTGACGATTGCATGAATGAGATAGATACCTATGCAGAAATAGATCAAGCTGCATTCTTCAGACTCCTCAATGCAAAACGCGCGCGTTTAGGTACCAAGTCACAATCATATTTTGTATCAAACGGTCGTGTTATCAGAGATGATGAAGAAATCTCAAAAGAATGGATACAATACTATGAGTCAATATATTCAACACAATTAATTGATACCTCATTTGATCAAGATCACTATTCTAGTGTGTCTGAAATCGTTGGAGCAGAACTTTCGGGCACAACCACGTCAAAAATCGATGATCTTTTGTGCTATCCGGTCTCCAAATCAGAAATATTATCTGAATACAAAACGCTCAGCAGAAACAAAGCTTCCGGACATGATGCTCTAAACTACGAACATTTTATCTTCGGAGGCGAAAAACTAGCCGAATCCCTCGCTCACCTATTTTCCAAAATGCTCGAATCATGTCACGTTCCTCGAAACGCAAAACTTGGCATTATATTTTCACTGTATAAAGGCGCTCCGAAACCTAAAGAGTCATTTGACAGTTACAGGGCAATAACTCTACTTCCAGTTCTCTACAAATTATTTGAACGGGTTATACTATCACGCTTGAAACAAAACGTTCCATATTCTATTGCGGTTCACCCCCTGCAAAATGGGTTCCAGCAGAATATTAGTTGCATGGCAACATCATATTTGGTGCAAGAATGTGTCTCATATACATCACAGAACCACAGCAAATTATTTGCATGTTTCTTGGATGTATGGAAGGCATTTGATACCGTATGGATAAATGGCCTACTGTTCAAACTCATTCAACGTAATATCCAGGGAAAAAGTCTTAGAATAATTAATAATCTCCTAACTGGAATGAAATGTTCACTTATATACAACGGATATCAATCAAAATGGATTGACGTACTTCATGGAGCCCGACAGGGGGGTACCCTCTCCCCGATTTTTTACACCATCTACATTGACCAGTTACTGTGGGATCTTGAGCGGGCGGCATGTGGTCTGAAAATAGGTGGCATTAATTTATGTTCACCAACTCATGCAGATGATATGTTGTTAATGTCGTTAACTCCAACTGGGTTACAATCACTCTGCTCAATTTGCAGTTCATACAGCTCTATTTGGCGCTACAAATACAATGCATCAAAGAGTTACACAATAGTCTTCAATGAATCAAAAGCCGACCACTCTGGATCTCACAGGAAATGGACTCTTGGTCGAAACGAAATGACCGAAGTTACCTCCGTCACTCACTTAGGCATTCCTATAGATAAATTCAAATTCGCGTCATCCCTAGTAGATGAGGTATGCACCAAGATAAGAGGAACATTTTTTATGTTGTCAAATGCAGGTATGTACGCAGGCGGCCTAACACCTGTGAGCTCAGTAAAGCTTTACAAGTCTATTGTATTACCAAGAGGTCTATATGGAACAGAACTCATCACTGATATCACTAATACTGATAAGCTTAAACTTGAACGCATTCACCGATTTTGCTTAAAACGTATTCAGGGTTTGCATCCCCAGACCCGCACGGCTATGGTAGAGGGGTTGCTTGGTATCCAGTCACTCAGTTACTTCATAACCAAACGCAGGCTGTCCTTGTATCGCTCATTATGCAATATGAGTAGTGACAAGGCTACGAAGCAACTTTTTTACTATCGCACATCTGAATCTCACTTCGCACAGGGGAGTCCTTTCATTAGAAAAGTTGAATCAGACCTTAAGGATCTGACGATTGCTCACTTGTATCAGGAATTTTCATCAGAAGCAAAAGTAGCTAATAAACACCATTGGAAGTCCCTGGTCAACAACGCAATGATGTCCAACTCTAGAAACGAATGGCAACACCTTGTATCAACACAGAGTGACTTCGGTCGTTTCGCTACCATCCAAACAAACCTGCACATGTCCCACCTTTGGAAAGCATGCCACAAATACCCCAGACACAAGAAATTTTACTTTCTCATTGTGCAATTACTATGCATGTTGAAATTCGTTGAGGACGTTGTGTGCATAAGATGTGGGGCAATTTATAATGATACCGTGAATCATGTTTTTAACGACTGTTCTTCTCTGGTAGACTCAAGAAATGACACATGGTATCGTTTCCTCTCACATTTCCACGTAGACTGTTATATGTGCATTGATAATCTCCCGGTGGACAAACAAATGCTCATGTTCATTGGGTATATCCCAAATTCTCTCCATGGCATCGCTGATGATGTCCTGGAGATTGTCGATTTTATGGTGAGAGAAGCCGCTCAAATCTGGTACCTTTGGATGTTCGGGGATAATAGACATTAGTTCATTATAATGTTCCCCATATTTCATTCCTTCTCTAACCATCACTGCGTTGATATTTTCCATCGTGTAATCTTGTACGTGTATATGCGCATGTTTACGGTTTTCAGGCCACTATATATGTGTGTGTCCAATTAAATTAATGTCTTGTGTCTCTGTGTTTGTACATAATTGCTTTGCATGAAATATTTGTGTAATTCCTTATTTATATTCTACGTATTTTGCTTTATTATATATTGACTCTTCAGAAATGGAGGAATAAAAGATATATATAATTGTCAATGATGTGGTACCACATGTCATTCCGAATATGTAGCAATGACGGGCAGTCTAACAAGATATGTTGTACTACACATGAGTAGGTCGCTAAACAATGTTTGCATATATCATATTGTCCGAAAGCTGTATGTGCGATTATGCGACCGATCAAGAGGAATACAAATTTTTCCTCCGGAAATTGTGAGCATAGTTTCCATATACCGATCGTCCATAGCGTGGGGTGAATGGTACGGAATGCTGTTAAAGAGGAGTCGTCGGAGATACGATTATACCAGTCAAGTTCATCTAACTCCTTTACAGCTGTCCTTACCAAGCCTTTCCACACCACGGGCGATGGAAATTCATTGGAATTAGCATATTCAATAAGGTGATGTTCCATATTATATTTACATAGAATGCGCCATATGTCATGTATAAAAGATGTTTCATCCGTTGACAGACCAGATATGAAATCATACAAACGTCGTAGGAATAACTGTTTTGATGCTTTCTCGTGATTTGGCCCACAGAAAGCGCCAAGCATTGAGAGTTTCCGACGATCGATCCACGATTCTAGCGAGGAACAGCCTAGACAGCCTTGTGCAATAACTGTTCGGGTCCTCGTCGGAAAACCTTGCATATGCTTGATGCAAACTCTGTGGGCCTTCTCAAGCTTATCTATTTGTGTTGTGTTTAGGTTCCAGAGAAGTTCACTGCCATACAACCCTGAAGGGATGACTATTGTTCTGTAAAGTTTGTATGAACTTTGAGGAGAGATACCACCAGGGTATAGGCCAACATCGGAGAGGCCGAAATATGCCCCCCTTAATTTTGTGCATATAGCATCGACAAATTTGTTATTGAAATAGGATTTGGAAAGCAGAATTCCCAGGTGAGTATAGGAGTCAGCTTCTCCGAGAAAGGATGATCCAAATGGCCATGATCTTGCACATTTATCGGCTTCTTGTTTTGATTCATTGAAAACCATTATGACGGTTTTCGATGAATTATAACTGAAGCGCCATTTATTACTTCATATAAGCCAATAAGACCTGGACGGGATAGAGAGAGAAGCATCATATCATCGGCTTGGGTGGGAGATGAACAATTCAGTGAGTGGATACGAAGGCCCACGGCAATTTTGATTTTTCAATAATATGATTGGAGATCGTCTGCGTATATTTTGTACCACAGAGGTGATTGGTCTCATCAGCAACTGAAATTATTTAAAGACATTCATTGAACAAAGCTATATGTTGTTATTATTATTAACCACTGGTCATTCGAGGCATCAGTACTCAAAACTAACATGTTGTGCTCAGTAGATCTGGCTCGACGGTGCTCTTGTACTGGCAACAATCCTTTAATGTCTTAGTGCTAGTATGTTCACACCAACTGGTACTATACTAGGAAATGTCAATTATAAAATATCATTGTGTTTATTTCTGAGCCAAATAATTGCAGAGAAACCATTTTTTCGTGCAGATATGATGTCATAATGCCGAGACAAAGAGCATTTGCATTATTGTTTGTCCAGGTAAACATAGATAGAATTAAAATGTATGGACTATCATAACGCTATACAGACACTGAGACATTTCCCCACCAGACATTTCCCCTCTATCAAAAGAGGACATTTCCCCACTCGGACAATTACCCACCGGACATTTCCCCACCCGGACATTTACCCACCGGACATTTCCCCACCCTGCTAATAAAATGCAGACATCAAAGAATGTTTTGACAGATCAGTGAAGTCTGGTCAGTGAGGCCATCTCAAGCGATGTCAACTCAGCCAATGTAATGTTCTGATAGACATGAAAGCGTGTTTTGACAAACATGAAAGAGTGTTTTGGCGATAGTACGCAGTTGAAACAATGTTGTGACAATTATGAACACAGTATGAATTCTAGTGAGTGAACTCTAGAAAGCAAAGTTATCATGGAATCATATCTTCAATCATGGAACTGATTAAAAACAATCGTGGTGTTGACAAATTATGTTTCGAAGGTCCTGCTCAGTTTCCACGATGTTAATTCATTTTCTGAAGAACAGATATAAAGAGCGCTCATAGTTAGTTATCCAATAATATGTGTGCCAATTTCTATAAAAAGCATTTAATTTGATATTTTTTCTGAAGAACAGATATAAATAGTGTTCAGACATGTAGCTAATTATCCAATAATATGAGTACAAATTTACATAAAGAGCATTTAATTTGATATTTTTTCTGAAGAACAGATATAAAGAGCGTTCATAATCAGTTATCCAATAATATGTAAAACCTCAAAAAATGAATGTGTAAATATATAGTGAATCATGGTCAGAGAGTTCGGCGAGAGATGTCAGCACTTCGGAACAAGCTTACTTATGTACTGTTACTATTTATTGCTGTGTATAGGTATATAATTTCGTTCATTGAAATAAATCTGATTTTAACACATACCCATAGTATGAGTCAATATACCACACGCCCACAGTAACAGTCAAAGGTGAGTAAATGTCCGGTGGGTAAATGTTCGGGTGGGGAAATGTCCGCGTTGCCATTTCAAGGGCGGGTGGAAATGTCCGGTGGGGAAATGTCCAAAAACAAGAAACGAAAATTGTATTTATTATTATGTAATTATTATAAACTCATGTATATGTGAGAACTAGAATAAATATTGTTTACATCAAAAGGCGCTGTCGAAAGGAGAGAGAGGAAATACATATCCATGTCAAATTTCATCGTGATCGGTGCAGAAATATTGATGACTACAATGAACATTTATACAGAGAACTTTACTTGTTCAAGTGTATATATTAAATATAATTATGTAAACATGAATATAAAGGACATGTATAATTATTATATTACATAAATCAACTTGGCAACATGTGAAACAAGTTCAATAACCAACTACTGGAGTGGCCTGCCGGCCAGGAAACTTATACACAAGAGAGTTAATACTATCACAAAACATTTGCGGACGGGGCTATTGTCCAGGTATATTCACATTGGACATGTGGCATGTAAAGCTTAAATGTTACTAAGTACAAGCTCACCAAGTAATTCATCTCTTCTTTCAATCTCTCTATTTTCAATGGACACTTCCAAATCAGCCTGATTGTAGATGTCGCAGTCATCTGTTTTGCAATGATCATCCTCATCAACATTCGCTGTGTTTCCTGGTTGGGCTGTGGTATTGAAGTTCATGTGTTATTTAATACGATATTTTAAGCCATGCATCGCAATATATATTTGTAACTGAATCCACCCAAATAAAATTCAAATTAACACAAAGAACAAGAGAGTCAAAGAATGTGGGGGTCGTTCACCATGCTGCGAAAACTGGGACTGATTCAATGCCATATACAGCCGACATATTGCTCAAGGTACAGGGCTTCAAATAAACCAATGACTTAGTGTATACAATATTTTATTTTCGAACACAACATTGGTGTAAACAATATTTATTCTACCCTCAATTAATACATGTATACATGAAATAAGACATTGAACAATATGAGTTAAATTAAATGACAGGTTAGAAAACAATAAGTAAAAAATAAAATAAAATAAAAAGGAGGGTGAAGAGGATCTAACAACAAGCGGGTCACCGCTTATTTGAAGTTATCTCCTCGTTAAAGAAAGGTATGCAGAATAGTATGTAGAAGGAGCGTATGGCAAGAGGCTGAGTTAAAGAGAGCAGGTTGGGGGGAATGAAAATAACAAGTTACTAACATTAAGTTGAGGCAGAAGAGATGGAAGGAGTGGGACAGAGGGTGAGTTACTACTGCTGTGTGTTTACAAGTATTCTCAAATATATCTATATTTATAGATATTTATAACTTTGTTTTTCATGATGATTGACACTTAATGCAAATTTAACGGAACACAACATTCAACACATCAGCCCTCCCCGGGAGACGGGAGTGATTGCTCTCGCACCTGTATACACTCGCCATTTTCGGGTGCTAAAATGTGCAATCGTCCCTCTTGTCAAATGATTATGATGACTGCAATCGTTGGTTCAATATTGAACTATTTGAAGGTTTATTTTGATTCTATTCTTTTTCAATTCAATTATGGGCAAGTGAAAGTGTGACTAAATGTAGATAGACATATATATGTATGTCCCATTTTGTTTGGGAAAAACACAACATGATTATATTACAGGGTGCAATTACATCCGTCTTATGGATTGTGGGAGTGCTCTTGAAAGTCTTGTTGTGTTTTCCCCCTGGGAAGGACTGACACACACAAACAATACTAGTATGGCTCCTTATATGGCTGTTTAGAGAGAGTATGACACCCTTAAGACAACATACCTTTGTATGAGAGTTTACTCAACAGCTGCTTTGTCGTCTTGTTGTATACAGGAAATACGCTGTTATATATCTCTGAAAATCCATGGAAAGATACGAAGCCATGATTGCTGTAAGAAAAGTGTAAATAAGGATATTAGCAGCTGTTTATATTCCAAATGAAAGTTAAAGTTTGATCTTGATGTAAACATATTTTATTCCAATCAAAAAATAACATGTTTAAACATTTGACAAATATTTTACAGTAATACAGAATAATATATATAATCGGATGATTGGAAAGGGGATTACACAACACTTAAGCGTAGAGGGGTGTAGATGGGGTTTGGACGGGAAGGAATGAAACTATCATAGTTATAGTATAATGTTGTTGTCGTGAGAAGCAGGTAGAGAGTTTGTGAAGGAGAAAGACATAGAGAGGACGGATTTTTTTAAAGTTTGATCTTAACAGTGACACAGCTGTCAGATAATAATCATACCACATAGCTATCTAGTAGGGGTTTCAACTTGGGGTGGGTCATGTCTACCTCTGAATTTTTAAATATATAGCTGCACCCTTTGTGTCAGATAATTTCATTTTCAACTAATTCCATTTATGTGTACTCCCACCACCCCCAAATAAAGATATCGGACAAAATGATTTATAATGTGTGAAGTGAAACGTGAACCCATGGACCTGACTAGAGCGTCTTGTTGCACCCACAATTTGAACTGAAGAACGGAACCATAACAGGACTGAATTCTGTAATCAGATTAACGGATCGACTGTGTGAATGAAATATTCAAAGCATGGGGCATTTGCCACCCTACCAGCAACTTAGCTATATTTAATTGCTTATGGACTACTAAGCAGAAGGATTGTTTACTCACCTGGATTGGCAAATCAGTTCATGCAGTTCTCTCGAAACATATACTTTGTTGGAGGCACACATGATTTGATCTGAAGTTGAAGTAGTAGAATAGTATCCAACACCATCTGTAGAGGAGAAATATTTATCAACATGGAAGTACGAATTACACCTCTGGCATCGTAGAGAACACTTCAGGGCTGGTAAGGGTCCATCAGACACTGTGAACAAAACACATTCAGTAGGCTTCCTCGTGGGATATATTGGTCCATTACAATCTAAACACTCAGAAACAGGTGGCAGCAAGAACTTCATGTGTGTGACTCCAGTCTGCTGTGTGGCCTCTATTAATACTGTGTTCATTGCTACACTATTGTCAGATAGGTGCTGTGATAACTCATTGTTCTGCGAAATTTCCTCAACAAGAGTGTCAATATCACCAAGAGAAAACTGTTGTCTAGAGTTGGAGTAGACAATGTTCATGATATACCTGTTTCGGTCAGGAAACTTGGGTGGCACATGGATAAGGGAATAGCAGAAGTTTAATGAGTTTAAAAGACCAATCTGTTTGATGAGCATTTCTACTGTCTTAGATGTGACTGATTTTGGTGTCGATGTCCGAATGTCTGGGATAGCCCTATGTGTTGGTGAAAGTAAGTCATCTGCATCAGGAAGACAGAGGTAACCTGTAATAAAAAAGGACAACATTATGGTACATGCGTCGTTACAACAAACTGACAAACAAAAATGAGAATGGATATAGAAGTTAATTATTTGTAATGAAATTTTCTGAGGGTAAAAGTGTTGCATGTTATGACGTATGCGTAAATTTATTGTGTATACACTGTTAGCCCCAGCCCCACCCCAGGCAGGTGACATGAACTATACATTCGCTCTTTTTGTATAAAACTATTTAAGGTTGCCATTTCATGTTTATATATGTTTTGTTATTATTGGGAAGGGCAGCCAGTGTATAATCATGCTGTACTTTTCTTGAAATACCGTTGTAAAATGGTGATGAGAAATAAAAGTATTTTGCATACACATACTTAACTGAGGCTAACTCTGGTAGTTTTTTTTTTTTGAGTGACATACTCTCAGGTGCCCAATAAAATTCCCAACGATCACTATTATTTGGCATTGACATATTGAGTGAAATTGCCATCACAATTATTTTATTAGCATAAATCACCATCCATTACTATTATTAGGTCATCACGATTATTAGGCACATGAGAGTAAGGACACAAGGGCCCACCATATAACATATATAATAAGGTCAAGTGGATTCAGAGAAGATGTTATAGGAGTTCCAATAAATTCAACGGAAATTGTTATGACTTATGTCCCCATGATTGCAACTTTTTGGAAACACTTGTGAGATCAAAGTTAGTTCCATATGGGATGCCAAATTGACATTTTAATAAATAATTGACCTTAAGCGCAATAAAGAATACATTATTGCGCTATTCAAACGCAATAAGGGAAGATCTAATCTAATTGCGCTTTTGCGCTTAAGCGCAATAAGGAAATTCCCTATTGCGCTTAGGCTTAAGCGCAATAAGAGATTCCTTATTGAGCTTAAGCGCAATTAGATATTCCCTTATAGGCTTATTGAGCTTAAGCTAAATTATATATCAAATGTCAATTTGTCATCCCATGGTAACTATGGGACTAACATGGCAACAGTTATTTTACCTCTGTTGCTAGCTGAAGTGCTAGGTGTGTCAAACTCTGCATCCGTCCGTCTGATATTTCTCTTTACAGATTTCTTCTTTGGTGTGGCGATGTCGCGAAACGTTCTTTTCTTAGATGACATATCTGAAAAGACAAGTTCGACCATTTCACTGTCAGGAATATAACCATGCAAATGTGTATACTTGTCTCCCCCTAACCGGTACATGGTTTACAGTTACTGGACATAAAGTCCCAAAAATAAGGTTTTAATCGAGTTTAGAGATCGGTATCAAGGATACCGATTTCTAAACTCGATTAAAACCTTATTTTTGGGACTTTATGTCCAGTAACTGTGAATGGTTAGAGGGTTTCCGGTGTGGGGTGTTCGATCAAAAAACACCAATAATAAACTTAAAACACAATACCAATTCCACTTATGTCAATTAATAAATGCATTTGTGTCATCTATGAAATTTCATCAACTACCCCCACCCTCATAGATGAAACGTATATCTATTTATGTATGTACATGGGATGCCCATGGATGTGTCTGTGATCTGTACATGGGGAGTCCTGTTTCATAAAATTAGTCAGCAAAATAACTTTAACAACATATGACGAGTTGTATTTCATTTTAAAACAGAACACATTTTCTAAAATAAATTAGGACTGAGAGTGCTTACTTGTTCTCTTACTCTTAGTCTTACTTAGTATACTTAGTATACATATAATAGCAATGAGTACTGACCATATACTATAGATACGGTGAATGCACATGCTGGCCAAAAGTTACTTAATACTGTTTATCAGTTTTTTATTATTGTGATATGCTAGTCGCAGTAAGTAGAATACAGCCAACTACTGTCCCAACGACCTTGGCCTTGAGCTCTGAAAAGCACTTACGATTTTCAACATTTTTCCAGCTGTCATATATACCATATATGAGTAATAGATTACAACGGAATGATATAGCGAATGGCAAATGTTTCGCGATACATGGTGCTCTCATAAACATATTTATTAAAAGTGAAATTTGCACCCCATAGCGTTCACGTAACAATTATAGGCCCTACTTGTAGACTTGTATTTGTTTATATTGTGATAGCTAGGCCATACAAATAAATAAAGAGCGTTTTGTTTTCGTTATGACAAAATCAATGTGTGCTCTGTCAACTAAACATTTGATTTTCCGCAATAAATGCGTTTAATTAACCACAAATGGAAAATAATTAATTACAGTATGCATACAGTTACATCTTTTGTGAGCGCGTTTAACGTTTTGATATGTAGGCCAAGATGTCCCTTTAGAACTGATTTCAGTGTCAATCAAAGTGAGGTGTAGGCTAATTATATCTGACCATGCATATGATTAATTTCAAATAAACCAAAGATATATATAATAACATATTCCAAGGAAAAGTATTTATACATAATTTATAAATGAAAAAAAATAACCATGTTAACAACTCCAGTATAGTCCATTGACCCGCGCTGGAGAGAACAAGATCAGCTCGGTTTAAGATCTATAATGTTCAATATTGCAATGGTTTTGGAACAGCTTATGAAATTTGCATAACCGAAACGTCTCAAATTTATACGATTAATAACCCCACATGTTCCAATCGTCCGCGGTTTACAAATGTACGTGCTATTATATGTTACTGTAGGGTAGGCCTATGTGCTATCAATGACGTAGGGCTATCATAAGGACTTGTTCGGTATTCCAAATGTAGGTTTAAATAACCTTGAACACAAACTAAAATATGAACTGATGTCTCGAGCACAATTTAACACCGCGCGGAGAAACATGTTTTGCAACAAACGTCAAGGTCGTTGACACAGTCGTGTCACAATAACCTACTGTGAAGTGAGGGAGTTACCGAAACCCCAATGACGTCATAGATTATTTACAAATATATATTCTACCGTTACCGTAAGTACACACATTTATTCGAATACCTCCATTATGAACTCACAGACTGAACGCGAAACATTCAAGGGTGCCGAATATATAGGTCCAAACCTGGACATGTATGATATATATAGACAATGAAAGAGGGGAGGAAAGTTGCCACATTTTCAATAAATAAAATGTAGCTAAATTATGCATAAATTATTTACTCACCTGGTCATGCAGCTGGCATAAAAATGAACAAAGAAACGCACGTGTAATTGCTAATTAGTTAACAACGAAGGAGCTCTTAGGCTACATGTATGTATATGATTGAAATTAATCTGATAGTGAAAATAATAAAGTGAGTAGATAGGCGCGAAGCGCCCGGGATGGTCGAAAAGATCGAGTGATCTTCTCCTTCACCCCACGGTTTGTTGTTGTTGGAGATATAGCACACAGAAAACATTCATGTCTGAACACGGCAAAAGCGGACATAATTGAATTAATGTTATTCTTTGGTTGAATTGATTGGATGGATTATTTTTGGGGAAGAGCCCACGAGCTTTAATATGGGGTGTGAGGGGTGTCCCGGTGGGTCCCTTTAATATATGGTTGAGCTGAGCGTGTCTTCTAATAGTGGAAAAAAAACAGGCAGGGTAGTTTTATATTCCAGGAAATGATGATTGTCTGACACTTGATGAGTGACGATAAGTGATATCGACTCATTGTTGCGAGCGATAACAGCAGGCATCTGTCATCAGATGACTAGGTGTTGTTCTAACTGTATACATTATGTGTTTATGTATACACAATATGTATAACTCGGGTCACATAAACCACTGACCCCATGAGCTCATTTAAGTATGAGCGCAACTCACCTAATCGACATTTTGCGCTCTCATTTTGAAAAGCGCTCATGTAGTCGGTAGTCTGTACTCGGGGTGTTTGGAAAGGCTCGATTGACGTCCACTCGGAATAAATTGGTAGAGGGCATTTTTCTGTCATTTTGTCAGACAGAATATGGGGAACATTATACTCCAAATCCGCTTTGGTGGCAATAATTATTTCCTACAGTTCTTTTCAATATGGTCCTATTTTTATGTTTATTTCCATTTTGCACGTGTATGACCATTGTTATTTAAACAAAATCATAAAAAGATACTTTCCTGGTGTTCTTTTATATTATGATTGTAAACATAAAGAGCGTTCTTTGTTGCTGTATTCCTGATATGTAACTAATAACGAGCGTTTATATCATTTGTGCGTGATTAGCCAGAAAAACTGTGTCTTCTGTAACACAATCAGGCTCTTGCTTAGGTAAAATATAGTAGGTCTTTATGATAGCATGCTGTTTACGCGATGGTCATGGTATATATGAACAAAACTCTATGCGTTTTAATGTTTTTCTGTTTATGGTGATTGGAACAAATATGAATATTTTCGACAACTAAGGCTTCCGGAGCCTTTAACATATAATATATATGCGGCAAATTGGTACATTTAAAGGTACGGTTGGCCTTGGCGGTGGGTATCCTGTGAAAATATTTCCACCCGTCAAAAACCGCCACAAACAGAAAGAACAACAAAATGTAGACAGACGTTGTCCTTATTTAAATAAGAAATATCGCATATGCAGTATGTTATTGTCATATTTTTGACCATCGTTATGTAAACAAAAGCCTAAAAAGTTACTTTTCTGGTGTTTGAATATATTATGATGGTAAACATAAAGAGCGTTCTTTGTGGGAGAATTCCTGATATGGAACGAACAAAGAGCGTTTATGCCATTTGTGTGTGATTAGCCAGCAGCATTGTGTTGTCTTTTGTAACACAATCAGGCTCTTGCTTATGAAAAATATAGTAAATCTTTATGATAACATGCCGTTTACGCGATGGTCATGGTATATATGAACGAAACTGTATGCGTTTTAATGTTTTTTCTGTTTACGGTGATTGGAACAAATATGAATATTTTCGACCACTAAGGCCTCACGTGCCTTTAAGGTGATACGTACCGGTGACCCCATATGACTTAAAGATCGACACATAATAATTAACAACACAGACCGTTTATTATTGACAAAGTAAGTGTGATGGGTTATGTTAATTGACATCATGCAGGTGACTTAAAGGCACGGGCGGCGTTCGTTGTTTAAATATTTATATTTGTTCAAGTTGCCATCATACGCTGGTGTATGTAAACAATATCCTTCTCGTGTTACAGAAGTTTTGCTTCTGTTTACATAACACATCGCAATTCTATTGGTTAATCACACACAAATGATATAAACGCTCTTTATTATTTCCATATCAGGAAAACAGTGACAAATAACGATCTTTATGTTCACCATACCCGGATCTAAACAATGTGTTTGTCTCGGTCTGTACCAGTCAAATCAGTTTGTCCCATGGTTCCCAAATAAGATCCTCTTCAAAATAATTCTGTCCCGGTCTGTCCCAGACCTTTCTATTGGGACAGGAAATATCAAAGGTAAATAATATATTTAATATGAAAACATTAGAAATGTGTTTGTCTCGGTCTGTACCAGTCAAATCAGTTTGTCACACGGTTCCCAAATAAGATCCTCTTCAAAATAATTCTGTCCCGGTCTGTCCCAGACCTTTCTATTGGGACAGGAAATATCAAAGGTAGATAATATATTTAATATGAAAACATTAGAAATGTGTTTGTCTCGGTCTGTACCAGTCAAATCAGTTTGTCCCACGGTTTCCAAATAAGATCCTCTTCAAAATAATTCTGTCCCGGTCTGTCCCAGACCTTTCTATTGGGACAGGAAATATCAAAGGTAAATAATATATTTAATATGAAAACATTAGAAATGTGTTTGTCTCGGCCTGTACCAGTCAAATCAGTTTGTCCCATGGTTCCCAAATAAGATCCTCTTCAAAATAATTCTGTCCCGGTCTGTCCCAGACCTTTCTATTGGGACAGGAAATATCAAAGGTAAATAATATATTTAATATGAAAACATTAGATATGTGTTTGTCTCGGTCTGTACCAGTCAAATCAGTTTGTCCCATGGTTCCCAAATAAGATCCTCTTCAAAATAATTCTGTCCCGGTCTGTCCCAGACCTTTCTATTGGGACAGGAAATATCAAAGGTAAATAATATATTTAATATGAAAACATTAGAAATGTGTTTGTCTCGGCCTGTACCAGTCAAATCAGTTTGTCCCATGGTTCCCAAATAAGATCCTCTTCAAAATAATTCTGTCCCGGTCTGTCCCAGACCTTTCTATTGGGACAGGAAATATCAAAGGTAAATAATATATTTAATATGAAAACATTAGAAATGTGTTTGTCTCGGTCTGTACCAGTCAAATCAGTTTGTCCCATTGTTCCCAAATAAGATCCTCTTCAAAATAATTCTGTCCCGGTCTGTCCCAGACCTTTCTATTGGGACAGGAAATATCAAAGGTAAATAATATATTTAATATGAAAACATTAGAAATGTGTTTGTCTCGGTCTGTACCAGTCAAATCAGTTTGTCCCATGGTTCCCAAATAAGATCCTCTTCAAAATAATTCTGTCCCGGTCTGTCCCAGACCTTTCTATTGGGACAGGAAATATCAAAGGTAAATAATATATTTAATATGAAAACATTATAAATGTGTTTGTCTCGGTCTGTACCAGTCAAATCAGTTTGTCCCATGGTTCCCAAATAAGATCCTCTACAAAATAATTCTGTCCCGGTCTGTCCCAGACCTTTCTATTGGGACAGGAAATATCAAAGGTAAATAATATATTTAATATGAAAACATTTGAAATGTGTTTGTCTCGGTCTGTACCAGTCAAATCAGTTTGTCCCATGGTTCCCAAATAAGATCCTCTTCAAAATAATTCTGTCCCGGTCTGTCCCAGACCTTTCTATTGGGACAGGAAATATCAAAGGTAAATAATATATTTAATATGAAAACATTAGCAATGTGTTTGTCTCGGTCTGTACCAGTCAAATCAGTTTGTCCCATGGTTCCCAAATAAGATCCTCTTCAAAATAATTCTGTCCCGGTCTGTCCCAGACCTTTCTATTGGGACAGGAAATATCAAAGGTAAATAATATATTTAATATGAAAACATTAGGAATGTGTTTGTCTCGGTCTGTACCAGTCCAATCAATTTGTCCCACGGTTTCCAAATAAGATCCTCTTCAAAATAATTCTGTCCCGGTCTGTCCCAGACCTTTCTATTGGGACAGGAAATATCAAAGGTAAATAATATATTTAATATGAAAACATTAGGAACGTGTTTGTCTCGGTCTGTACCAGTCCAATCAGTTTGTCTCACGGTTCCCAAATAAGATCCTCTTCAAAATAATTCTGTCCCGGTCTGTCCCAGACCTTTCTATTGGGACAGGAAATATCAAAGGTAAATAATATATTTAATATGAAAACATTAGAAATGTGTTTGTCTCGGTCTGTACCAGTCAAATCAGTTTGTCCCATGGTTCCCAAATAAGATCCTCTTCAAAATAATTCTGTCCCGGTCTGTCCCAGACCTTTCTATTGGGACAGGAAATATCAAAGGTAAATAATATATTTAATATGAAAACATTAGAAATGTGTTTGTCTCGGTCTGTACCAGTCAAATCAGTTTGTCCCACGGTTTCCAAATAAGATCCTCTTCAAAATAATTCTGTCCAGGTCTGTCCCAGACCTTTCTATTGGGACAGGAAATATCAAAGGTAAATAATATATTTAATATGAAAACATTAGAAATGTGTTTGTCTCGGCCTGTACCAGTCAAATCAGTTTGTCCCATGGTTCCCAAATAAGATCCTCTTCAAAATAATTCTGTCCCGGTCTGTCCCAGACCTTTCTATTGGGACAGGAAATATCAAAGGTAAATAATATATTTAATTTGAAAACATTAGATATGTGTTTGTCTCGGTCTGTACCAGTCAAATCAGTTTGTCCCATGGTTCCCAAATAAGATCCTCTTCAAAATAATTCTGTCCCGGTCTGTCCCAGACCTTTCTATTGGGACAGGAAATATCAAAGGTAAATAATATATTTAATATGAAAACATTAGAAATGTGTTTGTCTCGGTCTGTACCAGTCAAATCAGTTTGTCCCATGGTTCCCAAATAAGATCCTCTTCAAAATAATTCTGTCCCGGTCTGTCCCAGACCTTTCTATTGGGACAGGAAATATCAAAGGTAAATAATATATTTAATATGAAAACATTAGAAATGTGTTTGTCTCGGCCTGTACCAGTCAAATCAGTTTGTCCCATGGTTCCCAAATAAGATCCTCTTCAAAATAATTCTGTCCCGGTCTGTCCTAGACCTTTCTATTGGGACAGGAAATATCAAAGGTAAATAATATATTTAATATGAAAACATTAGAAATGTGTTTGTCTCGGCCTGTACCAGTCAAATCAGTTTGTCCCATGGTTCCCAAATAAGATCCGCTTCAAAATAATTCTGTCCCGGTCTGTCCCAGACCTTTCTATTGGGAAGGAAATATCAAAGGTAAATAATATATTTAATATGAAAACATTAGAAATGTGTTTGTCTCGGTCTGTACCAGTCAAATCAGTTTGTCCCATTGTTCCCAAATAAGATCCTCTTCAAAATAATTCTGTCCCGGTCTGTCCCAGACCTTTCTATTGGGACAGGAAATATCAAAGGTAAATAATATATTTAATATGAAAACATTAGGAATGTGTTTGTCTCGGTCTGTACCAGTCCAATCAATTTGTCCCACGGTTTCCAAATAAGATCCTCTTCAAAATAATTCTGTCCCGGTCTGTCCCAGACATTTCTATTGGGACAGGAAATATCAAAGGTAAATAATATATTTAATATGAAAACATTAGGAACGTGTTTGTCTCGGTCTGTACCAGTCCAATCAGTTTGTCTCACGGTTCCCAAATAAGATCCTCTTCAAAATAATTCTGTCCCGGTCTGTCCCAGACCTTTCTATTGGGACAGGAAATATCAAAGGTAAATAATATATTTAATATGAAAACATTAGAAATGTGTTTGTCTCGGTCTGTACCAGTCAAATCAGTTTGTCCCATGGTTCCCAAATAAGATCCTCTTCAAAATAATTCTGTCCCGGTCTGTCCAAGACCTTTCTATTGGGACAGGAAATATCAAAGGTAAATAATATATTTAATATGAAAACATTAGAAATGTGTTTGTCTCGGTCTGTACCAGTCAAATCAGTTTGTCACATGGTTCCCAAATAAGATCCTCTTCAAAATAATTCTGTCCCGGTCTGTCCCAGACCTTTCTATTGGGACAGGAAATATCAAAGGTAAATAATATATTTAATATGAAAACATTTGAAATGTGTTTGTCTCGGTCTGTACCAGTCAAATCAGTTTGTCCCATGGTTCCCAAATAAGATCCTCTTCAAAATAATTCTGTCCCGGTCTGTCCCAGACCTTTCTATTGGGACAGGAAATATCAAAGGTAAATAATATATTTAATATGAAAACATTAGCAATGTGTTTGTCTCGGTCTGTACCAGTCAAATCAGTTTGTCCCATGGTTCCCAAATAAGAATGTCTGGGATAGCCCTATGTGTTGGTGAAAGTAAGTCATCTGCATCAGGAAGACAGAGGTAACCTGTAATAAAAAAGGACAACATTATGGTACATGCGTCGTTACAACAAACTGACAAACAAAAATGAGAATGGATATAGAAGTTAATTATTTGTAATGAAATTTTCTGAGGGTAAAAGTGTTGCATGTTATGACGTATGCGTAAATTTATTGTGTATACACTGTTAGCCCCAGCCCCACCCCAGGCAGGTGACATGAACTATACATTCGCTCTTTTTGTATAAAACTATTTAAGGTTGCCATTTCATGTTTATATATGTTTTGTTATTATTGGGAAGGGCAGCCAGTGTATAATCATGCTGTACTTTTCTTGAAATACCGTTGTAAAATGGTGATGAGAAATAAAAGTATTTTGCATACACATACTTAACTGAGGCTAACTCTGGTAGTTTTTTTTTTTTGAGTGACATACTCTCAGGTGCCCAATAAAATTCCCAACGATCACTATTATTTGGCATTGACATATTGAGTGAAATTGCCATCACAATTATTTTATTAGCATAAATCACCATCCATTACTATTATTAGGTCATCACGATTATTAGGCACATGAGAGTAAGGACACAAGGGCCCACCATATAACATATATAATAAGGTCAAGTGGATTCAGAGAAGATGTTATAGGAGTTCCAATAAATTCAACGGAAATTGTTATGACTTATGTCCCCATGATTGCAACTTTTTGGAAACACTTGTGAGATCAAAGATAGTTCCATATGGGATGCCAAATTGACATTTTAATAAATAATTGACCTTAAGCGCAATAAAGAATACATTATTGCGCTATTAAAACGCAATAAGGGAAGATCTAATCTAATTGCGCTTTTGCGCTTAAGCGCAATAAGGAAATTCCCTATTGCGCTTAGGCTTAAGCGCAATAAGAGATTCCTTATTGAGCTTAAGCGCAATTAGATATTCCCTTATAGGCTTATTGAGCTTAAGCTAAATTATATATCAAATGTCAATTTGTCATCCCATGGTAACTATGGGACTAACATGGCAACAGTTATTTTACCTCTGTTGCTAGCTGAAGTGCTAGGTGTGTCAAACTCTGCATCCGTCCGTCTGATATTTCTCTTTACAGATTTCTTCTTTGGTGTGGCGATGTCGCGAAACGTTCTTTTCTTAGATGACATATCTGAAAAGACAAGTTCGACCATTTCACTGTCAGGAATATAACCATGCAAATGTGTATACTTGTCTCCCCCTAACCGGTACATGGTTTACAGTTACTGGACATAAAGTCCCAAAAATAAGGTTTTAATCGAGTTTAGAGATCGGTATCAAGGATACCGATTTCTAAACTCGATTAAAACCTTATTTTTGGGACTTTATGTCCAGTAACTGTGAATGGTTAGAGGGTTTCCGGTGTGGGGTGTTCGATCAAAAAACACCAATAATAAACTTAAAACACAATACCAATTCCACTTATGTCAATTAATAAATGCATTTGTGTCATCTATGAAATTTCATCAACTACCCCCACCCTCATAGATGAAACGTATATCTATTTATGTATGTACATGGGATGCCCATGGATGTGTCTGTGATCTGTACATGGGGAGTCCTGTTTCATAAAATTAGTCAGCAAAATAACTTTAACAACATATGACGAGTTGTATTTCATTTTAAAACAGAACACATTTTCTAAAATAAATTAGGACTGAGAGTGCTTACTTGTTCTCTTACTCTTAGTCTTACTTAGTATACTTAGTATACATATAATAGCAATGAGTACTGACCATATACTATAGATACGGTGAATGCACATGCTGGCCAAAAGTTACTTAATACTGTTTATCAGTTTTTTTATTATTGTGATATGCTAGTCGCAGTAAGTAGAATACAGCCAACTACTGTCCCAACGACCTTGGCCTTGAGCTCTGAAAAGCACTTACGATTTTCAACATTTTTCCAGCTGTCATATATACCATATATGAGTAATAGATTACAACGGAATGATATAGCGAATGGCAAATGTTTCGCGATACATGGTGCTCTCATAAACATATTTATTAAAAGTGAAATTTGCACCCCATAGCGTTCACGTAACAATTATAGGCCCTACTTGTAGACTTGTATTTGTTTATATTGTGATAGCTAGGCCATACAAATAAATAAAGAGCGTTTTGTTTTCGTTATGACAAAATCAATGTGTGCTCTGTCAACTAAACATTTGATTTTCCGCAATAAATGCGTTTAATTAACCACAAATGGAAAATAATTAATTACAGTATGCATACAGTTACATCTTTTGTGAGCGCGTTTAACGTTTTGATATGTAGGCCAAGATGTCCCTTTAGAACTGATTTCAGTGTCAATCAAAGTGAGGTGTAGGCTAATTATATCTGACCATGCATATGATTAATTTCAAATAAACCAAAGATATATATAATAACATATTCCAAGGAAAAGTATTTATACATAATTTATAAATGAAAAAAAATAACCATGTTAACAACTCCAGTATAGTCCATTGACCCGCGCTGGAGAGAACAAGATCAGCTCGGTTTAAGATCTATAATGTTCAATATTGCAATGGTTTTGGAACAGCTTATGAAATTTGCATAACCGAAACGTCTCAAATTTATACGATTAATAACCCCACATGTTCCAATCGTCCGCGGTTTACAAATGTACGTGCTATTATATGTTACTGTAGGGTAGGCCTATGTGCTATCAATGACGTAGGGCTATCATAAGGACTTGTTCGGTATTCCAAATGTAGGTTTAAATAACCTTGAACACAAACTAAAATATGAACTGATGTCTCGAGCACAATTTAACACCGCGCGGAGAAACATGTTTTGCAACAAACGTCAAGGTCGTTGACACAGTCGTGTCACAATAACCTACTGTGAAGTGAGGGAGTTACCGAAACCCCAATGACGTCATAGATTATTTACAAATATATATTCTACCGTTACCGTAAGTACACACATTTATTCGAATACCTCCATTATGAACTCACAGACTGAACGCGAAACATTCAAGGGTGCCGAATATATAGGTCCAAACCTGGACATGTATGATATATATAGACAATGAAAGAGGGGAGGAAAATTGCCACATTTTCAATAAATAAAATGTAGCTAAATTATGCATAAATTATTTACTCACCTGGTCATGCAGCTGGCATAAAAATGAACAAAGAAACGCACGTGTAATTGCTAATTAGTTAACAACGAAGGAGCTCTTAGGCTACATGTATGTATATGATTGAAATTAATCTGATAGTGAAAATAATAAAGTGAGTAGATAGGCGCGAAGCGCCCGGGATGGTCGAAAAGATCGAGTGATCTTCTCCTTCACCCCACGGTTTGTTGTTGTTGGAGATATAGCACACAGAAAACATTCATGTCTGAACACGGCAAAAGCGGACATAATTGAATTAATGTTATTCTTTGGTTGAATTGATTGGATGGATTATTTTTGGGGAAGAGCCCACGAGCTTTAATATGGGGTGTGAGGGGTGTCCCGGTGGGTCCCTTTAATATATGGTCGAGCTGAGCGTGTCTTCTAATAGTGGAAAAAAAACAGGCAGGGTAGTTTTATATTCCAGGAAATGATGATTGTCTGACACTTGATGAGTGACGATAAGTGATATCGACTCATTGTTGCGAGCGATAACAGCAGGCATCTGTCATCAGATGACTAGGTGTTGTTCTAACTGTATACATTATGTGTTTATGTATACACAATATGTATAACTCGGGTCACATAAACCACTGACCCCATGAGCTCATTTAAGTATGAGCGCAACTCACCTAATCGACATTTTGCGCTCTCATTTTGAAAAGCGCTCATGTAGTCGGTAGTCTGTACTCGGGGTGTTTGGAAAGGCTCGATTGACGTCCACTCGGAATAAATTGGTAGAGGGCATTTTTCTGTCATTTTGTCAGACAGAATATGGGGAACATTATACTCCAAATCCGCTTTGGTGGCAATAATTATTTCCTACAGTTCTTTTCAATATGGTCCTATTTTTATGTTTATTTCCATTTTGCACGTGTATGACCATTGTTATTTAAACAAAATCATAAAAAGATACTTTCCTGGTGTTCTTTTATATTATGATTGTAAACATAAAGAGCGTTCTTTGTTGCTGTATTCCTGATATGTAACTAATAACGAGCGTTTATATCATTTGTGCGTGATTAGCCAGAAAAACTGTGTCTTCTGTAACACAATCAGGCTCTTGCTTAGGTAAAATATAGTAGGTCTTTATGATAGCATGCTGTTTACGCGATGGTCATGGTATATATGAACAAAACTCTATGCGTTTTAATGTTTTTCTGTTTATGGTGATTGGAACAAATATGAATATTTTCGACAACTAAGGCTTCCGGAGCCTTTAACATATAATATATATGCGGCAAATTGGTACATTTAAAGGTACGGTTGGCCTTGGCGGTGGGTATCCTGTGAAAATATTTCCACCCGTCAAAAACCGCCACAAACAGAAAGAACAACAAAATGTAGACAGACGTTGTCCTTATTTAAATAAGAAATATCGCATATGCAGTATGTTATTGTCATATTTTTGACCATCGTTATGTAAACAAAAGCCTAAAAAGTTACTTTTCTGGTGTTTGAATATATTATGATGGTAAACATAAAGAGCGTTCTTTGTGGGAGAATTCCTGATATGGAACGAACAAAGAGCGTTTATGCCATTTGTGTGTGATTAGCCAGCAGCATTGTGTTGTCTTTTGTAACACAATCAGGCTCTTGCTTATGTAAAATATAGTAAATCTTTATGATAACATGCCGTTTACGCGATGGTCATGGTATATATGAACGAAACTGTATGCGTTTTAATGTTTTTTCTGTTTACGGTGATTGGAACAAATATGAATATTTTCGACCACTAAGGCCTCACGTGCCTTTAAGGTGATACGTACCGGTGACCCCATATGACTTAAAGATCGACACATAATAATTAACAACACAGACCGTTTATTATTGACAAAGTAAGTGTGATGGGTTATGTTAATTGACATCATGCAGGTGACTTAAAGGCACGGGCGGCGTTCGTTGTTTAAATATTTATATTTGTTCAAGTTGCCATCATACGCTGGTGTATGTAAACAATATCCTTCTCGTGTTACAGAAGTTTTGCTTCTGTTTACATAACACATCGCAATTCTATTGGTTAATCACACACAAATGATATAAACGCTCTTTATTATTTCCATATCAGGAAAACAGTGACAAATAACGATCTTTATGTTCACCATACCCGGATCTAAACAATGTGTTTGTCTCGGTCTGTACCAGTCAAATCAGTTTGTCCCATGGTTCCCAAATAAGATCCTCTTCAAAATAATTCTGTCCCGGTCTGTCCCAGACCTTTCTATTGGGACAGGAAATATCAAAGGTAAATAATATATTTAATATGAAAACATTAGAAATGTGTTTGTCTCGGTCTGTACCAGTCAAATCAGTTTGTCCCACGGTTCCCAAATAAGATCCTCTTCAAAATAATTCTGTCCCGGTCTGTCCCAGACCTTTCTATTGGGACAGGAAATATCAAAGGTAGATAATATATTTAATATGAAAACATTAGAAATGTGTTTGTCTCGGTCTGTACCAGTCAAATCAGTTTGTCCCACGGTTTCCAAATAAGATCCTCTTCAAAATAATTCTGTCCCGGTCTGTCCCAGACCTTTCTATTGGGACAGGAAATATCAAAGGTAAATAATATATTTAATATGAAAACATTAGAAATGTGTTTGTCTCGGCCTGTACCAGTCAAATCAGTTTGTCCCATGGTTCCCAAATAAGATCCTCTTCAAAATAATTCTGTCCCGGTCTGTCCCAGACCTTTCTATTGGGACAGGAAATATCAAAGGTAAATAATATATTTAATATGAAAACATTAGATATGTGTTTGTCTCGGTCTGTACCAGTCAAATCAGTTTGTCCCATGGTTCCCAAATAAGATCCTCTTCAAAATAATTCTGTCCCGGTCTGTCCCAGACCTTTCTATTGGGACAGGAAATATCAAAGGTAAATAATATATTTAATATGAAAACATTAGAAATGTGTTTGTCTCGGCCTGTACCAGTCAAATCAGTTTGTCCCATGGTTCCCAAATAAGATCCTCTTCAAAATAATTCTGTCCCGGTCTGTCCCAGACCTTTCTATTGGGACAGGAAATATCAAAGGTAAATAATATATTTAATATGAAAACATTAGAAATGTGTTTGTCTCGGTCTGTACCAGTAAAATCAGTTTGTCCCATTGTTCCCAAATAAGATCCTCTTCAAAATAATTCTGTCCCGGTCTGTCCCAGACCTTTCTATTGGGACAGGAAATATCAAAGGTAAATAATATATTTAATATGAAAACATTAGAAATGTGTTTGTCTCGGTCTGTACCAGTCAAATCAGTTTGTCCCATGGTTCCCAAATAAGATCCTCTTCAAAATAATTCTGTCCCAGTCTGTCCCAGACCTTTCTATTGGGACAGGACATATCAAAGGTAAATAATATATTTAATATGAAAACATTATAAATGTGTTTGTCTCGGTCTGTACCAGTCAAATCAGTTTGTCCCATGGTTCCCAAATAAGATCCTCTACAAAATAATTCTGTCCCGGTCTGTCCCAGACCTTTCTATTGGGACAGGAAATATCAAAGGTAAATAATATATTTAATATGAAAACATTTGAAATGTGTTTGTCTCGGTCTGTACCAGTCAAATCAGTTTGTCCCATGGTTCCCAAATAAGATCCTCTTCAAAATAATTCTGTCCCGGTCTGTCCCAGACCTTTCTATTGGGACAGGAAATATCAAAGGTAAATAATATATTTAATATGAAAACATTAGCAATGTGTTTGTCTCGGTCTGTACCAGTCAAATCAGTTTGTCCCATGGTTCCCAAATAAGATCCTCTTCAAAATAATTCTGTCCCGGTCTGTCCCAGACCTTTCTATTGGGACAGGAAATATCAAAGGTAAATAATATATTTAATATGAAAACATTAGGAATGTGTTTGTCTCGGTCTGTACCAGTCCAATCAATTTGTCCCACGGTTTCCAAATAAGATCCTCTTCAAAATAATTCTGTCCCGGTCTGTCCCAGACCTTTCTATTGGGACAGGAAATATCAAAGGTAAATAATATATTTAATATGAAAACATTAGGAACGTGTTTGTCTCGGTCTGTACCAGTCCAATCAGTTTGTCTCACGGTTCCCAAATAAGATCCTCTTCAAAATAATTCTGTCCCGGTCTGTCCCAGACCTTTCTATTGGGACAGGAAATATCAAAGGTAAATAATATATTTAATATGAAAACATTAGAAATGTGTTTGTCTCGGTCTGTACCAGTCAAATCAGTTTGTCCCATGGTTCCCAAATAAGATCCTCTTCAAAATAATTCTGTCCCGGTCTGTCCCAGACCTTTCTATTGGGACAGGAAATATCAAAGGTAAATAATATATTTAATATGAAAACATTAGAAATGTGTTTGTCTCGGCCTGTACTAGTCAAATCAGTTTGTCCCATGGTTCCCAAATAAGATCCTCTTCAAAATAATTCTGTCCCGGTCTGTCCCAGACCTTTCTATTGGGACAGGAAATATCAAAGGTAAATAATATATTTAATATGAAAACATTAGAAATGTGTTTGTCTCGGTCTGTACCAGTCAAATCAGTTTGTCCCATTGTTCCCAAATAAGATCCTCTTCAAAATAATTCTGTCCCGGTCTGTCCCAGACCTTTCTATTGGGACAGGAAATATCAAAGGTAAATAATATATTTAATATGAAAACATTAGAAATGTGTTTGTCTCGGTCTGTACCAGTCAAATCAGTTTGTCCCATGGTTCCCAAATAAGATCCTCTTCAAAATAATTCTGTCCCGGTCTGTCCCAGACCTTTCTATTGGGACAGGAAATATCAAAGGTAAATAATATATTTAATATGAAAACATTATAAATGTGTTTGTCTCGGTCTGTACCAGTCAAATCAGTTTGTCCCATGGTTCCCAAATAAGATCCTCTTCAAAATAATTCTGTCCCGGTCTGTCCCAGACCTTTCTATTGGGACAGGAAATATCAAAGGTAAATAATATATTTAATATGAAAACATTAGAAATGTGTTTGTCTCGGCCTGTACCAGTCAAATCAGTTTGTCCCATGGTTCCCAAATAAGATCCTCTTCAAAATAATTCTGTCCCGGTCTGTCCCAGACCTTTCTATTGGGACAGGAAATATCAAAGGTAAATAATATATTTAATATGAAAACATTAGAAATGTGTTTGTCTCGGTCTGTACCAGTCAAATCAGTTTGTCCCATGGTTCCCAAATAAGATCCTCTTCAAAATAATTCTGTCCCGGTCTGTCCCAGACCTTTCTATTGGGACAGGAAATATCAAAGGTAAATAATATATTTAATATGAAAACATTAGAAATGTGTTTGTCTCGGCCTGTACCAGTCAAATCAGTTTGTCCCATGGTTCCCAAATAAGATCCTCTTCAAAATAATTCTGTCCCGGTCTGTCCCAGACCTTTCTATTGGGACAGGAAATATCAAAGGTAAATAATATATTTAATATGAAAACATTAGAAATGTGTTTGTCTCGGTCTGTACCAGTCAAATCAGTTTGTCCCATTGTTCCCAAATAAGATCCTCTTCAAAATAATTCTGTCCCGGTCTGTCCCAGACCTTTCTATTGGGACAGGAAATATCAAAGGTAAATAATATATTTAATATGAAAACATTAGAAATGTGTTTGTCTCGGTCTGTACCAGTCAAATCAGTTTGTCCCATGGTTCCCAAATAAGATCCTCTTCAAAATAATTCTGTCCCGGTCTGTCCCAGACCTTTCTATTGGGACAGGAAATATCAAAGGTAAATAATATATTTAATATGAAAACATTATAAATGTGTTTGTCTCGGTCTGTACCAGTCAAATCAGTTTGTCCCATGGTTCCCAAATAAGATCCTCTACAAAATAATTCTGTCCCGGTCTGTCCCAGACCTTTCTATTGGGACAGGAAATATCAAAGGTAAATAATATATTTAATATGAAAACATTTGAAATGTGTTTGTCTCGGTCTGTACCAGTCAAATCAGTTTGTCCCATGGTTCCCAAATAAGATCCTCTTCAAAATAATTCTGTCCCGGTCTGTCCCAGACCTTTCTATTGGGACAGGAAATATCAAAGGTAAATAATATATTTAATATGAAAACATTAGCAATGTGTTTGTCTCGGTCTGTACCAGTCAAATCAGTTTGTCCCATGGTTCCCAAATAAGATCCTCTTCAAAATAATTCTGTCCTGGTCTGTCCCAGACCTTTCTATTGGGACAGGAAATATCAAAGGTAAATAATATATTTAATATGAAAACATTAGGAATGTGTTTGTCTCGGTCTGTACCAGTCCAATCAATTTGTCCCACGGTTTCCAAATAAGATCCTCTTCAAAATAATTCTGTCCCGGTCTGTCCCAGACCTTTCTATTGGGACAGGAAATATCAAAGGTAAATAATATATTTAATATGAAAACATTAGGAACGTGTTTGTCTCGGTCTGTACCAGTCCAATCAGTTTGTCTCACGGTTCCCAAATAAGATCCTCTTCAAAATAATTCTGTCCCGGTCTGTCCCAGACCTTTCTATTGGGACAGGAAATATCAAAGGTAAATAATATATTTAATATGAAAACATTAGAAATGTGTTTGTCTCGGTCTGTACCAGTCAAATCAGTTTGTCCCATGGTTCCCAAATAAGATCCTCTTCAAAATAATTCTGTCCCGGTCTGTCCCAGACCTTTCTATTGGGACAGGAAATATCAAAGGTAAATAATATATTTAATATGAAAACATTAGAAATGTGTTTGTCTCGGTCTGTACCAGTCAAATCAGTTTGTCCCACGGTTTCCAAATAAGATCCTCTTCAAAATAATTCTGTCCCGGTCTGTCCCAGACCTTTCTATTGGGACAGGAAATATCAAAGGTAAATAATATATTTAATATGAAAACATTAGAAATGTGTTTGTCTCGGCCTGTACCAGTCAAATCAGTTTGTCCCATGGTTCCCAAATAAGATCCTCTTCAAAATAATTCTGTCCCGGTCTGTCCCAGACCTTTCTATTGGGACAGGAAATATCAAAGGTAAATAATATATTTAATTTGAAAACATTAGATATGTGTTTGTCTCGGTCTGTACCAGTCAAATCAGTTTGTCCCATGGTTCCCAAATAAGATCCTCTTCAAAATAATTCTGTCCCGGTCTGTCCCAGACCTTTCTATTGGGATAGGAAATATCAAAGGTAAATAATATATTTAATATGAAAACATTAGAAATGTGTTTGTCTCGGTCTGTACCAGTCAAATCAGTTTGTCCCATGGTTCCCAAATAAGATCCTCTTCAAAATAATTCTGTCCCGGTCTGTCCCAGACCTTTCTATTGGGACAGGAAATATCAAAGGTAAATAATATATTTAATATGAAAACATTAGAAATGTGTTTGTCTCGGTCTGTACCAGTCAAATCAGTTTGTCCCATGGTTCCCAAATAAGATCCTCTTCAAAATAATTCTGTCCCGGTCTGTCCCAGACCTTTCTATTGGGACAGGAAATATCAAAGGTAAATAATATATTTAATATGAAAACATTATAAATGTGTTTGTCTCGGTCTGTACCAGTCAAATCAGTTTGTCCCATGGTTCCCAAATAAGATCCTCTACAAAATAATTCTGTCCCGGTCTGTCCCAGACCTTTCTATTGGGACAGGAAATATCAAAGGTAAATAATATATTTAATATGAAAACATTTGAAATGTGTTTGTCTCGGTCTGTACCAGTCAAATCAGTTTGTCCCATGGTTCCCAAATAAGATCCTCTTCAAAATAATTCTGTCCCGGTCTGTCCCAGACCTTTCTATTGGGACAGGAAATATCAAAGGTAAATAATATATTTAATATGAAAACATTAGCAATGTGTTTGTCTCGGTCTGTACCAGTCAAATCAGTTTGTCCCATGGTTCCCAAATAAGATCCTCTTCAAAATAATTCTGTCCCGGTCTGTCCCAGACCTTTCTATTGGGACAGGAAATATCAAAGGTAAATAATATATTTAATATGAAAACATTAGGAATGTGTTTGTCTCGGTCTGTACCAGTCCAATCAATTTGTCCCACGGTTTCCAAATAAGATCCTCTTCAAAATAATTCTGTCCCGGTCTGTCCCAGACCTTTCTATTGGGACAGGAAATATCAAAGGTAAATAATATATTTAATATGAAAACATTAGGAACGTGTTTGTCTCGGTCTGTACCAGTCCAATCAGTTTGTCTCACGGTTCCCAAATAAGATCCTCTTCAAAATAATTCTGTCCCGGTCTGTCCCAGACCTTTCTATTGGGACAGGAAATATCAAAGGTAAATAATATATTTAATATGAAAACATTAGAAATGTGTTTGTCTCGGTCTGTACCAGTCAAATCAGTTTGTCCCATGGTTCCCAAATAAGATCCTCTTCAAAATAATTCTGTCCCGGTCTGTCCCAGACCTTTCTATTGGGACAGGAAATATCAAAGGTAAATAATATATTTAATATGAAAACATTAGAAATGTGTTTGTCTCGGTCTGTACCAGTCAAATCAGTTTGTCCCACGGTTTCCAAATAAGATCCTCTTCAAAATAATTCTGTCCCGGTCTGTCCCAGACCTTTCTATTGGGACAGGAAATATCAAAGGTAAATAATATATTTAATATGAAAACATTAGAAATGTGTTTGTCTCGGCCTGTACCAGTCAAATCAGTTTGTCCCATGGTTCCCAAATAAGATCCTCTTCAAAATAATTCTGTCCCGGTCTGTCCCAGACCTTTCTATTGGGACAGGAAATATCAAAGGTAAATAATATATTTAATTTGAAAACATTAGATATGTGTTTGTCTCGGTCTGTACCAGTCAAATCAGTTTGTCCCATGGTTCCCAAATAAGATCCTCTTCAAAATAATTCTGTCCCGGTCTGTCCCAGACCTTTCTATTGGGACAGGAAATATCAAAGGTAAATAATATATTTAATATGAAAACATTAGAAATGTGTTTGTCTCGGTCTGTACCAGTCAAATCAGTTTGTCCCATGGTTCCCAAATAAGATCCTCTTCAAAATAATTCTGTCCCGGTCTGTCCCAGACCTTTCTATTGGGACAGGAAATATCAAAGGTAAATAATATATTTAATATGAAAACATTAGAAATGTGTTTGTCTCGGCCTGTACCAGTCAAATCAGTTTGTCCCATGGTTCCCAAATAAGATCCTCTTCAAAATAATTCTGTCCCGGTCTGTCCTAGACCTTTCTATTGGGACAGGAAATATCAAAGGTAAATAATATATTTTAATAATATGAAAACATTAGAAATGTGTTTGTCTCGGCCTGTACCAGTCAAATCAGTTTGTCCCATGGTTCCCAAATAAGATCCTCTTCAAAATAATTCTGTCCCGGTCTGTCCCAGACCTTTCTATTGGGAAGGAAATATCAAAGGTAAATAATATATTTAATATGAAAACATTAGAAATGTGTTTGTCTCGGTCTGTACCAGTCCCATTTGTCCCATTGTTCCCAAATAAGATCCTCTTCAAAATAATTCTGTCCCGGTCTGTCCCAGACCTTTCTATTGGGACAGGAAATATCAAAGGTAAATAATATATTTAATATGAAAACATTAGGAATGTGTTTGTCTCGGTCTGTACCAGTCCAATCAATTTGTCCCACGGTTTCCAAATAAGATCCTCTTCAAAATAATTCTGTCCCGGTCTGTCCCAGACATTTCTATTGGGACAGGAAATATCAAAGGTAAATAATATATTTAATATGAAAACATTAGGAACGTGTTTGTCTCGGTCTGTACCAGTCCAATCAGTTTGTCTCACGGTTCCCAAATAAGATCCTCTTCAAAATAATTCTGTCCCGGTCTGTCCCAGACCTTTCTATTGGGACAGGAAATATCAAAGGTAAATAATATATTTAATATGAAAACATTAGAAATGTGTTTGTCTCGGTCTGTACCAGTCAAATCAGTTTGTCCCATGGTTCCCAAATAAGATCCTCTTCAAAATAATTCTGTCCCGGTCTGTCCAAGACCTTTCTATTGGGACAGGAAATATCAAAGGTAAATAATATATTTAATATGAAAACATTAGAAATGTGTTTGTCTCGGTCTGTACCAGTCAAATCAGTTTGTCACATGGTTCCCAAATAAGATCCTCTTCAAAATAATTCTGTCCCGGTCTGTCCCAGACCTTTCTATTGGGACAGGAAATATCAAAGGTAAATAATATATTTAATATGAAAACATTTGAAATGTGTTTGTCTCGGTCTGTACCAGTCAAATCAGTTTGTCCCATGGTTCCCAAATAAGATCCTCTTCAAAATAATTCTGTCCCGGTCTGTCCCAGACCTTTCTATTGGGACAGGAAATATCAAAGGTAAATAATATATTTAATATGAAAACATTAGCAATGTGTTTGTCTCGGTCTGTACCAGTCAAATCAGTTTGTCCCATGGTTCCCAAATAAGAATGTCTGGGATAGCCCTATGTGTTGGTGAAAGTAAGTCATCTGCATCAGGAAGACAGAGGTAACCTGTAATAAAAAAGGACAACATTATGGTACATGCGTCGTTACAACAAACTGACAAACAAAAATGAGAATGGATATAGAAGTTAATTATTTGTAATGAAATTTTCTGAGGGTAAAAGTGTTGCATGTTATGACGTATGCGTAAATTTATTGTGTATACACTGTTAGCCCCAGCCCCACCCCAGGCAGGTGACATGAACTATACATTCGCTCTTTTTGTATAAAACTATTTAAGGTTGCCATTTCATGTTTATATATGTTTTGTTATTATTGGGAAGGGCAGCCAGTGTATAATCATGCTGTACTTTTCTTGAAATACCGTTGTAAAATGGTGATGAGAAATAAAAGTATTTTGCATACACATACTTAACTGAGGCTAACTCTGGTAGTTTTTTTTTTTTGAGTGACATACTCTCAGGTGCCCAATAAAATTCCCAACGATCACTATTATTTGGCATTGACATATTGAGTGAAATTGCCATCACAATTATTTTATTAGCATAAATCACCATCCATTACTATTATTAGGTCATCACGATTATTAGGCACATGAGAGTAAGGACACAAGGGCCCACCATATAACATATATAATAAGGTCAAGTGGATTCAGAGAAGATGTTATAGGAGTTCCAATAAATTCAACGGAAATTGTTATGACTTATGTCCCCATGATTGCAACTTTTTGGAAACACTTGTGAGATCAAAGTTAGTTCCATATGGGATGCCAAATTGACATTTTAATAAATAATTGACCTTAAGCGCAATAAAGAATACATTATTGCGCTATTAAAACGCAATAAGGGAAGATCTAATCTAATTGCGCTTAAGCGCAATAAGGAAATTCCCTATTGCGCTTAGGCTTAAGCGCAATAAGAGATTCCTTATTGAGCTTAATCGCAATTAGATATTCCCTTATAGGCTTATTGAGCTTAAGCTAAATTATATATCAAATGTCAATTTGTCATCCCATGGTAACTATGGGACTAACATGGCAACAGTTATTTTACCTCTGTTGCTAGCTGAAGTGCTAGGTGTGTCAAACTCTGCATCCGTCCGTCTGATATTTCTCTTTACAGATTTCTTCTTTGGTGTGGCGATGTCGCGAAACGTTCTTTTCTTAGATGACATATCTGAAAAGACAAGTTCGACCATTTCACTGTCAGGAATATAACCATGCAAATGTGTATACTTGTCTCCCCCTAACCGGTACATGGTTTACAGTTACTGGACATAAAGTCCCAAAAATAAGGTTTTAATCGAGTTTAGAGATCGGTATCAAGGATACCGATTTCTAAACTCGATTAAAACCTTATTTTTGGGACTTTATGTCCAGTAACTGTGAATGGTTAGAGGGTTTCCGGTGTGGGGTGTTCGATCAAAAAACACCAATAATAAACTTAAAACACAATACCAATTCCACTTATGTCAATTAATAAATGCATTTGTGTCATCTATGAAATTTCATCAACTACCCCCACCCTCATAGATGAAACGTATATCTATTTATGTATGTACATGGGATGCCCATGGATGTGTCTGTGATCTGTACATGGGGAGTCCTGTTTCATAAAATTAGTCAGCAAAATAACTTTAACAACATATGACGAGTTGTATTTCATTTTAAAACAGAACACATTTTCTAAAATAAATTAGGACTGAGAGTGCTTACTTGTTCTCTTACTCTTAGTCTTACTTAGTATACTTAGTATACATATAATAGCAATGAGTACTGACCATATACTATAGATACGGTGAATGCACATGCTGGCCAAAAGTTACTTAATACTGTTTATCAGTTTTTTTATTATTGTGATATGCTAGTCGCAGTAAGTAGAATACAGCCAACTACTGTCCCAACGACCTTGGCCTTGAGCTCTGAAAAGCACTTACGATTTTCAACATTTTTCCAGCTGTCATATATACCATATATGAGTAATAGATTACAACGGAATGATATAGCGAATGGCAAATGTTTCGCGATACATGGTGCTCTCATAAACATATTTATTAAAAGTGAAACTTGCACCCCATAGCGTTCACGTAACAATTATAGGCCCTACTTGTAGACTTGTATTTGTTTATATTGTGATAGCTAGGCCATACAAATAAATAAAGAGCGTTTTGTTTTCGTTATGACAAAATCAATGTGTGCTCTGTCAACTAAACATTTGATTTTCCGCAATAAATGCGTTTAATTAACCACAAATGGAAAATAATTAATTACAGTATGCATACAGTTACATCTTTTGTGAGCGCGTTTAACGTTTTGATATGTAGGCCAAGATGTCCCTTTAGAACTGATTTCAGTGTCAATCAAAGTGAGGTGTAGGCTAATTATATCTGACCATGCATATGATTAATTTCAAATAAACCAAAGATATATATAATAACATATTCCAAGGAAAAGTATTTATACATAATTTATAAATGAAAAAAAATAACCATGTTAACAACTCCAGTATAGTCCATTGACCCGCGCTGGAGAGAACAAGATCAGCTCGGTTTAAGATCTATAATGTTCAATATTGCAATGGTTTTGGAACAGCTTATGAAATTTGCATAACCGAAACGTCTCAAATTTATACGATTAATAACCCCACATGTTCCAATCGTCCGCGGTTTACAAATGTACGTGCTATTATATGTTACTGTAGGGTAGGCCTATGTGCTATCAATGACGTAGGGCTATCATAAGGACTTGTTCGGTATTCCAAATGTAGGTTTAAATAACCTTGAACACAAACTAAAATATGAACTGATGTCTCGAGCACAATTTAACAGCGCGCGGAGAAACATGTTTTGCAACAAACGTCAAGGTCGTTGACACAGTCGTGTCACAATAACCTACTGTGAAGTGAGGGAGTTACCGAAACCCCAATGACGTCATAGATTATTTACAAATATATATTCTACCGTTACCGTAAGTACACACATTTATTCGAATACCTCCATTATGAACTCACAGACTGAACGCGAAACATTCAAGGGTGTCGAATATATAGGTCCAAACCTGGACATGCATGTATGATATATATAGACAATGAAAGAGGGGAGGAAAGTTGCCACATTTTCAATAAATAAAATGTAGCTAAATTATGCATAAATTATTTACTCACCTGGTCATGCAGCTGGCATAAAAATGAACAAAGAAACGCACGTGTAATTGCTAATTAGTTAACAACGAAGGAGCTCTTAGGCTACATGTATGTATATGATTGAAATTAATCTGATAGTGAAAATAATAAAGTGAGTAGATAGGCGCGAAGCGCCCGGGATGGTCGAAAAGATCGAGTGATCTTCTCCTTCACCCCACGGTTTGTTGTTGTTGGAGATATAGCACACAGAAAACATTCATGTCTGAACACGGCAAAAGCGGACATAATTGAATTAATGTTATTCTTTGGTTGAATTGATTGGATGGATTATTTTTGGGGAAGAGCCCACGAGCTTTAATATGGGGTGTGAGGGGTGTCCCGGTGGGTCCCTTTAATATATGGTTGAGCTGAGCGTGTCTTCTAATAGTGGAAAAAAAACAGGCAGGGTAGTTTTATATTCCAGGAAATGATGATTGTCTGACACTTGATGAGTGACGATAAGTGATATCGACTCATTGTTGCGAGCGATAACAGCAGGCATCTGTCATCAGATGACTAGGTGTTGTTCTAACTGTATACATTATGTGTTTATGTATACACAATATGTATAACTCGGGTCACATAAACCACTGACCCCATGAGCTCATTTAAGTATGAGCGCAACTCACCTAATCGACATTTTGCGCTCTCATTTTGAAAAGCGCTCATGTAGTCGGTAGTCTGTACTCGGGGTGTTTGGAAAGGCTCGATTGACGTCCACTCGGAATAAATTGGTAGAGGGCATTTTTCTGTCATTTTGTCAGACAGAATATGGGGAACATTATACTCCAAATCCGCTTTGGTGGCAATAATTATTTCCTACAGTTCTTTTCAATATGGTCCTATTTTTATGTTTATTTCCATTTTGCACGTGTATGACCATTGTTATTTAAACAAAATCATAAAAAGATACTTTCCTGGTGTTCTTTTATATTATGATTGTAAACATAAAGAGCGTTCTTTGTTGCTGTATTCCTGATATGTAACTAATAACGAGCGTTTATATCATTTGTGCGTGATTAGCCAGAAAAACTGTGTCTTCTGTAACACAATCAGGCTCTTGCTTAGGTAAAATATAGTAGGTCTTTATGATAGCATGCTGTTTACGCGATGGTCATGGTATATATGAACAAAACTCTATGCGTTTTAATGTTTTTCTGTTTATGGTGATTGGAACAAATATGAATATTTTCGACAACTAAGGCTTCCGGAGCCTTTAACATATATGCGGCAAATTGGTACATTTAAAGGTACGGTTGGCCTTGGCGGTGGGTATCCTGTGAAAATATTTCCACCCGTCAAAAACCGCCACAAACAGAAAGAACAACAAAATGTAGACAGACGTTGTCCTTATTTAAATAAGAAATATCGCATATGCAGTATGTTATTGTCATATTTTTGACCATCGTTATGTAAACAAAAGCCTAAAAAGTTACTTTTCTGGTGTTTGAATATATTATGATGGTAAACATAAAGAGCGTTCTTTGTGGGAGAATTCCTGATATGGAACGAACAAAGAGCGTTTATGCCATTTGTGTGTGATTAGCCAGCAGCATTGTGTTGTCTTTTGTAACACAATCAGGCTCTTGCTTATGTAAAATATAGTAAATCTTTATGATAACATGCCGTTTACGCGATGGTCATGGTATATATGAACGAAACTGTATGCGTTTTAATGTTTTTTCTGTTTACGGTGATTGGAACAAATATGAATATTTTCGACCACTAAGGCCTCACGTGCCTTTAAGGTGATACGTACCGGTGACCCCATATGACTTAAAGATCGACACATAATAATTAACAACACAGACCGTTTATTATTGACAAAGTAAGTGTGATGGGTTATGTTAATTGACATCATGCAGGTGACTTAAAGGCACGGGCGGCGTTCGTTGTTTAAATATTTATATTTGTTCAAGTTGCCATCATACGCTGGTGTATGTAAACAATATCCTTCTCGTGTTACAGAAGTTTTGCTTCTGTTTACATAACACATCGCAATTCTATTGGTTAATCACACACAAATGATATAAACGCTCTTTATTATTTCCATATCAGGAAAACAGTGACAAATAACGATCTTTATGTTCACCATACCCGGAACTAAACAATGTGTTTGTCTCGGTCTGTACCAGTCAAATCAGTTTGTCCCACGGTTCCCAAATAAGATCCTCTTCAAAATAATTCTGTCCCGGTCTGTCCCAGACCTTTCTATTGGGACAGGAAATATCAAAGGTAGATAATATATTTAATATGAAAACATTAGAAATGTGTTTGTCTCGGTCTGTACCAGTCAAATCAGTTTGTCCCACGGTTTCCAAATAAGATCCTCTTCAAAATAATCCTGTCCCGGTCTGTCCCAGACCTTTCTATTGGGACAGGAAATATCAAAGGTAAATAATATATTTAATATGAAAACATTAGAAATGTGTTTGTCTCGGCCTGTACCAGTCAAATCAGTTTGTCCCATGGTTCCCAAATAAGATCCTCTTCAAAATAATTCTGTCCCGGTCTGTCCCAGACCTTTCTATTGGGACAGGAAATATCAAAGGTAAATAATATATTTAATATGAAAACATTAGATATGTGTTTGTCTCGGTCTGTACCAGTCAAATCAGTTTGTCCCATGGTTCCCAAATAAGATCCTCTTCAAAATAATTCTGTCCCGGTCTGTCCCAGACCTTTCTATTGGGACAGGAAATATCAAAGGTAAATAATATATTTAATATGAAAACATTAGAAATGTGTTTGGCTCGGCCTGTACCAGTCAAATCAGTTTGTCCCATGGTTCCCAAATAAGATCCTCTTCAAAATAATTCTGTCCCGGTCTGTCCCAGACCTTTCTATTGGGACAGGAAATATCAAAGGTAAATAATATATTTAATATGAAAACATTAGAAATGTGTTTGTCTCGGTCTGTACCAGTCAAATCAGTTTGTCCCATTGTTCCCAAATAAGATCCTCTTCAAAATAATTCTGTCCCGGTCTGTCCCAGACCTTTCTATTGGGACAGGAAATATCAAAGGTAAATAATATATTTAATATGAAAACATTAGAAATGTGTTTGTCTCGGTCTGTACCAGTCAAATCAGTTTGTCCCATGGTTCCCAAATAAGAACCTCTTCAAAATAATTCTGTCCCGGTCTGTCCCAGACCTTTCTATTGGGACAGGAAATATCACAGGTAAATAATATATTTAATATGAAAACATTAGAAATGTGTTTGTCTCGGTCTGTACCAGTCAAATCAGTTTGTCACATGGTTCCCAAATAAGATCCTCTTCAAAATAATTCTGTCCCGGTCTGTCCCAGACCTTTCTATTGGGACAGGAAATATCAAAGGTAAATAATATATTTAATATGAAAACATTAGGAATGTGTTTGTCTCGGTCTGTACCAGTCCAATCAATTTGTCCCACGGTTTCCAAATAAGATCCTCTTCAAAATAATTCTGTCCCGGTCTGTCCCAGACCTTTCTATTGGGACAGGAAATATCAAAGGTAAATAATATATTTAATATGAAAACATTAGAAATGTGTTTGTCTCGGTCTGTACCAGTCAAATCAGTTTGTCCCACGGTTCCCAAATAAGATCCTCTTCAAAATAATTCTGTCCCGGTCTGTCCCAGACCTTTCTATTGGGACAGGAAATATCAAAGGTAGATAATATATTTAATATGAAAACATTAGAAATGTGTTTGTCTCGGTCTGTACCAGTCAAATCAGTTTGTCCCAAGGTTTCCAAATAAGATCCTCTTCAAAATAATTCTGTCCCGGTCTGTCCCAGACCTTTCTATTGGGACAGGAAATATCAAAGGTAAATAATATATTTAATATGAAAACATTAGAAATGTGTTTGTCTCGGCCTGTACCAGTCAAATCAGTTTGTCCCATGGTTCCCAAATAAGATCCTCTTCAAAATAATTCTGTCCCGGTCTGTCCCAGACCTTTCTATTGGGACAGGAAATATCAAAGGTAAATAATATATTTAATATGAAAACATTAGAAATGTGTTTGTCTCGGCCTGTACCAGTCAAATCAGTTTGTCCCATGGTTCCCAAATAAGATCCTCTTCAAAATAATTCTGTCCCGGTCTGTCCCAGACCTTTCTATTGGGACAGGAAATATCAAAGGTAAATAATATATTTAATATGAAAACATTAGAAATGTGTTTGTCTCGGTCTGTACCAGTCAAATCAGTTTGTCCCATTGTTCCCAAATAAGATCCTCTTCAAAATAATTCTGTCCCGGTCTGTCCCAGACCTTTCTATTGGGACAGGAAATATCAAAGGTAAATAATATATTTAATATGAAAACATTAGAAATGTGTTTGTCTCGGTCTGTACCAGTCAAATCAGTTTGTCCCATGGTTCCCAAATAAGATCCTCTTCAAAATAATTCTGTCCCGGTCTGTCCCAGACCTTTCTATTGGGACAGGAAATATCAAAGGTAAATAATATATTTAATATGAAAACATTAGAAATGTGTTTGTCTCGGTCTGTACCAGTCAAATCAGTTTGTCCCATGGTTCCCAAATAAGATCCTCTTCAAAATAATTCTGTCCCGGTCTGTCCCAGACCTTTCTATTGGGACAGGAAATATCAAAGGTAAATAATATATTTAATATGAAAACATTAGAAATGTGTTTGTCTCGGTCTGTACCAGTCAAATCAGTTTGTCCCATGGTTCCCAAATAAGATCCTCTTCAAAATAATTCTGTCCCGGTCTGTCCCAGACCTTTCTATTGGGACAGGAAATATCAAAGGTAAATAATATATTTAATATGAAAACATTAGGAATGTGTTTGTCTCGGTCTGTACCAGTCAAATCAGTTTGTCCCACGGTTTCCAAATAAGATCCTCTTCAAAATAATTCTGTCCCGGTCTGTCCCAGACCTTTCTATTGGGACAGGAAATATCAAAGGTAAATAATATATTTAATATGAAAACATTAGGAACGTGTTTGTCTCGGTCTGTACCAGTCCAATCAGTTTGTCTCACGGTTCCCAAATAAGATCCTCTTCAAAATAATTCTGTCCCGGTCTGTCCCAGACCTTTCTATTGGGACAGGAAATATCAAAGGTAAATAATATATTTAATATGAAAACATTAGAAATGTGTTTGTCTCGGTCTGTACCAGTCAAATCAGTTTGTCCCATGGTTCCCAAATAAGATCCTCTTCAAAATAATTCTGTCCCGGTCTGTCCCAGACCTTTCTATTGGGACAGGAAATATCAAAGGTAAATAATATATTTAATATGAAAACATTAGAAATGTGTTTGTCTCGGTCTGTACCAGTCAAATCAGTTTGTCCCACGGTTCCCAAATAAGATCCTCTTCAAAATAATTCTGTCCCGGTCTGTCCCAGACCTTTCTATTGGGACAGGAAATATCAAAGGTAGATAATATATTTAATATGAAAACATTAGAAATGTGTTTGTCTCGGTCTGTACCAGTCAAATCAGTTTGTCCCACGGTTTCCAAATAAGATCCTCTTCAAAATAATTCTGTCCCGGTCTGTCCCAGACCTTTCTATTGGGACAGGAAATATCTAAGGTAAATAATATATTTAATATGAAAACATTAGAAATGTGTTTGTCTCGGCCTGTACCAGTCAAATCAGTTTGTCCCATGGTTCCCAAATAAGATCCTCTTCAAAATAATTCTGTCCCGGTCTGTCCCAGACCTTTCTATTGGGACAGGAAATATCAAAGGTAAATAATATATTTAATATGAAAACATTAGAAATGTGTTTGTCGCGGTCTGTACCAGTCAAATCAGTTTGTCCCATTGTTCCCAAATAAGATCCTCTTCAAAATAATTCTGTCCCGGTCTGTCCCAGACCTTTCTATTGGGACAGGAAATATCAAAGGTAAATAATATATTTAATATGAAAACATTAGAAATGTGTTTGTCTCGGTCTGTACCAGTCAAATCAGTTTGTCCCATTGTTCCCAAATAAGATCCTCTTCAAAATAATTCTGTCCCGGTCTGTCCCAGACCTTTCTATTGGGACAGGAAATATCAAAGGTAAATAATATATTTAATATGAAAACATTAGAAATGTGTTTGTCTCGGTCTGTACCAGTCAAATCAGTTTGTCCCATGGTTCCCAAATAAGATCCTCTTCAAAATAATTCTGTCCCGGTCTGTCCCAGACCTTTCTATTGGGACAGGAAATATCAAAGGTAAATAATATATTTAATATGAAAACATTAGAAATGTGTTTGTCTCGGTCTGTACCAGTCAAATCAGTTTGTCCCATGGTTCCCAAATAAGATCCTCTTCAAAATAATTCTGTCCCGGTCTGTCCCAGACCTTTCTATTGGGACAGGAAATATCAAAGGTAAATAATATATTTAATATGAAAACATTAGGAATGTGTTTGTCTCGGTCTGTACCAGTCAAATCAGTTTGTCCCACGGTTTCCAAATAAGATCCTCTTCAAAATAATTCTGTCCCGGTCTGTCCCAGACCTTTCTATTGGGACAGGAAATATCAAAGGTAAATAATATATTTAATATGAAAACATTAGGAACGTGTTTGTCTCGGTCTGTACCAGTCCAATCAGTTTGTCTCACGGTTCCCAAATAAGATCCTCTTCAAAATAATTCTGTCCCGGTCTGTCCCAGACCTTTCTATTGGGACAGGAAATATCAAAGGTAAATAATATATTTAATATGAAAACATTAGAAATGTGTTTGTCTCGGTCTGTACCAGTCAAATCAGTTTGTCCCACGGTTCCCAAATAAGATCCTCTTCAAAATAATTCTGTCCCGGTCTGTCCCAGACCTTTCTATTGGGACAGGAAATATCAAAGGTAGATAATATATTTAATATGAAAACATTAGAAATGTGTTTGTCTCGGTCTGTACCAGTCAAATCAGTTTGTCCCACGGTTTCCAAATAAGATCCTCTTCAAAATAATTCTGTCCCGGTCTGTCCCAGACCTTTCTATTGGGACAGGAAATATCTAAGGTAAATAATATATTTAATATGAAAACATTAGAAATGTGTTTGTCTCGGCCTGTACCAGTCAAATCAGTTTGTCCCATGGTTCCCAAATAAGATCCTCTTCAAAATAATTCTGTCCCGGTCTGTCCCAGACCTTTCTATTGGGACAGGAAATATCAAAGGTAAATAATATATTTAATATGAAAACATTAGAAATGTGTTTGTCGCGGTCTGTACCAGTCAAATCAGTTTGTCCCATTGTTCCCAAATAAGATCCTCTTCAAAATAATTCTGTCCCGGTCTGTCCCAGACCTTTCTATTGGGACAGGAAATATCAAAGGTAAATAATATATTTAATATGAAAACATTAGAAATGTGTTT